>VZTI01001176.1:631991-643033 GCA_013397865.1 Struthidea cinerea | reverse complement strand
CTCACACACTCACACACACACACACACCGGCCAAAGGGGCATTCCTGGCACACTCACACACACACACACCCCCCCATAAACACACATGGGCCAAAGGGGCATTCCTGGCGCACTCACACATATACACACACCCCCAAGCATGCATGCACCCTCACACCCCCATGGAGCCCTGCCAGCCCCAGCCCACACGGTTTCCTGCCAGAGCAGCCTGGGACCTGGCCTGGCTCAGCCCGCAGGCTGACAGTCATGGGCCCGTGAGTGAGGGGATAGAGGTCTGCCCTTTAAAAAAGAGTAATCTCAACACACCCCAGAGCAGCGCTTTGGTGATGGAGATGGTGCCTGTTGCAACACAATCCCTCTCTGTTGTGATGGCACACCTGTAACACCTGCAACACCCCCACTAAACACCTCACAACACACACATACGTGAGCAGGAGAAAAGTGAGCCAACAGCTGTGGATGCTGCAATAGTAATTAAAAAGTAGGTTAAATAAAGGGTGTTAAAATGTCTGTTGTCTTCGAAGTCCCGAATGGAAGGGTGAAAGAGGGCCTACAAATTTCATGTCATATTTCATGGAGTTTTGAGGTCCCCAAGGCTTCTCAGCTGAGCTGGCCTCTCTGTCAGGGAGAAACATAAGCCAAGCCCTGTTCCCAGAGAAGGTGAATTGTGGTGGTCATCCACTGTGGCCCTAGTAGGATGGTGGTGCTGGTGGAAAGCCATTCTGGCTGGCAGGACAAAAATCTGAGTCCTGGATCCTGACGAGCAAGGAGAGAGTGACAAGTGTCCTATTATGGTGGCATACTTAGTTTTGTGTAAACCTTCCTCAGGTTAAGCCCTTTTAAAATTTTTTTAAAGGCTCCTTTGAGGTAAACTAAAACTAGTGCCATGTAAATACTAGATGGAGAAGCTCTGATTTTATAAAGACTGATACGGAAACATACCCTGTTGAACATAGCCTACAAGGAAGAGACTCTTGGAGGTCCCGCAAAAAGTAATCAATTCACTGATTAAAATGTGCAAAATGGTACCTTGAGTATACATATACAGTAACACACATTCTGTATGCCCAAGCATTGTGTAAAATTAGTGGTGGGAAAAATCCTGTGTGAAAATGTATCCTCTTAAGGAGTGATCTAAACCTTGTCTGTGTCTTTCACCTTAACAAGCAACTATAGTCTGCTGACAAGGACAAGAATATTTTGAAACCCTGCAGTTACGATTCCTGTGATGAATGAAAAATCCTCTACACTATCTTGTATTTCTCACTAATAGCAAAGTTCTAGAAACCGTCTTTTCCCCTTTAATAATAGTTGAAAATACATCATGGAAAGAGATGGTTTGAATTATCTGTACAGAGGCAGAATTCAATACAGCAACGAGAACGAGTTGTAAGGGGAAAAGGATCACTATTCATTTTTTTGACTTCATCTCTTACCACTTTGGCTTTGATCATTCACCGTTGGGACCAACACCTCAATCCCGAATCAGATAAAACTCTTACTGTAGTCAGCAAAGCGAAAATCTTGTTCACCTTATGAAATCCTACTGATTTCTGAGGAGCTATTTATACCTGCAGAATGAGCAGATTTAAGAGAGACACAAAGTTGCAACCCTTACAGATGCGAACAGAGTCCTCGTCAGCTTCCTTGGGCTGGGAGTACTCACACCAGCAGTTAGCAGCAAAGGTAAAGAACAAAAAAAAACATTTGGATAGAGTAACTCCACTAACTTTTTACCTTTCCTCAATGCTGGGAAGTTAAGGAAGAATAAGAGAACAACTGTATTAAGAAATGTGTATGAAGGATGAATCATAATTGTAGTTGTCTTGCAAAAGCAAGAGTGCTTTGGGGAAAAATAAAAAAGGACAAAATATATCAGTGAGTTAAATGAAATTATTAGTACAGTTCAATTTGTCTCTGGAAACCAAACAAAGACATTTTGGAACAATGAAAAGAGAAACTGCTGGTTGTTTCTTCCTAGATACAAACCCTATTACATCTATCTTTTATCTCTGAATTATCCTGATTTTATTATTAACAATAACATTACAGCATATTCTATTCTACTCTAGATCCAAGGATCTCAGAGCATTTTACAAGTATTAATGAATGAGCACGGCATGAAAAAGCACTGTTATTTTGTATTCAGTTAATGGTGACTTCCTGGAGATCATAATACACACGGGGTTCCACAGTTTGGCAACACTGTCAGGGTGAGAATTATTTATCTTTTTTTTTTCCAAGGAAAAAAAATGTGCCATGAGATAACCAGTGCATACTTTGTCTTGGAAACCAGGGCTCACTAGAATGAAATGAAGATCAGAATCCAATCTGATGATTGCCAGCCTGATTCCCTGACACCAGCCAAGTCCTTGTCTCCCCTCTCTCTAGTTTAGTGTTAATACTAAACTGTCTCTTCCCTCCTGGCAAGGAATACCGACATTTGCTGGCTCCTTGAGGAAGGAATACCCAAGTGTCCCACCCTGCTCTGTGACACCTCTCCTTTCCTGATGTCTCCACAAAAATTGTTGCACAGGCACGCTAACACCAGAGAATGGGTCGGTTAGGCAAGTTTAATAGTAATGGGGCTACCCCCCTGACTTTAACTCCCAGTCCTGCATGGAATCCATTATTTGGTTAAACTCATTGCCTCATATGTGGTGTCTTCATCCTGATAACTTTCTTGCTCTCCCAAATATGCAAGGTGGAAGAGAAAGAGGTTATGAAAGCCCAGAAATTTGGTCCCAGTGACCAGCCAGGGAGGTTTTTGCTAGTACAACATCCATGGGACCACAACAGTCAGGGGCACTGGATAATGCAAAGGCCTGGAGCCTGACAGTTCCCATTACTTTACGAGGTGTTCAAAAGAAGTTCAAAAGTCTGTCTTCTTCCTGATTCTTCCTGATTTGATGGAAACTCTTCATAAATTTCCTCCTTCCACAGGGACTTGATGCAAACCGAGGAAGTGTAGGCTCCTGTGATCTTTTCATTCAAAAAATTTCCTACCTCATCAGTAATAAGAAAACTCCACAGCGATATGAGGTCTTTTTCAGCTTATGTCAACAGAGACTCCTTTATATGACAGAGTTATCTGTGTATGTGCACAGTCAGAATACTCCTCTGATGAAGTGCAGGGTCAAGTGATGATTTTCATTTAGACTGTACTTGCCTGTTTTCCCAGTACTGTAAACAGGTGTTAGTTTAGGAAAGTCAGACAAAAACTTCTAGTTTCCTGCAAACAGAATTTCCTCCACCAGAATTCTACCGACCAGAGGCTTACACAGATAAATCCTGTGAGAAACATGTTTAATAATCAGCATTTTGGGACTTGATGTAGAAATGGCTTCCCCAAGAAAGCCAACCATGTGCCTAGTTTTTGCTATATGGAGTCAAAAAAACAATCCTCTTTTCTTAGTAGATGCTCATGCTCATGAGCTTTCTAGAATGTGACCATCTCTTATGGGCTTGCAGCTAGATTTGTTTTTCTGGTGAATGTATTTGAAAGATCTTGTTTGGGTGGATTCCCTGCTTCACAAAGTCTGAACTCAAAATGATATTTTTCTTTAGCAGAAAAAAATTGAACTCTTACCCATTTCATGAGATTCGAAGAACATATCGTCCACTCTCTTGCTGTCATTTTATTTCAGACAGTCCTCTGAGTTCCCATGTTAGGGCACCTGCTTGGGCAAACATGTACAATAACATACAGCCCAGAGAGTAGGATTGCAGAAGCCTTATTTACTCAGGAAGTTAGACAAAAAAATCTCTGAGGTCCCCTGAATAATTCTCCTGATAAACGCATGCAACATTTATTTAAAATGCTTAAATTTTTGGGGTTTTGTTTTTTAACAGGGAAATACTGGCCTTCCTGTTTACAGGTGAAATGGTCATCAAAGACTAAAGAATATAAAATACTTACAGCTATATTAAAAAAAAAGTAGACAAGAATTTCTGCCAGCATCTTCCAGGCCGGATACTTTGAGTTAGCTGCCTATGGCATACATGGTTTGATTGCACATGTGTGCATCTAAAAAGAAAATGGCTGGCAGTCAGAGATGCTGAACTGTCACTGTTAAGTATCTTATTATGGTCTTATTTTCTTTGTGGTGGAAATGCCTTATATTTTATTAGAAAACCCATTTTGTTTAGGATATTTTCTTTGTGGACAGAGTCTCTTTTTTCATCCGGTGCTGCCCTACACAAGCATTTGAAAGCGTCTCAGCCCCTTTAGATTGCTCCAGAACAGCAGCACAGGGAGTGAAAGGAGCAACAAAGCACCGCAGTGCTGTGTCCTCATTGGGCCTGGCAGAGGCTCCTCCTGTCAGTGGTCAGTGTTTTTGACAGAAGAACAAAGTGCCGAAGCTGCCTGCAGCTTCATTCAGCCCCGCGGTTGCCCAGGCAGGCGGGCCGGCAGGCCAGCAGCCAGAAGCCAGCAGGCAAAATTTAACAGCCACGCTTCAAAACACTGGTAACAGCCATCAATGGATCCATAACTCTCAGCTCTCCAGATATGGGGTCATCTTTCAATACTACCCCACTGTCATATACAACATTTGTCTTGTCCTGCATTCAACTAATTGTGTCAATCTACGGGGTGACTCTATAATACTCATATACAATAGCACAATGAAAGCAATAATCTCCTACCCAGTCTCTTTATTTATTTAAGTGCTATTACAAAGTTTCCTGCAGCAAAGAGAAGCTGGGAGGCTGCAACCTATTCCAGCCGTGCAACAGCTACCCAGATGAAAGAAAGAATGTGCTGACTTAAATAAGTTACATGTTTCTGTGACTTTTTTCTTTTTCCAACCTGACAACACTACCAAGTAGTATGGAGGGGGTTGGGGAAGTGACTTCATTAATATTTTAAAATTTGTAGCACAAAAAGAAACAGAAATCCTAATAAATAAAATTTGTGATTCCTAGGTAATTATTTTTCCTTCTGACATTTTTAAAGGGAATATTCACAATTTATATTTATTATAAGTAAAATGCAAATACAAGACATATAAAACAGCTCAAAGCTTTCTCGGTTTAATGGGTTTGTGGCTCTAGTTTTTGAAGTCCTAATATCATTACGTATCTTTAACATAAATAACTTTCATCGTAGCAAAATTACTCCTTCTTAGTTCAAAACTCTGTTCAGAGAATTACAATAAAGTACTAGATATTGCTGTTCTCAGCATCATTGCATTAATTGCACAAATGACCACATTTGGCTAATGTTCATAAGCCTCACGATCAATCAGGATTCATCCTTGCTCTGCTATCATCCCGACACACTGCCAATTCCCCTTTACAAAGACTCACACCTCTTAGGAACAGCCATAAATAGATGCTTTAAGGGTGTCCAAGGTTGGGGTACTTTGCTGGAATCAAGGTGGCTTCCCAATCTCTGCAAGAACCTGCAAGTCACTAACAGCTATCTACCCACAGTAAAGTCCTTGTAGATAGCACCATGCCTTATTATCATGTGTTTATTACAGCATCTGGCGGATCTGCCGGCAGGGATGGAGCCCTTTCTGCCCAGGTGCTATCCCAGGACAGACAGAGGTAACTCACGTGGGATCATTGAACTGTCTGTCCCAAGTACTGTCCATCCAGCAAACAGTCCAGCCATATCCAGCTTCCCCTGAGAGACTGAATACAGAGTGAAAAGCCAGATGAGTAGAAGTCTTCTCATATAAGCAGATAATTTGATGAAGAAACAAGGGAAACATATGTAACAGGAAGCTGGATATATCACAAAACAGATCAAATACTCCAGGATAGAAAGTTTTCTGATCAGCATACATTTGACTAACATTGTGAAAGATATCTTTTAAGGAGTTCTTAAAATAATCTGGTGACTAGAAAAAATCTTTTCAGTCTGTGAAACAGGAAAATTCCTCTAATTATCTTCTGGAGAAGTAATGAAAAAGGAACGGGTCAAAATGACAAATGCACATCTTCAATAATGCATCACCACAATGATTTACAATACTGAGGGGAAGAAGAATGAACATGTTAATATGTGCCCTTCTCCATATTCTATAGATAACAAAAAGCAAAAAGAAGGTGCTCCACGAAGACATTCAGTCAAAGAATCACAGAATCAAGGAATTAATGGTTTGGGTTTGAAGGGACCTTAATTATCATATTCTAACCCTCCTGCCCTGGGCAGTGTCACCTCCCTAGACCAGGTTGCTCAGAGCCCTATCCAACCTGGCCTTGAACACTTCCAGACAGGCAGGCAGTGCCTTGTAACTCTCCTGAAGGCTGTAGCTGCCAGTACGTGGAGTGAAAGAACCTACAGACAACTGTGCCCTTGCTGGAGCACCTTCTTCCTGAGCATTGGGCAGGCTTCTGACAAAATCTGAGAAGGGACCCTCAGAGCGGGACACTGGGCAGCTGAGCCGAGTGGGCTCTGAGTGAGTGTGTGGGCACTTGAAGCTCATTAAACTGAGCTCTGCTTGCTTTGCTGCAGTGTTTTGTAAGAGTTCTCAAACCTAATTGTATCTCAAGAAAATAAAAATACCGATCCTAAATGCACTTGTCTATAAAAGCGGGACTGTGTGAGATCTAATTACACTGTGAGCCTTTTCTTGGTGCTTAATAACCTGACTGAATAACGAAAGAGTATTTAGGTGAACATCATGAATAAACCAGTCCTGCCCTCTGTTTTCCTATAGCTCTTTGTCTGTGATGGTTGGAATGAGATTTTTGTGAGAAGTTCACACGACACAAATAATAACAGGATGAAAGCTCCAGTGCTGGGATAGATCAGAATTAAGTTAAAAGATATTTATATAATGAGATACAAAAGACAATTAGAAACTTTTATATGACCAAACTTTTGTATGGAGACCTGAGAGTATTTGCAATAAAATTTTTCTTAAAACAGAGACAAAACTCATCATATTTTAAATTAAATCCTTCAAACTCATTGAAAGTAGTAACTGAACTCTCTTTCTTGTCAGACGGAGATTCTCAGAAGGGCTATTCCCAGGAATTTTAGATGTTTAACACTGACAATGGTCAAAAAGCCAAAAATGGTCTCAGTGGTACACTGGCCTTCTTGTCTGTAGCAACTCCTATCCACAGAAACAATTGCACATGATTCTGGTCTCCCTGATGAGATAATCCAAGGGGCCAATTTCACGCAGGATTTACCACTTGTAAAATTTTTTTCCAATGAATATTTCTGATTTTAAACAACCATAAAGTTGTGATATCAGTAGCCTAGTAACAAGGTTAAGCAACTAGAAAATGTTAGTATTGAGCACATAATTTAACTCATAGTCCTAACTAAATCAAAATTTGCCTGAGAGCAAAGGAGTGAGGACTTCAGAGTATGTCCCATCACTGCCCCTTTCAGTTCCTTGCATGCCAGTGCTTACTCGCAATCTCAGCACAAGGGAGAGGCAGGAGGTGTGCTAGATGTGAGCACAACAGGGATAGAGACAGCATGTTTGTTGCAGAATATAGTTTAAAGTACGTAATAGCTGTGGATGTCTCACGTGTGGCCAGAGCATACACGAATTACATGTGCACAGTCAAAAGTTCTAATTGTGATAGCTGCAAAGAGCAGGCTCTGAGTCACTGGGAAGTGAGCTGGTTTTTGTGGATGCCTCCTTTGAGAAAGTAAATGCATCTCCTAAAACACTATCTTCAGGAAACAGCCTATATGTATATATATATCTATATCTACTCACTGCATAAACACAGTTGTATCAAATAAGGAGGATTTTCAGTAATGCTGTAATATTTGTATATCTACGCAGTCACTATCTATTCCACATACACAAACATCCGCCTACCCAGAAAATAATTGTGGATAATTCAATGTTCAGATTCGATAATGGATGCTCAAATAAATATGAGAATTCCGAGCAAATTTGTGCAAATGAAAAAAGATTTCCTCTGACATAATGGCATGGTGCAAGGCTGTCTGTAATGAGCTGTAATTTGTCTGGAAGAGCATTTTAAAGGGGCTGATCCATCCACTGGAAGACCAGCAACTGCTCTGAGACTAGAAGCAATGAGCCAGCCTGCCTCGTCTCAGAGGAAATTACACCACAAGCAGGCCAAATTTCTGACAACTTCCATAAATTATTTCAGATTTTCATATTTCAAATTTCATCTGCATTCATCATGTGAGTTTGACTGGGGAAAAATGTCTAGGAGGAGCTCTGCTAGCATTCAGTGCAGCAGTCCCAGGAGCCTGCCCTGGGACTAGATAATTGAATTTAGTTTTGATTAGATTATTCTTGCTGCAGTCTACTGCCAATCTGAAGTATTGTGCCTTCTCTTCTACTTAACCTTCCTGCCCCATGCCTGCTCCAGCCTGCATGCAGCTCTCTGTATTGCAGAATATATTTGAACAATCAAACTTAGGAGTTATTATTTTGCTTTCCATTGTCCATCCTTATAAAAGCACACATCTTTCACTGGGTTCCCTCTTCCCTGAAATCAGATTACTTCTTTTTTTTAAGTTTGTAATATTGTTTACCATTTTCAGTGGAAAGTGCCCTGTAATTTAGGTGGAAAATCTAAAATCATTACTACATCTCTGGATGACGCAACATACCATAAATAAGGATCATTTCTAAAACAGCTATAATCATCACTAGGCAATACACATGAGAATAAGAACAGGTAAATAATGAATTCATTCATCTATTTAACTAAAAATCTATTGTTAACCAAAGTTATTAATCAAACCTTTAGCTAGTGGTCAATAGAAAAACAAACAAAACACAACCCCACCCCCACCCCCAAACTAGCTCCACAGTATTTCTTTGAAAGTAATCCATTAGAAAAGCAGAATATGAACTTTTAGCAAAAGAAAAACCCAAGAAACATGCACCACAAAACCCCCCATAAATGAGAAACATTTACGAAACAAGTATGGCAGAACACCAACAAAGCCCCTTCATATGAATGCAGCTAAATGGATATAACAGTGTTACTAGCAGTAACAATATGCAATAAATGCTTCTTAATGCATAGGCATTATTTTTCCCCATTTACAGAATAGGACTGAAATTATACGTGTTTCAGGAGGAAAATGCTTGTAAATCTCGAAGTCGTAGTCTGGATTATTAGAAGCACAGATAAGGTAAACAAAGTTAATGCTGTTCTTTAAGTAATATCTATCACTTCCCTGTTATTGAGTTATTTCTTTTAACAATATAGGTGTTTTTGATGCTATGTGTCTGAACTGAAGACTTTAGATTCTTTATTGTTCTCCATTTTGATGAAAAAAATTGAATTTGGGTCTGTTATATTGAGTTTTGTTCCGTAAATATACTGAAATCATATTTTTGTTAGAAACTATCAATAAATCCAGTATAAGAAAAGTAATAAGATACAAATATGAGCAGGACCTTTGCAAAGGAAATATTGCAAAGAGAGTGTGCCCATAAAATATATTAGGGAATGTGCTTTCTCCCTTGTGTTTGAAGAAAATACAGAAGGATTTTCAGGGAATTGTGCTATTTTTAATACAGATACAACACATGGAATCAGACAACTGTAGCTGCTGGGGGAAAATTTTCTATGAAACAATCAAAAATGAACTGCTAATGTGTAGATTGTCTTAAAAGGCCATTATTTATTGGTTTGAAGATCTGTTTCTCGTTAACACAATTTACCGATGTGGGGTATCTCACTCCAAAAAATGACTGTATGTGTACACATACAGTTCTACACCACCTCTACCTGTGTTTATGGAGTCATATGGATCAATATACATGTGCACACGCGTGGTTATTTTGTGTGCACGTATGCACATCACTGCACAGATGGGTTTGTATTTTTGTGTGATTCCTGTTAATCTAAGAAAAGATTCACCACCAGAGGATCTGGGGAAGACAAGTGGTGATGAGAGGGAGGAAAAATTAAAGACAGCAAATGAAGTGTGGAATGTCCCACAAAGTGCATTTAAAGGTAGAAAAAAAATAGCCGTACTTGCTGCCTGTGAGTCCCACCCCATACCCCTAATATGCTGCATTTTTATAGTTGTAGTTGTGCTGTAAATAAGGATTTTGGTATGCAAGAAAGTGCCTACAGCCTCCAGTGTACAGCTGCAGTGGGCATGAGAAACCCAGAAAGGCTCCTCAAAATGTATGCGTCTCTTGCCGTTTGCTGAACAATCTCCAGGGTGGCACAGGGGAGGAATTCTTCTGACATCATCTGGTTTTGTCTACATTTTATTAAAAAACAATTTACATTCAGCAATGGGAGCTGTCTTAAAGACCTATTGTTTTCCCTTGTTTCAAGCAGCATCAATGGCTCATTCCTGCTCTTACTGAACTTAACAACCTCGGGCTCCAGCTTTGTACGGCAGCTCAGGGCTGTGAGGAATGTGCGAGGCGGCTCTCGGCTATCTGCACCTGACACGGAGATCACACGAGACAGCATCAGGACTCACTAATTTCAGACACCCCACGGCAGTTCAGCTTTTGGAGTGTTATTGTTATTTATGTTTTGTTTTACACATTGCACATAAGGGCCTTATGCCATAGACAGTATTTTTTGTTTTGAGGTGGGTGAAAAAGTCCCTTTTTTTCCTTGAAACGAGGGTTCAGAAGTAATATTTTCTTAATAGCCTTAAATATGTGACATACAGTGTGTTTGCAACATCACTTGTTCTGTATTTGAACTACTGGTGGGAATATACATTATTCTTTAGAACCACACAGAATTAAACCTTTTCTATAATACAAAAGAATGTTTTAGTAAGTATATTTAACTAAGAAGAGTCATGACTAAGTTCAGGTAATTCAGGTAATAATTTATAGGTATTAAAATTTTTAAGCTGTGTATCGTTTTCAATCGCCATCAAGCATTACGGGTTTGATCCATGCCCTGCTGCTGATAAAGGACATTTCTGCCTCCCCTCTCTGCTGCCACTCCTCCCTTCCCCCTCTGCCCTTTTTTCCAGTGTCCAGATTCAGGTCAGTCTCCAGCTGCTTTGCATTTTTTGCTTGATAACAGAATTAGGACCTTAAAGGTCTTCTTTCAGTTTTCCAGTGTAGATTCACTGTTCTTGCTTTTAC
>VZTI01001176.1:599582-626972 GCA_013397865.1 Struthidea cinerea | reverse complement strand
CCCGCTCTGCTGCACAGGTAGTCCCATGGGCATTTCTGGGGTAACTGCAGAGAGGGGAGCAGAGGGACAGAGGACTTAATGGTCTCCTTAGCTCCCTTCTTGCCTCCCAGGGAAATCTTTGTTTCCTTCCAGCTGAATTTTTTCCTTCCAGTTTGGGAATGTAGGTCTCATTAATGAGATTAATGGGAGCTGACTGTATGTACAAAGAGGACAATAGGTCCCTAAGAAGAACCATGCCTCCTTTGGGGAATGTCAATACAAATGGGAAAGACATGGATTTGTTGTGGTCTTTTTAGATGCCAGGATACTACCAGAACAACAGCATAGCATGGAGGTTGCTGGCAGCCCTTGTAATGGGAAATAATTACTGATGGTCAAGGAGTTGTGCAAAGGTCTGAGGGTAAAGGCTGGTGTCCCTGTGGCCACCCAGTTAACAAGATATTTGCAGGTAAGAAATTTGCTCCTTGAATGCTATGTTAATAATCAGAAGGTGAAAACAGAGTAGGGACATTTTTTATGAGTAACTTGAGTAGGCAGATCAGATTGAAACCTCCTCCTCTGGGTTTTTTGGTTTTGTTTTTTTCTGGTTCGTTGGTTGGATTTTGGTTTTGGGTTTTTTTAATTTTTTTTTCTTCCTGTCCAGAGGAAAAAGTGTCGTAGTGAGACACAGCTGGTAGATTTTTCTCAATATCCCTCAAAACCAACAGAGAAGAACCCTGCCAAAGTATGATATAACAAAACCCCAAACAAACCCCTTGTTGTTTTCATGGGTCCCAAATTTTCTCCCAAGATTTTCAATCTGGTCTTCCTTCCCAGCCCTCCTGGTTGCCATCTCACTTTGGAGCAGTCTGGAGGACCCCACTCCCTGAAGCTGGCTGTCCAGTATTTCAGTAAAAAACATCTGCCTCTAGTCCAACACAAAACTGATCACTTTGGCTTTTACAGCATCAAAACACACCTGTCCCGGCCAGAATATTAAATAAGACCTGCCTTTGGTTAGCTACATGTTTAAAGAAATGTAATTTTCTACTAAAGATGAAGTGAAATTTTGTCATTTCAGGCTTATACCAAGCTGCCTTTATTAGAAAATGAAGTCTACATTTGAATGAGAACCTATTACTCCTATTAGTCCCTGCTGAGCTATCACAAGTAAATATTATATACATTATTTGAAGAGATGAGGAGACCAGACAGATTGGCTTCTTGATCAAGGTTATGCTGTACTCATTATGCATCAGCACATCTGGAATGGTCCAGTAGTACCATGAGAATTCCTAATGCATTAATAAGACTTACACCTCCTATAATTGCATTTGGCTGATTAACTTTCGTCCAGCTGGTCTTAGCTGCATAAAAAGGTATTTTATAAGCTTGTTACACAGAAGTAAATTCTGAACATCTTTGGCATATATCTTGCCAACTTTTACTCTGACCTGAATACCTCACTTTCTGGCAGCTTTTAGCAGAGATGAATTTAAAATATCCATCACAAACATTAGCCCCCTTGAGCCTGAAACTTCCAGATGTAGAGCCACGACCATATGCCACAAAGAACTACTACATATCATTTTGATATTAGTTATTTTAATATTCAGCCCTAGCTATCTTTCCTTACTTTTAGTGGAAGTTCAGCATTTATGAGAGTATAAAAAATTGCAAAGCTAGATCTTTGGCTTTCTAAGGGCTGTGGTTTTAGCTTAGATGCTTTTGTTCCTGCAGCTGAATGCTTTCCAGATTGCAGCAGAGTCTGTTTGCTCTTTGAGGAGAGAGGAAAGAATCCACACATTCCCCACCAGTTTAAAAGGCGATCCCCCTCTTTGTTGCACAGCAAACAAGCCAGCTGGGGGGGTCAGCTCTGCTTCTCCTGCCATTAGGTGTCACTGCAGTAAATGGAAATTACTGACAAACTCTTTGAAAAGAGGAACCATCGCCAAAGATTATTCTGTGAGAAAAGAAAGAAATATACTTACAAAATAAATGTTGACTGTATTCTAGACCCAGGCTTCACTGCACATTTTCTTAACAAAACCCATTTTTTTTTAAATTAACTTCATATTTCCCTGAATGGTTTGAAAGTGCAAATACCCTAAATGCTTCCAGAAATTATTTAAAGATTTTGTTGCAAAGGCATAACCAATGTAGATTTCAAATGTATAACAGTTCTTTTATCTGTTTCGTGTAATTCAGTTATTTTATTGAAATTGGAAACGTGCAGTACCAAATGCTCATCTGGGTATACGATCTGTACTCCCAGGGAAAAGAAAGAGCAGATAGAGCAGTCAAAGTATTGCAGAGTCTGGTTCTCCAACTTCACTTTTAACAAATAATTTCCTTTTACTTTCACACAGAGGTTTTTAGTTTTTGTGATCAAACTACCAGAAAACCCTGTAGCATACTGTTGATTTTTTGTTTGTTTTTTAAGATTTGCAAATTACTGCTATCACAATCACCTTAACTCATTTCATGTTTCCATAGCCATAATTCACACTGAATCTATCTGCTGTTGTTGTCGAGAGCAGGTATTTATGCTTTTAACTGCTGTCTTTGTTGTACTCATGGTTCCCTCTTATGTGGGCTGATTTCACCCACATGTGTCCTAGACTCCAATCTGTGCAAAAGCTCTGTTTTGCTCCCTTCCTCACCTCACTCCCACTTTGAAGCACAGACCCAGAACCCACCCAGCATGACTTTTAATCTGCATGCAAGGATCAGGCCACAGCCAGTGTCAGGGAAAACTTCTGGATTCCGGAAGAACACTCAATCTGGTGACGCTTGCCAAGCCTCTTGTCAATAAACACAACCATGGTAGCGCTGAAGAGCCAAAATGAGGAGTTTTCAAATTATTTCATTTTAATTAGGCTTTCCATCTGCAATAAAGTATAGTATGTTGTTCTTACACTATTATATGTACCTTAACAACTGAAGTAGTTAGTCCTGAAAATAATATTTCAGTAAACAACTCTCTTCCCTTATCTACCCACCCTCCATGCAAAAAAATCATCCAGTGGAAACATCTGGAGTATTGCTGAGTGCAGTGGGACCATCCTCTGCTGGCTCTGCTCAGGCCAACTCCTGCTCTCCTAGGATCACACCACATTTGTCCATTGAACAGTCCAGACTCAATTTAATCACCACAGCCTTTTGCAACTCTGTATCCAGTTATTTAATTTGCTTGATTGCCCAAGGTTCTTACATGGTAAGAAGGTTCATGTGTATGCATTATAACATTGTTTTACTTTTGGACTGAAGGGATGAAAGAGAATACAGAAGTCTGTGGTTCATTCCCTGTACGTTCCTGTTGCTGCAACAGGATTGATCTTCATAACCTGCTTCATCCACGTGATCCAAATCAGTGCCTGGAAAGTTTCACAAGTCCTGAAATATTTTTTCTTCTTGCAAAGACTCCCAGTAAAGACCTAATGTTAAAAACCAAAAAATGTAGTTTTTATAAAAAAGTCAGAATATTAAATAATGTTTTGGCATAGGAACATATTTTCATTTTATATGCATACATATGTGTATATGTGTATGAATAGGTGTATATATACATGATATATTTTTACATATCATTTAAAACATACACACTTTATACATGTATACGCATGAATATTTATGCATGTTCATGCACGTACACGTTTTGCACCTAATGTTAAGTTTATTTTTGCATTAAATAATTTAACTACTCTCCTATTGTAATGGCTTACATTTTGGAAGATGAAGACAAACTGCTCAGACCTTGAAAAACACATGGGCTACTCAGATAGATGGCATCTGGGAGGACTCTGAACTCCCTCAACATTCTATAGGGAAAAACAGAGCCAGGTGCATTTCTTCCTAAATCAAATTAGCTGGAAGATGCCACATCCAATTGTAGTAAATTGATGTGAGAGTTTGTGATGTCTATAGCAGATCTTACAACAAAGGTCAATGTGCAGAGACATAGACAACAGGCTGGTATACAGCAACTTGTAGTGGGGCTGTTCTAACAAAAGCAAGGAAGATGTAAAATGCAATCAATTTTTTAACATAGAAAAAATACAGTCTTAATAATATATTTTAATTAACCCAAGTCAATAATTCGTTTTGTTAAAAATGTTAATATAAAATGGTGTTTGACAGAGGTATTTTGAGACACATGATTAGAAGACAATTTTTGCTTTAAAAAATAACAATGCATTTAATGTAATCAAGCTAGAGAATAAAATAAACCTGAATTATATGGAGAGGGAAGGTTGGAAAAGAAAACAGATGTGGTTATCTAGTACATAAACTTAGGGAAAAAATACTGACATATGTCAAATTTACCTATCATTGTCATAATTTTTAAACATTCTGCTTGACATCAACAAGTTTATATCATGCTTTATGACACTTAATTATCCCTAAATTTATTTAATTAACTTCACAAGACATCTAAAGCAATTCAAATGTTTTCTTAAATAAATTATGAGAAAGCAGCAGTTAAAGGGAGGGTACATATATTTCTACTCAGAAAATTACAGTTGCAGGAATGCTGAGGTAACAAAGGCAAACACTTAAAACACTTGTATAAAAACTGCCTGTGCAACTGTAAACAAAATCTTAAATTGAGAGAGAGAGAGAGAGTGGGTTTTTTTTACTTAATCATGCAGGTTTTCTCCACAGGTTTCTTGCCTTATGCAATGGACAAAATAAATACTTATTAAAAATTAGCTATTTTTTATATCTTAATCCCCAAGCATTATTTACCACATATTGCTCAAAATCTGAACTGAAGACATTTGTTTCTTTGTGATTGCTTTTATATAGCTTTCATCTCAGTGCTTAAAAAATATCCATGGATTTCTTTGCTGTATCTAAAAAAGCCCTCAGACGATATCATTATTCCTATTTTGCAAATGACAACTGAGACTGAAGTCAAAATTGCTAAACCTGGGTGCCCAGACTGAAGGTTTTTGCAGGGGTTTTTAGCACTTTAAATGCACACTGTCCAAATCCAGTCCACTTCCATATTATCTGTGATTTGTCCACCAATTTCATGCCACTCTTTGGGTACTTCAACGTACCAAAACCAGGACAAGGCATGTCACAGTTTGGATGCACAGCTTTGTGACTCTCCTCCGTAGTAGGACTGCAGTCAGGAGCTCCCTGCAGGGCTCTCTCACCTCATCTTTGAGGGGTGCAGCATGGTTAGATGGCGTACTCCAAGGAACTAACCTGCTCTTACCACCACTGACATCAATTACACTATGAACCCACTGTTTCTTGGTAACTCCGAAGCAGGTAAAAAACCTCAAATAAAACCACAAACACTGGGTATAATGAAAAACTCAAAGCTGATCAGCCTATTATATTGACTCATTGGCTAGAACAACGGAGAAACTGTCAGCAATGGTCAGAGCAGCACAGCCCTTTCGGACTGTGGGTACACCCTTTTAGTGCACTGCCACTATTTAACCAAGTCGGTATTTTTTCAGTAATTCTGGAGTCAGGCTGTGGGAGGCTGGGACTTCACACATAATTTTAACTTGTGGATTTGAATAGTTTAGCTTTGTTTGTGTTTTCAATACTGCTGCTACAGCAAAGATGAGAGAACTGCACTTTGCATTTCAAAATAGCTTTCAGGGAACCAGATGACTCAGAGAACTGGGAACAGGATTTGTGTCCTTTCACACCTTCCCTGCCAATTCTAATTCAGGCAGGCCAGTACTGGACAAAAAGTCACTCTGGGTGTCACCACGGCAGTGTGAAGTGCTTTGGGGACTCCATCCTTTCCCCTAATGGCGCACACTCCTATCATACCCCGTTCCCTCCCGCACCCAGAGCCATTATATTCAGAGCAACAACACGGAGGCCAAGAGGTGAATGAGCCCGAGAGTTAAATTACCTCTCAGCTACAGAGAGTAATTCTCCTCGACAAGAGGGAATGCACTGGTGAAACAATAACACTGTAAGTTCTCCCTGCTCCTAGTTATTGTCCTGAAGGCAGGTACTCCCTTGTTTTTCTGTTTACTGTAGGAGATGTGTCATCTGCTGACTTGAGTACAGCAGCAACAGCAAATAACATGGTGAGGGGCCTGCATCTGCCAAGAAATGAAAATTTTTGTGTAATGGATAGACCATTAGATGTGGGCAAAGCCCAGGTTAATGAAAAGATTAATGGATGTAATGGAACCAGACCTGCAGACAGCTTCTTGAAGCCTGTGGTGCAGTCCTACCACTCATCCACAAAATGAGAGACTGTCCTGAAAATCTGGGAACAATGCTTGGACTTGGGTGCTCCAAAAACTCAAATTTGCTTGTAAGAGAGCCAGAGGAGTCTGAAGCAGCTGGGAAGAGCTCCTGCCTGACATCAACACCCTGACACCAATGCATTCTATCATGTGCAGCCTGAATAAAGGTATGGGCATTACTCACCAGGTGTGGTGGGGTAATCAGGAGCTGCCAGCAGCCAGTGCTGTCATCATTAGGTTCTCACCTACACAGATTAAGTAAAAAATAATTCTAAATGCTATAAAGTCATGATTTTTTAGAATATCCAATGTATTTTTATTTCAGTAGAATCTCTACAGCAAATTTTGACACCAGCGGCTGTATTTTGCAGAAAACATGGGTCAAAAGTACCTATGGAGAGAAAGAGCCTACAGTCCTACACAGTGCTGGGATCCCCGGCTTGCAGCACAGCATCTTCCTGGCACGGGAACATCACCCGTACACTGGACTGATTCTTCATGGGGTTATTAAGACCGTTTTAGAAACAGATTGCAGCAGCTGTGGAAGTCAAACTGGTTGCCTTATGCCAGATGTTTTGCCCTGACAGCTCATGCACATACTTATAATGCTGTCCTTATGCATGCTGAAGAGCAGCAATAATGCTGAGGGGGAATGGTCTCGAACAGCACGCTGGAATTTCTTCCACCTGACAGCAGACCCTTGGTGTTATTTGCAATTTTTATGCATTAGTGTTCTGGTATCTCTGTCTATACAAAATTAGACCCTGTGGAAGAATAATTTTTCTGCCTGGCTTCCTGAAGAAATGGAGTTCATTGAAGTAATGTTGCTGGCATGTCCATCTGGGTCCTCCTTTATCCTTTCTGTAATAACTTCTGAGACCTTTGTCTGATTTCAACCAAGTTTGATCAATAACAGACTCAGAAGTAATTATATTTCCACACATTGCATGAAAATAGACAGGCAAATAACGCAGGTTATCCCCGCCTCTTAGAGAAAGGCTTTGGCTTGAATTCACACTGGAGAATCCATGTCAAAAGAAATACCTTGCCAATGCCCAGCATCAGAAAAAGGTTTAGTCAGACACTATGCCTTCTTAGAAAGAAAGGAAGAAGCTCATGGTAGCACGGGGGGAAGAGGGAGAGGTAAGCTGGGGGACGATGGGATGTGGCTCCGGCAGAGCGAGTGAGTTGTTAGGTAGGTTCAGCCGAAGAGTATCGACAGCAGTAATTGTGCGTGCTGCACTAATTGCAGAAACACAAAATAACCAGCTGTGAATGAGACTGTTCCACACTGACTCCTTCGCATTTATTAGATTGTGAATGGAAATTAGCAGGTTGGTTTTTAACAGCGTGAGGATCCAAGCCGTGACACAATGGGACAATAAGAGACACTGAGATGACGTCTTTTGAAGGTGACTTCCTCTGAAGTAGTGACATTCAGGTACAAGAGGTGACATGATTTCTTTGACGCTTTTCTGGGACTTTGACTAAAACTGAATTAGTCTGTCTATTTTGAACAGTTATAAGAGTTGAAGTATATCCCGTGATGGTTAAACCACGCTCAGGGAGAACACAGCTGTATAAAAGACCTCCTGGAGGGCTTACATAAAGAGCAGGAGAGAGTAAAAATAGGAAGCAAAAATTCTTCTTATGCTGATACATACTGCAGTTCTTACACAAACCTGTGTTTAGTGCCCTTTTACAGCCACTGAATATGCATGAATCTCCCAAAAATATTTATGCTAGGACAAGCATTTATTGTTGAATCCTTGGAACCACACACCTACTAAATAAAATCAAATCAGTATTTCAGAGAGATTTCAGACTAATGGTAAGCATTTTCTGGAAGCATTTTCCAATAACACAAACTGTTGTTATTAAAAAGAGACACTTCAATCAAAATACACACCCACAAATTCTCCATGTCTTTATATACCTTCTAATGAAAAAGTGTCAAGGTTTTTGGAAATCAGAACTGTTCACTTGGTAGCTTTTATCAAAAATTATGGAGAAAAATGAAAAAGACTTGTCCACTTGTCTGCCCAGAAATTTTATTTAAACAAAAATTGTGACCATTTCTAGCTTCTAATTTTAACTATGTATAGATTTCATCTTAGTGTCACATGTGGATACTCAGTTTTATTGCTGACCCCTGAAATCAGAAGAAATAATAAAAAAAATAGCAATTGGTTGTGGTCACTTCAAGAAATCAAACAAAGCCTTTCATAAATCTATTATACTTCTAAATGTTGCTTATTGAGGTTGAATTCTGATCTCTTTTTTTCAGGATTTAGACAAATCCATTCTAGCAGAGGATTAAAGATTTTTTCCCTCTGAGGTCAATGGCAAAACTTCAGTGGCAAATCAGATGTTGGACCTGAATCAATACAGGAACCAAGACCCATCTTCAGGTTACTAAAGGAGTTGTGGAATTTCCGTCTTATAATTTTGCTGTAGGAACTTTTTCTTTCTGCATTTTTTTGAAATTCTGATCAATTCTGCTCCCCTTGAAAATTCAGATGCATTTAGTGAAGCATTGTGCTGAAACAGAGCATATTTATTGACAATGAAATGAGAGCAGTACACTTCCAAGCAATTTAAAAATAACTCCCTTCGATTAGTTTCAATGCAAGGATGATAGCACAGAGGATTATTTTTCTGTTGTAGTAAATTATTTATGTGAAAGTTGTTTTCCTTTTAACAAGTAAATCTTCCTAGACACAATTGCATTAGTTCTTTTGAATTTCATAATGGGGTTATCAACGAATGCACATAGGGTTTCAAGGTAAGCCTCAAGTGCAGTTAAGCTCATGCAGTATAGGAAATCAACTGCCATAGTTCCGTGGGTACAGAGCTCTTCCATGTCCCTTCCCCAGGGGGGGAGAGAAAATCAGAGCCTGCTACTGTGGAGATTTTGGTTTGGGCTTGTGTGTGTGTTTATCACTTGCCTTTTGTGGGAAATGTTTGGTCAAGAAGTGGGAACACATTACAGCTCCTGCAGTGAGAACAGCGCATAAGACTTGACTGGAGCTCTGTTGGGAGCTGCACCGTGCCAGGAGCCCTTTGCCTGGAGAGTTTACCCATATAACTGGGTCACCTCAAGCCTAAAGACTCTGCCAGGACACGATGGAAGGGGACAGGCAGAGCCCCATCTCCCGAGTCCCACACCAAACCCCAACCTTCAGGCATCCTGCCCCTTCAGGAGACAGCTGCCAGCCTCTGCATCAGCTATCAATATATATGTCCCTATTTCAGCACTGCTGTTTTTTCTGTACACCAGGAATTTCAATATCCTGGTTTTATTGCCACATGAAAAAAAATCTTGTCTTTCTTCTGATGTCCCTTTCATTTTTTACAAATGAATGGATGATACAGGGGTAAGAGCCCCCCACTAGCCTTTGTGTTTGGTCCTCTGTACGTTATGTAGCAGTATATGACATTGGAAGCAGCAGGATACTCCACAGACCAGTTATTCAGATGATGCAAAGTCGGGCACAGTTTATTTTCCTATCTTCCCCTGACATATTTACATGCATGTGAGCTCTCTATGCAGTGCCAGGGATTAACTGAAATTTGTCCAATTTATAGGGCACTTGTGTGACTCCTGCTTCTTGCTACATACAATAATATGACATTGCAAGCAAACAGATATTATACACAGCAAGAAAGAGACTTGTCTAAAGCTAAATGCTGGTGGCCTATTAAAGCATACTCAAGGAAAAGTGAAGCCCAGACTGGCTACAGGGAAGAATGAGGAAGGTGCATTTGCTTTCCAAATCAGCCATCAAGAAAAATCAGACATCTCGATAAGGGAGAGCACTTTCCTGGACACGTGACCAGAGAACAATGACGCTCTTCAGAGGAGGAAGAAGGCTGGCAAAACACCAGAGTCTGCTTTGAGGACCAGTTTGCCATCCAAGAGGACCTAACAGTACACACAGATAAGGACCATGAGTAAAGGGAAGGGGCAATATCAGGCAAGACCCACAACAGGAACTCCCAGCTACTACAGTTGAGCAATGCCCAGGTGGAAAACCATACAGCAGCCAGGACCTGCTCTGACATTCAGACAAACTTTGTGAGCACACTGGGTTGTCTTGGCCACTGCTTTCACACATGAAATGTCTTGGTGTCTACCATGGCAGAATAAATTCCCCTTTCTCTTCCTGACTGTTGTTTACTTGCCTGTGGGGCCTTGAGGTGCCTGAAGAGACCCGGATTCTGCCATTACTCGGGAGGAAGACAACCTCTTGTGAGGTGGAGAGGTGAAGGAACCCTGTGTGGACCCTGAGAAGGTGTTCACAGTGATAGCCCAAGCAGTGCCAGACCCCACTGCCTGGCAGGGTCCAGGAAGTTCCCATTCCCCCAGAGCGCCCTGGCAAGGAACAAGAGGAGAATGCCAGACATGCAGATGCAGGCATGACCATGCAAGTAACCACATCCAAGAACATTACATCTTATGTGCCAAATGCTAGCACTTTGGTAAATGCAGCTTAGCTGTTTTCCATTTGGAAAATACCCGAGCCCATTTGCTGTATGGTAGCCCTGGATCTTGTCCTTGTTCTGACTGTGAACAACCATATCTCCTGCTGATCAAGAAAAGCATAGCCCCAGCTGTTTTTTCTATACTACTGCTAAGAGTTCCCAAAGTGGGAGGGGAATGCTGTGTATCTAGTTTATAAGCACGGAAAATACTACATCACTTAGCTGAATAAGCAGGTATTTATTTCAGTTCTGCAGTGTCAATGAGCTAAGAAGGCAGACTGGAGTGCTCTGGCCATTTGCAAAACGTTCTGTATTTTCTCTTCTGAGGTACTCACTTCAGAAATACCTACTGAATATTTGAAACAGGGCTTTATTATGCAGGAGAGATTATCTTCAACGTCAAAAAAGATTTAATGATCACACATCAATAACAGTGACTAAGTCAGATGCTGGACAACGTTTGTCTACAAACTATGTTCTCTCTGTGGGGCTCATGAGGAAGACGAATGTTTCAGTGGCAGGCAGAGCACATCTTGCTGACCTTCCTGCTGACATTGCTGTGCAGTGATGCTCAGAATGCTGCCCCAGCAGTGCAGGGCGGAGCACAGGGAGCAGCATCTGGCCCGAAGGGCAGCTGTGTTGCAACACCACAGACCTCTGACTCTGCTGCACTGAAAACAGCAATTCTAAGTAAATTTCCAGATCTGAGCTTTTCTCAGGAACTGGAGTGTTTGGTGAACTCTCTAAATTGCCAACACAATATATATGTCTATCAAAAATATTGGCTTGATAAAAGTAGACGGTGACATACTCTGCCCACAAGTGCTTCTCCTAATTTACCCTTGAGAATTTAAACTTTCAGGTAATCGCCCTTGGGAGTGTAACTCTTCTGAACATAGTCATGGTTTGCATTTTTAACCTTTGATGGGGTATTGGGAGACATCTTCCCTTTCTCTGCTCAAATATAATCCAGAAATTACATTCAGGACATTAGTTTAGACTACTTTATCTCTGTTGCAGCTATGTATATCTTTTATTTTTTTCTTTTATGAAAGCATAGCTTAATTTTTGACTGTTTTAAAGCTGTTTACAAAAGAAAAAAATAATAAATTAAACAAACTAAAAAGAAAATAGAATTAAATAACGAAAAGGCAGAAAACAAATTAACGTATTATACATGGTTCTGTTGTGGTTTAATAATAAAAATGTTAATGCAATTAAACAAATTACTTTCTGTCATTCATAGTGATTCTTGTAATGAGATGATGTGTTAGGGCAAGAGAGAAGTTCTGAACATTGTTTTTTTAATTACCTAAGCACAAAGTTTAGGAGCTTAAGAAGACCGTATAAGATCCTTGTATTTTCTGGATTTTTTTGAGACATGACTTGGAGAAATGTTCTCTTTCCTAAAGAAAAATAACAAATAAATATTACTATATCACAGAACACAAAGAATTAGTGAAATGTGTTGTACAAGGAGATGTTGGTCTTTCTACACTATTTTTTCAGCAACATCTGCTTAACAGTCTGCACTTTGAATAGAGCTTATCTAAAATACAGATGGGCCAAAACTGCTTTTCAGGGTCAAATTTGGCCTGATTTTAAAAGGCCTCTTATTGATTGAAAGTGGATCTGAAATCAAGCAGAGCTAGATGAGGCCCAGTTATCAGCAGATTCCATTATGTGGTGCAGAGGGAGTTGCAGCCGGAGCTCTGCGTGGCCCCTGCAAGTTAAGCATATGCTTTAGTGCTTTGCAGGACTCATGCCAGAGATCTCCATCCTTTACAGGATGGAGTTACCAAGCTGATGGACATACTCCAAAACAGGACAGAAAAAGTAGCAGATGAAAAACCTTAACTGAAGGCTTATTTTCTCCTGAATGGCCAAGAACAGAGTGGTCCTCTCAAAAGCACCCATGATTAAGATAGAGAGGATTACAGCAACTGTCACTCAGAGCTGCCACATGCAGTGCATCCTTTCTAACCTAAGAGAAAAGAGATTTGAAATGCTGATAGACCTTACTAATTTATATGGGCTGATGGTAGACTATTGCAGAGGAAAAAACCCTCCTCTTATAACAGCCATGGCTGCTACACCTTACAAGATAAGAATATGTACCAGTAGCCAAATCTTTCTGAGGAGAAAACAAAAATCCATACATAAACAAACAAGCAACCACAGATTGTTTCAAAAACAGAAGTGTTACACCCAGGAGGGTTCAGGGGTGACAAAGAGGACACACACATGCAATGCCAGCTCAGCCTTGGAAATCCTTGTAACAGATTTTGATTTGCTTTTTCCTCCTGCTTTCATTTTTCTCCTGTCTTGGGTGAAGGGTTTGTGTTTAATAACATCATTTGCATCAGTGTGTCCCAACAGACCAAGGTACCAGGGCTGGGAGAGATTAGCATGGTAATCTCATTCTGATGGATAAAATTAGCAAAGATATTCCCCTGAACAGAGGGCTGCCATTGGTGAGCTGCTGTGCTTAGAATCAATTACTAAATTACTTTGAGCTCTAAGTCGACAGTAACAGAAAAAAATTGGCTTCGACCGAAGTGAAATAAGATAAAAAATATGCGATCATTAAATCTCTCACTACTATTCGCAAATGTGACTCACAAGAACTGCACAAAAAATAAGGCAGAATTAAATTTTTAACAGTGGTCCCTGTCATCATTTCAACCAGAGCTGCTCAGTGCATGGGAGCACAGCTCAGCTGTGCTATCTGGCTGCTCGAAGGAGGAACTGGCCTGCTGGCAGCTTCCACCCAGTGCAGAGCGTGGCACACCATGGGGACTGAGAGCCAGAAGAGTGGCCTCTGTGTGTGCAGGCAGATCAGGACAGAGAAAGGCTGTGCCAAGGCATAAAGCCTTCCTTCATGCTGTAGTTTACATGCTCTCTGTGCAGGAACATCGCAGGTACTTAATGCTTTGCAAACACAGAGGAGGATAAGTCCCTGCCTCAGAAGGCACAGTCTGGAGGCTTTTCTGTGCACACACTCAGTGTAAAAAATTCACAGTAGCGTGTAGAGCCTTATGTATTCAACTTGCTTGCTCTAGCACAAAATTTTAAAAATTAAATAAATTCTAGTATTATCACAAAACATAGCTTAAGAGCAACACGATAATGTTTATAGCATAGCCAGGGGTTTGTTCAGGGTTAAAAATGACCAAAATCTCTGATCTTCACTGCACACAGACCATCACTACCAATTGGATGTGCTGGGCAAGGCAGAAGTGCTCTGCAGGGAAAGAGATGGCGCCAGCACTTGCGTTGTTATGACTGAGTTTTGGAATATCTACATACTTCAGATTACTGAGTTTCAACTGCTCCAGCTGAGAGCAATGACACACAGGTCTGGTTTTAAGCAAATGCAAGACTTTTGAAGCTTCTCCAGTTGAACACATATACCTAGAGACCTCTTAGGTCACTAGCTGCTTTTACAGACCTTCTAGACTAAAGTCACAGGAGCTGTAAATAAATACTCAGTCGATCTCCTCTGGAAAAAAGGAAATGTGAAAGAGAAAACTGAAAAAATAATTACCATGTTACCCAGAATGTACCCAGACTTCCTTGCTACCTTTGCTACAGTTATGAAATAAATGGGCTTCAGAATGAAAAATATCCAACTAGCACGCGATCAGTGGGATAGCAGGGACGTAGAAAAAAAAGATACGTGAAAGAACCTTTTATGAGCTTTACACACTGGGAATCACAGTAGCATAAGTAATTGATAATATTATTAGCACAGTATACATATCAGCTGTCGGGATGTTATGAGGACTGAATCCAATCTCTGTTGAGGGAGTCAGGGTCAACATCATTAACTATAGATCCTGTCCTGGTTTACATATAGAGCCCTCAGGCCAAGTGTCTGCCAGATACATCTCTATAGATGTGCATAGCTATAGGACATACAGGGGGCTAATCACACACATCAGTAATAGACAACAAGCTTTTGTTTATCTGAAGGTTTACTGGAATTAACTGATTAGTGTCAACTTGACACAATAACTTTTGTCTGCAATGTAGTAGATCATTTTGATGGTTTTATTGATGGAGTGTTGACTAATGTAAATTGTAAGGGTAGTTGAATGAAGTAGGAAACATTTAAGTTAAGCAGAAATTGAAAAAGCCACTAGCAAACATATCTTTAAAATGTCTCATTCTGCAACCTTACAGATGCTATGATAATGATAACAACAACAGTAGGTAGGGAGAATTGAAAACAGAAATAGACACCACCTATTCATAAATATATCTCTTACCTAAATCCTCAGATGATATCCTGATGTTAAAACTAACATAAATTTGGCATATGTCTTTCTGAAAATAAAATCAGTCTAGTAAAAGAAAATAGAAAATTAAGTAAAAAACATTTATTTACCTAAAACCCATAGAGGTCCAATTTAGAACAAAAGTATGAAAAATATGTAAGGAAACTATCTGTTGGGATAAAAATTCTTCGCATAAATTCATTAGGTTCATAACATTATTTTCTGTTTCTCGTTAGGTATAATTACTTTCTTCCGTGGCTAAAATGGAATACACTAGTTTCCTCTGCTGGGTGTCAAATGGCTTTTATGTACTAGCCTGGTCTTTCTGTTCTCATGGCTTCACAGCGTGGTTAGGAGTTCATGATTTGAAACTACACATGATCATATTCATCTTCTAACATAAATAACAATAGACTTCTTTTCTGGCTTAGCTGTTGGATTATTTAGTGCAACTGTTGAGCAGTCTCCTTTGAAAGTAAGCTCAGGAAATATGGTGATTATGTTGCGAACGCTTCAAATAACAGAAAGATACTGTATGGTCTACTATATTTATATTCTGCTATAAATATCAGAAACCTAATTCACATTTTTTATAACTTCAAAATCACCTTTCTTCCCTTTCCAGGCAAAACCTATTCTCCCCACAATAGCAAGTCAAAACCACTAAGCTAAGACAAGGGGGATACTGTGTGTCACCAAATGAAGTAATTAAATTTAGGCAGTATTATCAATGATGCCCAATTCCAACCGTTGAAGCTGCCGTTAGTAACCCCGTCTGTCCCTCTATCAAAAAGCTATTTATTCTTCATTACTGGCCATCCCTGGGTTATAGGGATTCATTGTCATTGTAGTAACTTAGAGGAGGAACAGTTAGTGCAATGATATTATGGAAATAGCCATTTCATAGCTCATGGGCAAAGAAGTATTGAGTCACAGCTTTCCGGCAGTTGTCAGCAATGGTGAAATCTCGTCTGTATCATCACCCTCGAGAATCCATTACATTTGTTTGGATTATAGCAATGTAATAGAGAGGGAAATCGTGGCACTGGAGAAAGGCACTGTAGAGATCCCATCTATGCAATTCCTATGGAAGTCTGTGTGCAAGGTCTGCAAAACTGGGGACAAAACGTGGTGTACCTTGGGGACACAGACTGCCCAGTTTAGATCAGAAACACCCAAACCAACAGGGTTCCACATGGGCAGTAGGCAAAAGCTATGCCTTCCTCTTGAGCTGTCTCAAAACTCCTCCTGCCTCCTCACCAGACACCAGAGCACGTCTGAGAGAGCCTAACTTCCAGTACTGAGATTTCAAAAGGTTTTCTTTCATGTCTTCAAATTTGAGGGTGTGCAAAGTAAAATGAGCTTATTACATGGAAGGCGATGAAAGTAAATGAATGCTTAGATAGGTTGTGCCTTTTTTGAAGAAACACAAATTAAATTTATTAATTTTGGGTGCTTTTTACCAAAGAGAGTATTGATGCATCAAGAAATCACAGCCTTTCTCCAGCAACATCTAACTGCAGTTTTCTTCTCCATTCAAAAATGAATTTTAAACCCTAAAGTTCTATCAGAGCTTAGTGGTACTTTCTGTTTATTAGACATAAACTTATTCAAATCTGTGTTGGTTTGAAACTGACAATATAAATTTTTGGCCCAGATTTCTGCCTACTTACTAGAAAAAAATAGCTTTAAATGTTTGGATGTTTGGGAGTTTTTTAAAGCTAGGAGAAAAGGCTTCAGTTTTGAAAAGCAAAATATTTCAGGTGGTTAACTCTAGCCAAGTCACTTGAGTCGCACAAAAAAAAGAAGTAATTTTTATCCTGCTTTATAAAGTAGGTTCTGGGCAAAGGTACATTACATTTCTTAAATATTTTGGTTCATTTTAAGCAGGATGTTAAAATATTTAGCTGTTGATTTTCTGTGGCTCTTATGTGCAGTTATTTACATTGTAAATGTTGTATTATTGTGAGATCTAGTCAGAAGCATCTGATAAGATACAAACACAATAGAGTGCAACTTACTCTTGTGGCTCAGCTTTTATAGAAAACATAAAAGAACCTTATACATGTAGCTATACACTTTCAAACACGTTTCTCAGTTGTGAACAGTAGCGCTCAGTTAAGTAGAAGTATGAAAAGAAATAAAAAAACTCGTTTGTGGTCTATACAATGGCCGGGTACAACACACTGCAGCAGTAGCATGGAGCAGGAGAATGGCAGAGGATGACATCACTTTTCCTGATGGCGTGTGGGAAAAGTGGGTTTTGTGAGGCTCTGATTCGCTCCTGACAGTCCCCAAAGAACTGGGAGGAATCAGATATTGCAAGTTTAAGCAGCAACCCAGAGAGTTGTTAGGGCTCTTTAGAAGATGCAGATGATGCTCTGTTAATGCAGTAATATGCCTTAAATGTGCAATTGAGACAGATATTACATGAATACACCCAAATTGCATTTATCAAATTGTAGCTATTTCTATAGTGTAAAGGAGAAATCAGTTTAGAGTTCATGCCATGAGACCTATGGACTTCTTTACCATGAACTTCAGCACAACATCCTTTTTCTACAGCAAATGTCCCAGCTTCTTCAGCGTCTACAGGGTGAAGGAAGCGTTTGAGTTTTAAGCTTCTATATGAGAGAGAATTTATTTTTCCACTAACACTTCCTCCTCAGACCAGTTTTGAATACAGTGTCCTCACGATTCTTTCACTGGTTTTCATCCCTTTAGCAACTTGTTCTTTCTTCTTTCCTCTGCTGCCTCCTTGTTTCTTTTTCTCTGAGTACGTGATTACCAAGAGATGTCTGAGCACACAGCTCTCTCCTGCATACTTTTTCTTCTGCCTTAACTTTTTTTTCAAAATTACTTTTGCCATCTCTTTTCTCATTTCACCAGCAACATAGTTCTTGACAGCTAAAGGTGCATATTCTTATTGTTGAGTACCTTGTTTCCAAACACTACTGAAGAGTTTTCTTGCACCTTCTTCTGTCAGCCTGCTAGAGCACTGAAGAAGATGGGATATGTAATAATGGAAGATATTTCTTCCAGATTGCCAGTGATCTTACTGTGCAGAAGAAATACAAAGCAACGTTGTGTCCAGTATACACGTAGCTAGTGCAAAAGTTCAGCATACTAAATAATATGAGATACACAGGTAATATTCAAATATGAAACAGTTGTCTTGATCACAAAATATTCTGTAATCATTAAGACTAAAGGACAACTCTGAGTAAAAATACTGTAATATGCATTGTCCCATGATTCTCTATTGAATACTAATCTTAAATTAGAAAAACAAATTAAAAGGAAAGTGTCAAAATTGCAAAAAGTTATGAATTTAAAAGACTATCATTATGATTGAAATTTTTTGGGGTTAACATAAATAGAGGAGTAATCACGAGAGATATGTCTTGTATCTCAGTGTAATATAAAGGATGCATATTATATAAAATGAGGAGGAACAAAAAGTTTTGCTCATCCCATGACTATAATAATTGCCAAAAGTTCTCATTGGTTCAAATACAAAGAACTCCATTCAGTAGCTAACAAGGCCTTCTTCAAGCAAATTCCTCTTGGCCTCATCATTTTCTCTACAGTTTTCACAGTCTTAGAGGCAAATCACAGCTGCCCAATGGCAAAATTCATCCCTCATGATATACTATTAGATATACATTCAAAGCCTTTGCAGGTATGCAGGAGAGTATGCCTATGATGTAATGATGTGTAAAATGCAGAATACACATTATTTAAAATATAAGATGAAAATGCTATTTCAATCACTGCTAATTTGCATTTCATATTCCCAAAACATTGTAATACTATTATAAGGTATTGATCCAAGCATGACCATTTGATTTCACATCAATACTAATATGGCTTTTCTGTGATCTGTTGACATGTGGGATTTTCTGAGTGAAATACATACATGCCAATATCCAACTATTTTCACTAGTAAAAGTGGATTCAGTTGTTCTGCGTGAAAAACTGCTGGTAAAAATGAAGATCACCGCGTCCCAAATCTTGAAATAGATTTTCCTGTAGACTTAGATTTATATTCTTACTGCTTTCCCAAATCTCTTTCATTCACCTCTTTGATACAGTGGTGTTTTTCTGATATCTTTTGTTGGCTGGAGCTGTATTCAGTATCCTAAGCACAAAGTACGGGTAGCAAAAGCAGTTATGCCATTTAGGACCAAGGGTCCCTCAAAATCTCAGTCCCATCCTCATTGTGGTTGTTCAGGACCTGACATAAATACTACTGGAATAACAGCCTTCCACTGAACCTCTCCGAATTATGTAAACAGTATAGTTTATTGTGAAACAGTTTTTGCTTTGATGATTTTTGCACACAGATGCCAAAATCATGAGTCCCACCTCCATATGATTTCTTCTCTCCCACTAGATAGGCACACTTAATGATACCCAAATAGCCTTCAATCTTCTCAGCACTGCTGAGGCACTTCTTCCTCCTAAATCCCTGTTTTCAACATTACCCAAGAGTTCTAGCTGACACCATTCTGTTGATTTTTCCTGGTGGTTGCCAGCTTGAAACCTACCTAGGATCCAGGCTAACCATAGAATAGCTTGGGTTGGAAGGGGATCTTGAAGAATACCCACCTTTTCCGCAGATATCCAGACAGACATCCTTTTCCTCATCTGTTACACACCCAGATACCCAGAGAGCCAACACAGTCTCTGCTAAAGACAATGCAACACCTCCATTGATTTACTTGGAGCATACTTGGATTTTAATGGCCTGGAAAACCTGAAGGGGAGAATGCAGCATGTCTGGGAAGTGGGCTATGTGCTGATGATTTTCAGTCACTTTACTGTCGCAGAAATTAGCACATAGAAAGCAATTGTTTTTACATCACCTGACTATCTACAGGATCTGAGTAAAAACTAGCAAAAAATGGATTTATCACATATTCATCCCAAAATGAGCCATCCCAGTTTCCTCGCAGAAGCCAAAGGACCTTAGAAGCAGACAGAGATTGTCATTTGTCTCAGGTGAGATGTATTTCTTTCTCATCATCTACCAAGACCTGAAAATGGTTTACAACCTCAAAACCCAGCTAGAACCATTGCTGCTTCTGGATTGCAGGGTTGCTGATGGGGGCTTTTCTGCCTGTTACGTATGACAGAGCTGTTACCCTTCTTGCCCACATGGACTTATAGTTCATGTTGCAGACTACCAAGAAGGTGAAGTAAGGGTTCAGTCCCTGCATGGGACAGGTCAATACTGCCGTAACATTCACCTTAAATTCTAGGCACCATTTTCCTGTATACTTTCAGATGGAGTCCACCTTGCAAGAAGATAAACCCCCAGGAATTTCAGGCTCACCTGGATTCGAGACTTCCTTCCAGCCCCATTGGCCTTCTAAACCAAACCTGGAGTATTGGAAGCAATGAAAGCAAAACTAAATCCAATGAGTTTACATTGCATAGGAACAACATTTCTGGCCCCCCTCTCCACCCTGCCCCCCAGTTATGGGGTAAAAACGTAATCAGGGCTCCAGAGCCTACCCAACAGGAGCCAAATTCTAATAGCTGATCCACAGTAATTTAAATTGCAATGTGAGTTTGTTAGTGCCCTATCACCTCCTGTTTGGTTCTCTGAACACACTGTGTATAAACACAATGCACATTGGTGTATGTCCTACTATCTGCTTATTTTCACACATCATTTTACTTACTTTTGAAGACATCAGCATGTTTCAGTATACAATTACAGAACCTGAAAACTCAATTAATGTGCTATTTACCTGAGTATTAACTAAAACAATGTCCATAAATGCATTAGAAAATAATTTTCTTACAGATTGTAAATGAACTTTTAAGAACTGACCCAGTGCCAATCCTTTCAGCACCTGTCTGGATATAGGCAATTATTTTAGTTAATGGCACAACACAAGGCCCCAAAGTACACACTTAAACCCATCCTTTCCCAGAGAGATTCAAGCAGGGATTACTTAAATGGTTTTAGTTAAAACTGCAGTTTTGTTCTCATCACACGCTATTACCCATTCATTTTGTCTGTGAACGTAAACATATAATTTGCCCTTCATTTAAGACTCCTTCACATCAAACATAATCAGTTTATGGAAGATATGTGGCCAGTGTTTAAAAAAAGACATCGTTTATATCTTACAGCTGCTTTTCATATGATTTCAGATTTGCCTCCACTTGTCTCCAACAAAGGAAAACTTCTATATTGCCTTCCCTCTTCAGTAGTAAGTGTCAGGTATTTTTTCTCCCTTTTCTGAAATTCTATTAGAGGGAGTCTGCGTTTGACCACTGGGGATATGAATGTCCCCCCAACACCTTTCTTGCCCTCCGTCAGCAAAAGATGGACCTTATGTAACTTGAGTTTCAATGAAGAAGGTTGTGAACTCATTTTGACTGCAATAAAATGAAAAGCCTGTTGATTAGCAGGAAGGCATAGGTATATTTTCCATGTCAGCACTTGGGGCTAGCTAGTAATAATTTGATTGGTTGCCTGATTGATTGATTGATTGATTGAAATAATTTTTACTGGGAGGCTAAAAATGACCAGCTGCCAATATCACATCATTTTTACATAGGAGCCCAGGACCATCCATCAGGTATCATTTGTAAACTGGAATCCCACTTGGAAAAAAAAATAAGCACAGCAAATGCAGCCAAGATATGATAAGTTGTTTTACAGAAATAATATAGCTGATACCATCAAAATAAGCAGAAGAGCCACAGAGGGATGTAGTCAGGGCTGGATCCACAGTGGTGACACCCCAGCCAAGAGCAGAGATCTAGCTGTGGCCCCAATAATGGCAGCTGATAAGTACCCGGGGATTATTAGTGGGAAGGGAGCTCTGACTTTTAGCCTGAGCAAACTCTCCCTATTTGAGTCATGAAGGAAAACGTCCCAGACCATTTGACGTAGTGTTTCTTGCTCATCATTTAAGACTAATTACCATTAGTCTCTAAGGCATGCAGCACTGCTCTGACCTGCTGCTCCTGACAGCCCAACAGGGCACGTTTCAGTTATATGTGGGAGCTGCTGTATCCTTCAGTTAACCAACACGGAGACCTTTGATCAAACAGCTTAACACTATTTCCTTCTGCTAACCCACTCCCTTGTGTGGGAGCTGGAAGTACCTTGCCTGAAGGCACAATGCATCCCTACAGGCAGGAATTCAGGATTGTCTAACCCTGCCTCCCTGTCACTGGCTTCTTATTCTGAGAAGAGAGGCCTTTTTAACTTTCCAATGACCTCTTGACTTAGACATCGTTATCCTTCACTGTGGGAAGAACATACCTTTCCATCTTTTTTACTGTCTTGTTCAACCTCATTGGATTCATTGACAGAAAGAGGCATAGATACATAAAATTGCTGTAATTGGGTCAGGCCATAGGTCTGATAGCGGCCAGTGACGATTGCTTAGAGAAAGAAAAGAAGCAGTGCACAAACAGAAGGACCCTTCCCTTTTACAAATCTCTGCTACCAGCAGTTTCAAGGCCATCAGAGAGATGGAGCTTGTATCCAGATTATCAACTTACGATGCAAATACTAAAATACCAAATAACAGCTAATATAAAACCCATGACATTTTTGAACTCACAGATACATTTTTCATTAAACAACACAAATGCATATCTGCAATTGTATATGACACAGATCCGTATGTGAGTAATCAATATGTTTCACTGTGCTTCTGTATTTGCAAGGAGACAGATGGACTGGTCTTTTTTTTTTCCAATAATAAGCACATAAAGTAATTTTTTTTTATCAACAGGATTTCCTTTTAAGTTATTTTCATTGCACTCTCCCCCATCCTACTCTGCTTTTTATCAGAGGCCTCTCAATTTCTACGATCCAATCCTCTCGTTCCTCAGCCCTTTACCAGCAAAGGTGTCATACACGCACTCCCTTCTTTTGTAGCTATGTTAAAGATCAGCTTGCATAGGCAAGCTGCAGTCCTGAAAGGTGTTCAGCACTATGGACCTGTTCTGCACTCTGCTGGAATCACAGTCTAGTCTTTAAAAGGTTCTGTAGGGTTTGACCAAATTCTTCAAGCTTAGAGGCAAGGCACTTTAAGAGGCATTACTAAATCTACCCCAGTGCACAGCACATCATACTCTGTAATTTGCTGGTTTTGCAATATAGTACATTTCTTCTACCATTTGAAGCACAATTCAGTCCTATTATTTCTCCTGTATGTTGCTTTGCAAGAGCATCAAGTATCCCTAGATATAGAAGTGCTAGGGCTTAAAAAAAACCAGGTATGATGTTCAGTGATATTCAATATCAGTACTCATGTAACTGGGAAAAGCATTGCTTGCAAAACAGACCGTATCATTTGAAATGTGGGAGGTATTTTTCTTCTTGCTAACCAGTGCAGGCTGGTGCAGGTGAAGTCTCAGCTGGATGTAGCTGGTTGGACAAGCAAAACGAAACAGTGCTTCTGTTTTACCAAACATGCCCAGACTTAAAGTTGTGGTTGTGAGGTTTTCTGTTTGCTTTGGGTTTTGTTTTCTTAGTTAATGGAACGAAAATTGGACAGCTCATAAGGCAAGCAAAGGCAAGGCCTCCTGTCTCCTTACTTTTGGGTATACGAACCTCCCTGTGTTTATTCCATCAGGCAACAAAGAAAAGAAGTGTCGAGATCTGGGTGTCTCTGCCTAGTTGGTCAGGAGCAGCAGGAGGGCATCTCTGCTGGTGTCCGAGTCTCCACGGCGCTGTGGCGCCCTGCTGCCTGCTGCCCTTCGCTCGTAATGACGGAGAGCTTTGACCCAGCCACATCTCTACTTCTGGAGGGAAAAGCAAAGCCTTCTCTTAGGGCTATTTCAGCTCCCAGGACCCTTGTGCTGCCCCGAATGTCCTAGCAGCTGCCCAACGAGCATTTCTGTCTTTCACATCCTCTTCCCCTGCTTACACAATCTGCAGCTAGTATTTTCCTTTTCTCTTTTTCTCTTTCTTTTTTTTCCCCCTAATCGCAGAAAGGCCTCCCCGCCTAATCTAATTCCCAATCCTTTGTCACAAGCAGATGTCACTTTTACATCTGTGCGTCTGCTCAATCGCCCCGTCTCCTCCAGCCCAGCAGATGTTGCCGCCGCCGCGGCCGCCGAGACCGAGGGGGAAAGCAAAGCGCAGATCCCTCTGCTGGCCGCCACCCGAACGCCACGGGCCTCCGCCGGGAGAGGGCCGGAGCAATGAAAAAGGATTACGACTGTTGTTGCTGTTGTTGTTGTTATTAGTCCTTCTTCACCATCATCATTACTATTGCAAATGCCCTCATCCCAGCTGATGAGGCAACAGGAGACCAGCCAAGAACGCATCGGGGGGCCTGGCATGCTGAGCTAGCGCGGAGCGGGAGGGGCGGCCGCCCCGCTGGGCGCCGAGCAGACAGTGCCGGTGCCCCCTTGCTCCGCGCAGGGCCCCCCAGCCCAGCCTGAGCAGCCACTGGGAGCGGGGCAGCAGGGGCAACAAAAAGTGGGATTTTTTTTCTCCCGGGCGTGGCAGGCAGCCTAGAGACGCGTCGGGACTAGGAATGTGTCCCCGCACTGTCCCTCTGTGGCCGAGGGACAGCCAACACCTGTCCCCGGCCACTCCGGTCCTGCCACCCGAGACGGCTCCGCACCGCTGGGGCTGCGGGGGCGGTGGAGCGCCGGGCTCCGCGGCCGCGCTGGACTGCACGCACCGTCCTGCGAAGGCCCGCACCCCAGGGGACCGGCCGCAGTGCGGTGGGATGCTCTGGCCGCTCCCTCCGAATAAAGCAATGCCAAAGAAACCCTCGCCGTATTCAACATTTTATTCCGGCGAGTGGGAGCGTGGCCGCGCGGTCGGAGCCGGGCCCGGGAGGCTCTTTCCCATGGTCGGCGGCGGCCGTACAAAGGCGCGCTGTTCCCTGTTTTGTTCCGCTGCCTCAGAGCATTCCTCCCGCAGCCTGAGGGGAGCGGACCGGGCCCCTCTCAGCACCAAGTAGAGGAAAGAAAAGTGGCTTTTAAATACTCCGCGTGTTTTTCTCCTGCACCCGACCCCGTCGCGCCTCCAGCCGCCGCACATCCCGCGCACCTCGCGCATCCCGCGCACCCCGCGCATCTCACGCACCCCGCGCATCTCGCGCATCCCGCGCTGCCCGACTGGGCCAGAGTTTACGATCGAGACAAAAGGGCTCTTTTGCAAGGGGGGAAAAAAGGGGTGGGGGGTGAAGCAAACGGGAGGCTCTAATTCTATTTGTGTCGCCTGGAAATCAGAAGGGGTTTTTCCACACTTCGCCTTGATTTGATTATTCCTTGGAGATGGTTTCTCTGCCCCCAGCCAGACGCGTGGGGGAAGGCCGCTGAGGCAGTTGGCCTATAGTGGGAATAATCAAATTACCCATTTGCTGCAACTTTTTCGGCAGAACCGCTCGCGTGTAGAAAGAACAACTGGAGCCCAAATCCCTCGGAGGGGGAGCGGGTGAAACCCCAGCGGAAGGGGGACCGGAGGGGCGAGGGGTGAGCCAAACCATCCCCCCGCGGCAATGTGGAGCCGGCCACGCCGGGGACAGCGGGCCAGCCGGGGTGGCAAGCCCGGGGACAGGACAGGTGCCGGGGTGGGCACTGCCGCTGCCGGCGCGGTGTCCTATAGCGAGCGGCCCCGCAGGCCCGGACGCGGGAGACAGCGCGGTGCTGCTGCGGGGAAAGAAACACGGCACAAAAGGTGCCCCCCAGAGGAAACGCACTCGGATTTCTTTTTTTTCTTTTTTTTCTTTTTTTTTTTTTTTTTTTTTTTCTTAAATGCCCTGTGTTGTTTGAGAGGGGTGAAGGCACCTCCTTGCCCCAAACACGTATTCATATTCATGAGAGCGCGGGTAAATAAAGACAAATCCCTGCTGTAGTAACACTTAGATTCACATCATTCTTTGGTGCCCTTTAGATTTGGGGGACGGAAGACAGATGTTTGCAGCGCTTTTCTCTTCTTGTCTGCTGACCATAAAGGGACAACCATTTAGAGCTCGCAATTTGTTTCCATCCTCGCACTAAAACCGTGTTCACATTTATTTTCATTTCGACGGTGCACAAAAAGTGTCCACGGGCCATCAAAGGCCGTTCTTTATCAAATACACATTGTACAACATGCAACCGCAATAAAACTATCAGACCTCGCCATAAAACTATCACCCGGATCCTCAGCGGCTCAAGAATCTTCTGCTTTGTTTTATTACCCACCGGTAACTCATAGTGACATGCCCTCCCTCCCCTGCCCCCCGCAAAAAAATAAAAGGAAACCTCAGTCATTGGTGTAATTAAGTACCGCTTTGGAGCGTTTTTAATGTATAACAAACCACCTCAAAGCACAGGAGCCTGTAGATTCCCCGTGCTCATCCGCTGCCTTTGAATTAAACTACTTAGTCTGGCAAATACTGTGCGAGCCTAAATGCTCCTATAAAGACTTTATGAGTTTGTTACTTTAATTGCCGACTTGTTACAGAGCAAATAAGGGGGGTAATGAATGCAATAAAACTAATTATATACGCATTGAAATAATATAAAATATGCAATGTTTGTTTACACAACAGTGAGATTCCATTCAGCATTTCCTATGCTGCCCACCCAGAGGAGAGATTTAATGAAATACGACTAACGAAATGAAAATTACATCATCGGCAAGAAAACTCCACGACGATCCCTGGCGCTCCCCTGCCCCTCTCCGCGGTTGGCGGCGACAGCGCAGAGCCTGCGCGGGTGGGGAGCAGCCCGCGGCAAGAAGGGGTCGCCGCTCCCGAGGCCGGCGGAGAAAAACGCCGGCCCCAAGTGAGATTCTCCTTCTCCAGCTTCGGAAACTTTGCACGTGTCACGTCGTGTTTGGAAACAGGTTTCCAAGAGCCCCCCGTCCCGACCGCATATTTTAAGTGTGCCTTGCGTTTGCATCTTCTCCCGGCTCACTTGTCGCCCTCCCGGAGGAAGAAAAAGTAGGTGAAAATTGAGTGTGCTTCATCGCACACACATCCCCCATATACCCTTCTCGAATCGCCTTTTCCATTCCAATATAAACGATAATAACGATCAATAGCAATAACGACAATTTAATCCAAGCCTTACGTGTGGGCGAACAAATAAAAACGGGGACACCGAGCCCAACGAACGCATCTGTTTAGCATCCAGATGTTTTGCATTCGAGGGCTTTAATCGTTACCTTGTGCCGAAAAAAAAAATCCCAGCACCTAGAGTGTCAGTCCAGAGACCCTAGGAGAGAACACAAACAACGAAACCTGGTACTCCAGCCTTCGAGGAGAAATGCGATTTATAAGTTGCTGGGGTTTTACCCCTGAACCAGGTGTATAATAAAGAAACACTCTCCCTCTTCCCATTAAAAACAAAACAAAACAAAACAAAACAAAAAAAAAAAACCCCAAACAAACAAAAACAAAAACAAAACAAAAAACCAAGAAACC
>VZTI01001176.1:568869-596287 GCA_013397865.1 Struthidea cinerea | reverse complement strand
ATTTATTATTAATTAATTATTATTAATTATTATTATTACACGGTCTACGCAGTTTTTAGGCATCTCCGTTAGGATTTTCTATTTTTATTTTAAAAGGCACAAACTATAGCTCTTAGTTGAATGTCGCCAGGTATGCTTTCTCTTTTTCCGTGTCTTTCTACAACTGTGTTCTGTGACTCAACTGTATAGTGTTAATATCAGTACAGACTTGTCTAGTTGACCGTATAAATAATGTTTTCCCTTCTCGTAGTCTCTATGGCGTGTCTTTATGGAGAAATAAGGTTCTCACGGGTTCAGTTCCCTTTGCGTTTAGAGAGACCAGGTTCAGGCAGTTATATATATTTTTATTATTGGTTGCATGTCGTCTCATTTTTTTTATTTTCCCTACCTGTTGGAATATGTTTGTGAGCATAATCGTCATAAATTATGTTCAGGGTTTCCAGATTTATTTATATGTGGTTAAAATGAATGCTTCTATTTAAAAGGGGAAATATTTCTACATGTGCATATAGTTTTCCAAGAGTGTACCATTAATTGATTGTTGATAATAAAAACCAAAAGCAAACATAGTTACGGTGCTCCTCTGACTTCTTGTAAGGGCTTTATTTGGGGGGAGGTTTAGGGGTTATTTCTGATAGAGATCCAAGGCGCATGTCACAGAACCTGAACTGTGTCACCAAAAGAAGAGTTGCTCAGCAGCATCAATCTGCGTTACCATCGGGAAGACCATAACTGCGCGTCCCCATCATTACTGCCTAATTGTGCCCTTATTAGTTATTTGGAAACAGGCTGTTTGGGGGGAAGAAGATGTGTCAGATTTGACCTTTTGTCACTACCTCGGAAACTGGAGATGGACAATATTAAGCGAGATCCGTTAAAAGGAAAACAAAAAGGGCAAAACCCACAGGCACAGCATCCCGCCAGCCGGCGGACAGCCTTCGCCAGCCCTTACACCAGCACTTCTGCTGAATCCCTCTGCTGACACGGAGGGCAGAGAGCGGGGCCGCCCGCGGGGACTGCGCGGCCACGGGCTCGGCTCCCACCCGGGCCAGGAGCCACCCGGCGGCCCCACACGCTGGGACTGGGCTGTGATTAGCGCCCGGCAGCGGGAGGCAGCGGGACGGGCAGCGCCCGGCCCGGTCCGACCCTGCCCGGCTGCGGCTCTGGCCCCGGCGGCTCCTCCGCACCCCGGCCCGCCCTGCCCCGTCCCGGGGTGTGGGGGAGTTGAATCCCCCGGCTGATGTGCCGGGCCCCGGCGGAGCACGGGGTAGCTGAAGACACCCGGCCTCGTCAAGTCGAGCAGGCAACCCGCTCCGTCGAAAACCCTCAGGCAAGGACAGGTTCCCTCCCCGAGAAGAGCCGGGGTCGCCGCTCATCCCGATGTCCCCTGCCAGGGCAGCTCCTGCACCCGGCCATTCGCGGGTTCGCTGCAGGGACGTCGGGGCCATGAACTCTGTCTGACTCTGGCACAGTCCGTGGAAAAAAAAAAAAAAAAGGAAAAAAAGTCTGTAGTCGGTTTGGCAGAGAAGCAAACTTTGCAAGGGCCGTGTCATCTGCAGCGTGCAACATCTGCACGGCTGGGGGGCTGGGGAGAGCACAACTGAAAATGTGGCAAATGGATCGAGCGCTGTTTCACTAATAAAGTACTTGAATCATCAGGTTTAAAATGCTATGATAAAATATGCAGTCTATTTTCTGGAGGAAAACAACTGGAATGCAGTTTTTGAATATGTGCTTTGTTTTAATGTGGGCAGATTTTGCCTTTCACTTTTTCTTCCAAAAGTGATTCCATGATCTAGGAATATCTTTGTTAAAAGTAAATGGACTGCCTCTAGCTAGTCTAGCTGTGGACTGCAGAGCAGTTCTGCTAATAGTGATCCATAGGTAAAGATTTTCCTGCTGGAGAAGCTGCAGTGCTCAATCTGCTTTACCATGGCTGAATTGACCCCTGAGCTTTTAGAGAAGGTGAGACCTGTATTACGAGTAAAGCAACCAACCAGCCAAGGGTGATTTAAAGGTATCTCTCCTGGTCAGGCCTTGTTGTGTGAAGATGATGAGGTAACATTTTATGGCATGCAGCTGTGATTTGACAACATCAAGGGATGACAACACACTACTATTTTTTGGCCAAGTTCACTATCTTGTCTACTAAAACTTGGGCTTTTTTTCTAATACAAAGGTTTCAGTTTCCTACAGTGGATCTAGCTACCTGTCTGCTAGACCTCTCTTTTCTCACACTGTAAACTGATTTGCATTTTGATCTATCTTCTTCCTGATAAGTTAAATAGGCCGTGTTCTTTATGTGTCCCACAATCCCTAAGGCTCAAACTTCTACAATTTTTCCAAGTGTGGAACCACTCTCTCCTGTTTCTGAAGATGTCTTGCAGAAGGGATACTAGGATAGTACCAAACAGTGCAGTGTCTCTCAATAATGGTTCATACAGAGCTAAGATCACTGTATTTCTGATCACAATTTTCCACTTAGGTATCTAAACTTCTCATTAGTCCTTCTTGGAGATTTCTATTCTGTCACTGACCCATAAATCCTTTCCCAAGCCACTGCTTTCCATGTTCTGGTCACCCCCACAGCAAGGGAGACCATGGGAGGCCTGAGGCATATGGCACTCATCATTCATAAGGACCAGTGTGCCTATGGCAGACCAGTTGGAATGGTTAATTCATCAACCTTCATGATTGTTCAGTCAGGTAGAAATGGATGGTTTGAAAATACACGAAGTTAACTCCTGCCTGTCTGCAAAGGCAGGAGTCGGAAAAGGAGTATTAATTAAATGAATAACCTAAGGGTTGGTGCTGATCTTTATAAGCACAGAAGCTAGAGGAAGGCCATGGGGTACCCAGCAGGAGGCCAGGCAGGAAGAGGCTACCAAAAGGCTGCTTACTGGTGGTACCAGTGAGAGCTAAATAGGCAAGGTGATCCTTAACACTAAGAGGTGCTCTGGGGCTCACAAGGCAAGGAGGTCTGGAAAAAAGAAGAAGCTTCTTAGACCTAAGAAGCTAAAAGATGCTCCAACAAAGAAATGAATGTAGTTTGTTTTTTTTTCCCTTGGGTTTACCTCCTCACCTTGTTCAAACAAAGAATAATTTGTTATACAACCCAACTCAAATTCAATATGAGCATAATGCATTTTGAAGAGTTCAAAGGTAAATTCACATTGTATGTTTGGAACAATTTGAGTGTTTCATTGTTTGCTCTTCTAAATACCAAGAGTTAGAATTCAGGTCTAATGTTGAATTTGCCCCTTGCACACAGTCTCACTTCCTTCTCTCCAATACATGGACAGAAAAATTAATTCCTGTTTGCAGTATGAATCTCTTTGATGGATGCGTGACCATGCAAACATTAATTTTGCTACTAAGGAATACAAGGCCAGCATACAGGAAAACTACAATTAGTAAAAACACTCCCTTTCAATGATAAGTAAGTGAGTCTAAATAGTTTAATCTCAATATATTAGCACTTATTTAATAGAGTTATCAGACTATTACCACCAATGGGAAAAGGAGATGTCGTGAAAAGTGCCTGTGGTCCATCAGAATATATTTTTAAATACTCTTTTCCTTCCACCTTTTGTTGACACTGTTGAAGTGTACCTGGCAGGAATCCCCTAAACAAGCCTGACTCCAGTCAAGGCTGTCAGCTCACTGCTGGGGTCTGAAGCATGAGCTCTTTCTGAAGTCAAAATCTGGGGTTTCTTTACATGGAAAGGATCCCCACCGTACAGAGGGGGAGCGGGACACAAAACTCACTGTTAATTCCTAGACACCTGTGAAACTAGTACCTGTCTGTAACTCTTGATGCACATTTAGCATGAATCACTAAGGGTCAAAAAGCATTAATGTATAGATTACCCTCAACATCAGTAAAGCAGATCAGCACTATGAAAGCTATATATCAATGGGAAACGAAGCCTCCTATTTCTGCCACCAACTTAATTTGTTCTTTTACAGGCTATCACCCAACAACTGCTATGAAATAAACTGGTGGCTTCATCCTGGGTGCTACAAAAATCTGGCTCCATCTTAGAAAAACACCTCTGTGCCTTGTGCTTCACGCAAGAGTTCATCAAGTAGGCCAAAGAATGATTTGAGAGGAAAACCATCTTCTCGATTTGTGGGAACTTCATCCAGAAAGAGCTCAAGAAATTTTAGCCACGAAAATAAAGCTCATGCTTTAATATTTTAGGCTGAAAATTTCCTTTGGAGAGAGGAAATCCACTTTTGGGCTGATCCTTGTCATGACTATCATATCAACAGGAAATAAAAATATTTGCACTTAAAAAGAAGTATTATTTCATACTATTGTGACAGGCTAAGGCCTACTTCTTGCCATTTCTTTCTGAACGAGAGGTAATAAGGGAATGCCAGTGACATCTCTTGCTGCTTCAAAGAGTATTTAAATTACATATGAAGTCCATCCACAGTATTAGATAAAAGTTCAAAGCGATCTTGGGAAGTACAAGTGAGCAAACCTATGCCTTTCCAGCAGTCTGAAATCTAATGTCAGCACTGAGGCCTCTATCATTAGGCTTAACATATGGATGGGGTCTTCAGAAGCATCCACTACAGTGTTGTTTCACAGAACGAGGATTAAGAAACAGAATCAACATATTAATTTCCTCTAAGAGAAAAGCCTATCTGGGGAACAAAGTGCACATTTTATGAATTTCTGTGGTTATTTCATTACAGAAAAGAAGTGGAGATTATGAAACCTGTGCCTAAGAGAACTGGTCATCTGGTATGGATGTGGTATTTGGGAAAGCTTGGGTTGCTCCTTTCAGAGGCATGCATCACCCAGAGCTTGGATACTCAATGCCTTTGAAAGTTAATTCACTTCTTGAAACCTCCTGAGAGTGCCTGCAGCAGTGCCTGCCCAAGGACATAACCACAAACACCTGTGATTTCAGGGCTGTTAAAAACCCACCTATGGTTTGAAGAGTAAAGGGTGGAGGCTCATCCATCAGCCATGCATCAGCCATGCTAGGGACCAGGGGGGTTCATGCAGCTGCAGCAGTCTATATTTTTCCAGCCCACTGTCTTTCTTTCCTGATGAGCAGGGAGCCAAGCCACCTACACCCAGCTGTGGCACTCAGCAGTGACTTACATTCTGGGGCTTATTTCCAAGAGGGGCCAGGAATAACCTCTTCCCTCCACCTGCTTCTTTGTGAGTAACCATGAAGAGGCTGGATTTGGCTCAGCATTGGCCTGCCTTCCTCCTGTGATGCTCTGTGCAGCTTTCCACCACTGTGGCTACCTGGGCCTTGTAGGACTTTCTCCCAGAGAACCAAGAAGAGAATTCAGCTTCAGTGAGTCCCTGGCTGTTTGCCTCAGTTTTGCAGATGGGGAGTGACAGCAGAGTCGCTACAAGGTAGAAATTTTAATTCTCATTGGGGTTTATCATAACTATGTTAGTGGAATTCAGTGCAAAGTGCAGTTACACAGATACACTCCACAGGCTGTCACAAGATGCAGGTTATTCCTACTTTTTTTTGACTTAACGAGTCTGACACCACAGTTTGAAATAATCTCAAAATAATATTTTCAAGAGAATTCAGAAGCTCTTGGCCCTGTATTTATTTCACAATATCAAACTGTTTCTAGAAAGAGCTACCAAAAAGTTTGTGCTGTATTACCTTTAAAAAGGTTACCAAAAGGGGTGAACTCTGAAAATAAGCAGTTCAGGAATCTCCACAGATAATATTGCAAACAAAATGCTGCCACAACTAGCATGCACATATCTGAGGAACTGACTTTAATGCCAAAGTTATACACTTTATTTAAAAACTGTGTGTCTCTTCATCTTTAATAACAAAATCTTCTTACATCTGGAAGAAGAGGTAGTTAAAACTCTATCAGCTGCTACTGCATGCACTTGTAATGCATTGTGACAGCCTATCTTGGAACAGTAATGCTTTGAACACACAGATCTAATTATCACTAGGACTATCTCTATAGAGACAAGAAGTTAGATAAACATGGTGTGGGTGGTTTTGTCCTGCTGCAGGAAAAGAGGATGCTCTAGATGGACGTCTAAGCCCTTCACTCCCATCATAATCAATTCCCACTGGGAATGTAGCACTCCTGAAGTATTTCTGGGCTGATTCACTGACTATCAAACCTGGTGCCATTCACAGAAAAGTGGTAAGAAGGATCAAGGATGCATATCATTCGAGAGAATTGGAAAAGTTATTTGTATTAATAATTTGTGTTATACAGTCCTGTACTGTGTAATACTAAGCATGAATGCTAAGAACTAAAACACTGTAAAGACTGGAGAAATTAGACCAGGCACTTCAGGTTTTTACCTATTTAATCTCACCTTTCAGTGACCACATCACTTGACCTCCTTTCTAAGCTGGTTAGGAGGAAAAAAAGTAGGATAACATATAACAGCGTGATCATTTGATTCTTTGCTTAGCTTAGCTTTGAACCAGAAAAAGGGGATAATCCCAGTCACTAGATAGTCAAACTGAGACTCATTGCCACAAGATTGGGTTGATGTGAAGATTTTAACTGAATTCTGAAAAAACCTGAGCTCTTAAGTAAGAATATCCAGGTAGTACAGCTTCAATTAATAAAATATTCTGAAAGATTTATGACATAAACCCACCGATTTCAGGGCATAAGCCAATCTCCACTTATTGAAGGTTGAGACCTTTAGCAAAAATTTTTCACCAACAAATTTCTTGGGTGTTCTTCTATATCAACTGCTGTTCAATTCTAGAAATGGGTTTACGAACAGTAGGTCACAAGTCTTAGGCTGTACACCACTCCCTATTTCAATATTCTAATAGCAAGTTAAAGCATGCCGTCCCAGATTTCCCTCGTTTACGTGGCTTTATTGTCTTTTTGTTTGGTAATAGTCCCCATTATATTCACAGGGTCAACTTCAATCCTGGCCACAGTACATTCCACAGCTGAAGTCAAATAAATCTTCAAAAGTAATTAATTTTTCCTATTATTGCTGATTACTTCCAGTGATCAATACTTTCACTGGTGTATACCACTAATACATTTAAATGCCAATGTGGGAATCAATTAACCTCAATTATTTCCTTTCAAAGATCATGACATTTTGTTTTTGTTGAGATTTTAGGATATGTACACACAAAATTATGACTACATTTGTCTTTAAAATTGTCCAGAATGATACGTACAAAACCTCATAAGTATAAAATGCTTTTAAATAATTTTTATAAAATACTTAAAAGGAATAAAAATGAAAATATTTAATCATGCAAAAATAGGCATATTAAACCCCCTGTAAATTCTAAACCCAGTTACATGTGAATTCTGAACAAAAAAGGGTTTCTCTAAACAATGAAAAATATTAATGATACAAGAGAAGATTCAATTATATAACTGTGTATTGTAATTCTCTATGATTTATAAAAGGCAAAATTCAGATAAGCTATACAATATATTATCATTATGGCGCGACTACACTTTGGTGTAATAGAATCCCATTATTTAGAAATGGAAGAAGAAACCCCATTAGATTATAGGCTTAATTCCCTGCCAGTGCTGAGGTCACTGCTCTTTCACTCTCAGGCTTGTCTGTGTGAAAGCTGCTGGTACAGTTGAAGAGTCTTCTTGAGCAGGCACAGATACAGAAAGGCAAGAGGAGCTCTGTGTTGACGTTAGCAGTCTCATGAAGGAATAAAAATAGCTGTAGTGGGTAAGTCATCGTAATCGATAGTTTTAAAGAAGAAAAATCTGTTAAGATCTGGGGGGCAAATACCCCAAAAGGGCAATACACAGCAGTATTGTCACTACATGAGGATTAAGGGTCAACTGAACCAAAGCCACAACAGTGCTTTGAAATGAAAGTAGTCCTAGCACAGCGTGAAGAGCCTTCTAACATACCTGAAAGCATGAGATTTTTCTGGACCTACAGCTGTTGAGAAGTTTCAGCTGGTGCTGGTTTTGATGGGATCTACTCAGCATAACTTTTAGGAATAAAACCACATATTGGGAATCACTTACTTTTCCTCTTGAAGCTGAAATGAAGTAGGAGAAGAAGAGCTCTCTTACAGGCATTTAATTGGGGTAGCAGGGAAGAGAGATGGATACAACAGATTAATGCCCCAAAAGTCCCCAGCAAAATTATACCTGTTGTGGGCAGAACGGGAGAGAGACCTTTAAAGACTCTCCTTTCTGAGTCCTCAGGCAGAGGAGAAGGTAAGGGTGCTGTTATGTGTGTCTAGAGGGCTGTGATCCCACTGACACTCAGGTGTGCCAAAGCCTCTCCATAGCCTGCAAGTTTGGGCTCAGAAACTCCTCTGTGTGTTTCTTTTGCGTTTCCCAGATCAATTTACGTTCTGTGATCTCCTTTTCCCCCCGATGATAAATTAGCCGCAAGGGATATGTTTTCTGAAGAGGCTCCTTTGGCATGGCAGTTTCAGGCAGAGAAGAACTCAGGTTTCAGCTGAGAGTATCCTGCCGTCCAGGGGGGAGTCATGTCTCCCAGATTTTTCTGCACAGAGGTAAAAGCTGAGACATGTGTCTTCTGAGTTGTATTGAATTTTTCTTACAGAGGACAGGTACACTAGAAATGAAGTTTATTCTCCTCCATAATAACTATTTCTTCTGTCACAGGAATCACAGTCTCCATCCACCCACAAATGGCAGCAGGGCTCCAGGGGATTGTCCAACCCATTGCCACACAGTGCACCAAATCTGCTTTTATATGTCACTTGTTTGCTCATTGAGGTTATGAATTGTCCCCAGATAGTTTTTCTTCATGAAAGCCATTCAGTTCTCTTTTCTGTGCGCACCTGGACCCTCCCTTCCCTCCCAGGCACCAAACTGCCACACAGTTTAGGGAGTTGCAATGACAGGTCTCAAAATGCCCAGGTGTTGCCATCACTGCCGACAAGCCTGTGCTGCTGACAAAACTGTCACCTGATGCTTCAAGGAGCTGTGAACGAAAAATTTGCTTTTAGCAGAAGGGTTTCTGTTCGTGTATCATTAAAGGGGATTTGTGACTTTAACAAACTGGGCATTAACCACGCTGCTGGCTGTTGAACAAAGATATTGAAATTATTGCTTACTATCAGCGGCAAAACTGTTGAGAAATAAATTTTCTGTTACTATGTCAGGAGGCACAAATTGTTTAATCACTTGTGTCATTTATAACAATAGTCATAAAAACATATCAGATACTGCTAATCAGTGCAGCTCCATGAAGATACAGTATTTCAAAACTCACACCAATTTCCTGTTCTGAGAAAATAATTTCAACATGCTTTTTTATTTAGTTGCCAGAGCATATTTTTTAATTTTTAAAGTCCTGGGCTGAGTAGTTGACTCAATAGCATACAACTCAAACAAATCAGAGATATCACTGATGGAAAAGAATATTTGAACAATTATACAGAACAGATAAGACATTAGCTTCTCCCAGGACCTAATGATGAGCTCTGCAGGATCATTCAGGCTACAGCCATAATTAAAACTGGTTCTGAGTCATTCTGTTACAGCAGAAAACATTAACAAAAATCTTTGGCAACCTCCATGCAAGGGAGGACTAGGATGAGACTGGTGTTTGACACAGGTAGGTATGAAATATTTTTGAAATATAAAGCTGTAAGAAAGAATTGGCATTTTATTACTATTTTATTTAATAAGTTACTGTTTGGAAGCACAATCACAGCCGAATGAAGACCTGAACATGCTTTTCCACCTTGTGTCACCTGTGGGAAGGCCATTATTCAATTATGCTAAATGTGTTACATTATTCTATTTATTCTGTGCTTAAATAACTCAGCTGTTTCAACCACACTCTTTCATCCTGTTGCTTTAATTAGTTTATATACGTCATTTCTGTATTTGACCTCCTCTTGATGAAGACACTGACAGCCCTATTTTTGCATTGGTTTCTTTTTTCCAACTGAGAAAAACAATTTTGTGATAAATGAAGTGTGAACCCCATTCCACGTGGCCAGTTTGTTCAAACCATCTCAAAAGCTCCTTGTGAAATAAGAAGACCTGCTAGGTCTGTGCTGCCAAAATGAAACCATTAAAACTGTTTATTGCCATCCTGGGCCTATTCACAATTACAAACACAATTGCTTTTAAACATTCCAATTTAGAAAGAATACATGCAAAGGTGTTCCTAGCTGTAGGCTCATTGCTATTCAAGCAACCCCAACCACAGTCCTTGAAGCAGGTGGCCTCCTTTTTGGCCACCCCAGTATTTTCAGGAACCAACTCAGCTTCTACTGATAGAACACTATACATAGACTTAATAGAGCTGGTTCCTGGTTTTGCCTAGCTGGTCAGGGTTTTTCCTTCAAATTTTCTATGTTCAGACCAAAGTTTCATTCTAAATTGCCTTCCCAATGGCTTACCTCTGTGAGGCATCTTCTTCAGGTACAGTACAATGTAAATATTCCTGCAGTGGCCAGAGTTAAGAAAAACATTTACTTCTATGCCATTTTTTCTGTGTTTCGCCAAATCAAATATTTAACTGTTCAACAGCATCTGTTAACATGCTAATAACTGGATAAATAAATCTAATGCAGGCTAAACATATGCTTCAATCCAGAGCACTCCTGAGGGACTTCCTGTTATCTTTAAAAGTGACCAGGGGGAGCATGAGAAAAAACAAACACAAAAGAGCCCACCTAATGGAATGGTCCCTGCTCTAAGATATACTTTTAAGAGTTAATTAATATTTTTTAAATACTTTGATGAAAGTATATGTTTAGTTTTATTCTATTTGAAATAATTCAACTGGCAATCCTTTTTCAGAAAGAAAATTATTGTTGCTGCCTCACAGCTCAAATTATTACCCAAAGTAATAAGCTTGGCAAAAAAGCCTATTATTTCAATTCTTGAATAAGGACTCCGTTCACATGTCTAATGCCCTATGTAAGAGAATTAGCAGAAACTCATCTCAATGTGGTTTCAAAAGAGGAAACTAAGCAGACAGCCTTGTTAATTTAGCATATAGACTTGGAATAAAGTACAACATCCATCATCTCTTGAAATTAAATTAAAAATTGGTCTTGTGTCCAAGGAGAAGGAGCCAATTTTCTGCTGGAAGCAGAGTCTTGGAAGATCACTAAAACCCTTAATGGTTCTTTCATTGTGGGAGCCAATGTGAAAGAAAAACCAGTTTGGGAGTTCAAATTACCCCTCACATTAAATGCTACATGCGCAATCTTCAGTTTGGGCCTGTTGCTGTTGATGCAATGCTTTCTGTCACCCCAGACACACACAGAATTCCAGCTGTGTGTCTCTCCTGGTCCTTACAATCTCCCCATGTGCTACTGGATGCTGCAGCAATGCTGAAGAGGCTTTTGCATGCAGGGTGAAACACCCGTCCTTACCATATGTCGTGTATTTCTTGTTCTCCCACAGTAGGTTTTTATGTGTGATAAAAAGATGCTCGCAAACACACTGAGATTTAATATCTGGGGAAAGGGAAGCCTGAAAATATGTTAACAAGATTTTCAGCATTAAACACAATTTTGTTTCAGATTTCAGCTGTTAAACATCTTAATTTGTTTTGCTTTTTACTCCAGTAACATAATGCTAATACACTCTGACAGCTTGTGACTCCATGCCGAGAAGGTTTCGCAAACCAATCTCTTTACTTGAAATTTGATTTACAAAGTGCCTTAGTCCTTTAGCTGTGTGGCAGCAGTCACCATCACTGCACTGGTCATGACTTAAAGTAGGAGCAGGACCTGGACAGTTTTTCCTTGTTTGTTTATTTTTCTCCTAGTGAAGGATTCACGAAGATGAAAGAATACTTTTAACTATTTAATGTTCTCATCCATAAATAAACTCAGTTCAGAAAATACTGCTGTGCAACGTCTGGCAAAGTCCAAAGGAAAGGGTGGATTTTTTTGGAAGCATATATTAAACTGGTGCAGAACACAGACAGCATCTCTGCAGTTTATTTTTACAATATTTGTTTTGGATGTGTTGATCTAATAGTTGATGCACAAATCTTTTGGATTCCATGTTTTCCTTCCAGGCCAGCTTAGCTTTGGCTGCTCCTCTCCAGGAGTAAGCTCAGGTTACTTTCCAGGTGTTTATCAACTACCTACAGCTGCAGGTCACTGCTGAGCCAGCAGGACCACTTATTCAGCTATTAGGCCAGCCCCAACCTTCTGTGGGGCATCATTTTCCTGAGAAATCAGATTTTTGACATGTGAGGAGTACATGAAGTGGCACTTCATAACACAAATCCCTGCAGAACAGGCAACAAAAACAATAGATGACCACAAACATCTGCTCTCAGAGGCAGCCCCCCCGGCTGTGGCCTGCTCTTGGCCGGGGTAGTCTGCCACATGCACGTGGCTTGTATGGATGGAGCATATCCTGTCACATCCCAGCATCCTGGCAGGTATGTTACATAGCATAACCACCTTCAAAGTATAAGCACCCTGTGGACTATTCCTTTGAGTCTTTTTACAATTAACTGAAGAAGCTGATTTGGCACCAAAACTTAGTGAAAAACCTTTTCTTCACCTCTCCTCCAGCTAATAAATTTTTAGATGTTTTTACAATTATTTTATTCAGATAAAATGTCTGTTATTCTCCAGGCAGAAGGCTGTGGGGACAGCAGTGTCGATGAGACATATGACGCCAAGGTAACATCATCTAGCTAAGAAGCCAATCCTGTAAAGAAGACCAGAAAATAAACCACAGCTCCTGCCCCACTGTGGCAGGCATCACTCATGAAAACAAGCTGTTGACAGCTTTTAAATCTGCTTTCTCCCAGAAAAGGAACACCTTTTGCCATCTTTTCTCTCAGAAGGGCGTTTCCCCAGAAGGGTTCAGCTCGCCTCACTGAGCTCCGAGCACAGGAAGCCATCTGCCAGTGCCGACAGGTCTGCGTGCCCAGCACCAGCCGCCTGCACGGCGGTGCTGCGCTGGCTCCAGCCCAGCCGGCTGCTCCTGGTGGTCTGGTGCAGGCAGGGCAAACTCCGCTGCTGCTGCTTTGTGTGCCGTGCTCCTAGACAGGCTGACTCCACACTGATGGGCTTCTTCCTCTGGTGATTTTTGCTGCAGTACTCAGACAGCTTGGTCCTTCTGAACTCCACAGTCACTATGCTGTAGTCACAGCAGCTGGTAAATGCATGCAAAATGGTTTGGTTTGGTTTTCCTCTGAGTTTCAAGCACATTTATTGTCAGGCTGTAGGCTAAATCAAATTCACCAGTGAAGACGTTCTCTGCACAAATTAAATGGATCTGCAACCCATGTATTCATTTGTAAATACAGGTAAACAGTATTTTTCTGTCTCACAGTGGTGTTTTTAAATCTGATTCAACTAACCATTGAAAAGGGCTTCAGTGTTTTCTGGTGATGATGAGCTCTGAAAACCTGAAAAACCAAGTTGAGATACCTACACTTTCATATAAGACCAGTGGCTCAGTACCTGACTTGAGGCCTGCTAATGATGTCTGCGTATCTGGGAGTGTGCATCAGGTATCCTTGAAAATCCAGGTGTTTCCAAGTCTCTGACATCTTGTACTCATGTATTGTGGCATTCAAAATCTAGTCCAAGTTATTTTATATGACTGCAATAATAAGGAAGTAATTGATATTGGTATTCAAGCTTCAGCTCAGTACTGTCAGAAGAGATACACATAGTCATAAATAAAATTGTCCTTACTCCCTTTCCTGGATGAAAAGTACTACAGCAGCCTGTGGAGAGACGTCCTCCTACATTTGCCTCGCTAGCCACATGGTTTTAATAAAAAGTCTCAGTGCAGCATGCACACCTTTGCCACACTTGGGCTGCCCCAACCATCTTCTTACGCACCTATTTCTGCTAGAGCACTCCCCCAGCAGGCAGTGCTGCCCTGTTTGCAGGACTCTTGCCAAAGCCCACCAAGCAGCAACGTTGGTTATTTTATAGCCCTTTGTTCTAACTGCACATGCACAGGAAGCAGCTGGGAAATGCTGTATTGAACAACTGAGAAGAATTTCTGGCTAAAAAATCAAAATCCCCAGCATCTGAGGGAAAAAACTGAAACTGTCTGCACCAGCTGCACAGCAAAGGTGCAGAGAGCAGCGGTGCCCTGAGCCAGGCCAGGCTATGCTGAGCGGGTGGCCGTGCAGAGCCATCTCCAGCCAAACGAGCCTCCTGGCAAGCTGGGATGTGCCATGGGGGCACAGCTGGATTTAACTGGTGTGCAGAACAAGGCTGAGAAACTGGGTATGTCCTAGGCTGAGAACAAGAGGGGAGAAGTGCTACAACTCCACCATTTACCTTTTGAGAGCCTGAGCCTCGTTGAAGTAGTTTTTCCAAGATAGGCAAACAGTTCCTGGAAATTGGGATGCACGCCTCTTCTGCATCCAATGATTTACTTGCCTTTTCATTTTACCTTGCCTATAGCTGGTGGGAACTAAAGTTGATCACTTTTTGCATCAAAGTTTACCAAGTACAATGCAAGTCTTCAGCTCCTGGGGTAACAATACGAGGGTTATTGTCAGCTGGAAGTGTGACAGCTGACAAAACAGCCACATGCTTGAAGAGCCTTGATGCAGTAAAGAGAAACATATCTACAGGTTTAATTGTATTCATGCTGTAAGCAGATTCTAAGCATTCAAGACAGAGATACTGAGAAAACCAAGTATCAAGTGATTATATTCCATCATAAACTGTTTATTTGCACCTATACCTCGTTCAGTTATTTAACTATCAACACACAGCCCCATGTGAAAAAATACAGCTTTGAAGTTATTGTACCACCTACATCGATTTGAAGAAATGCAATGGCTGTAAATGTCACTGTACATAATCATGCAGGCTTTTGTCCCAGATATAAACCCAACTTCATGGATGACTTGCAGCTTGTGCAAGTGAAAAGCTTTCTCCTTCCCCTTCACTCCTCACCACTGAAAGGAATCACTGCAAGGCAGTGCCACCACCTGAGCTCCCTGGAGTTTGGTTTTTCCAAAGGTTTCTCAGAAGTCCATTGTCTGAAAAGATGATTTAATGAGGCAAGCCTTGCAATGAACTACAAGCACCGTCCTTTTCTGTACAAAACCTAGCACAGAGAAGGCATCAGTTAGCTGTGACAATTTTGATTCACCGCCGTGCATTGCTACCAGCGACACGCTGGCCCTCATGCTGCAGAATATTGTGGTAGATGGGCTGCCACCACACACAAAAAACTCAGCTGTCATGATTGTTTTTGAAAAGTGCTTTTAGTTTCGATTACCAAACCACATGTAATTACACCGGACAGTATCATCCAGTCAAGTGAAATACTGTTTTACTCAGAGAAAAAAAAGCTTAAAATTGCCTGTTTGCTACAGACAGAAGGATATAAAAATACCAATCACAAGTTCCAGGAGAAATATAAGAAGAAAGTTACCAGCAAAGATTTGCAAGAAATAAAGACTTCTATTTCTCTAAAAAAAAATTTGGAAAACGCATCTGCTTTTCCACAAAGTAAACACAGCTGATTCTACAGCAAAATCTTCCTAGGCTTTCCACATTGCTGTGGGCAAAAGCACATTAGTCACTACTTTTGAAAGAGACAATGGCTTTTCAACTGCCGTGTATCCGTGACAAATGCTCTGAGAGATAACAGCTTTGGCAGAAGCAAAATGGAGAGGATGAGAGTTCAGGCTGGTTGATTGGCCTCTGCCACTACTTCCCAGCGTTGCCATCATCACGTGGATGCACGCTGGACATGTAAGTGGCATTCCAACATAAGTGGTTCAAAGTGGGTTTGTGAGGCTGCAAATTAATTTTAAAATTCAGCTTTAGTCCACTGGAATAGATTTGTAATTATATCAGTTAGTGGCATAGAACCCCTACTTTGCCATAGATCCCTTCTTAAAGTCATCCTACCTGTTTCAAAATAATAGCAAGATAGAAAATGCATTTAGGCGCACAAGATATGTGTTAACTGGCTTCTTTTTTACATAGAGTGCTGTCCTTTTATCCAATGTTTTAAACTCAGCTGAAGACCTTTGAATACTTAGAACAAGAAGACAGAATGCATTTCATAGGTCTCTCTAACACTGTTGTCTTGACATTTAACCTATCTAAAGCCTAACTGGGACATGGCTGGGCACAGAGGGTTTGCAGGAGTCATGTCTGGCTTCAGTGCAAGGCTTTCCCCCTCCAGACTCTGTAAGCAGTGTCTTCCATTCCCCAGAGACCATGGCAAACCATGAGCACTTCCCTCTGCCCAAGAATGGTTCCAGTATAAACCCATGGAACCAGGAAGGGGAACAAAAGGCATCAAAAACGAACCAGGCCAAATGTTTTCTAAAAAACCTCCAGAATGTCAGTTCACGAAACAGTTCAGAGAGTTTCACCCTCAGGCTGGAAATGATCTGAGTGTTATCATCGTGTATCCATCAGGAAAAACTTCAAATCATGGCTTGCGTAACAGCACAAAATCCAACACAGAAAGCCCGTGCTGCAATCTAGTCTACTTCAACACACGAGTATTAATTAATTGACCACACAGATCCCAAATCGCTGGAATTAATTTTTCCTAAGAAAAGTTTGTAATTAGACTAACCCCCGCCCCCTACGTTTAACATCTTTTGGAAAAATAGCCACTTTGTTCTCACCTGGCAATGTTTCGATGTGGTCCCAGAAAACTGCATTTGGAGGTGACACCTTCAATCTGAATGATAGGGACATACTGCTACATTGGGGATTATTGCAACACCTCCTTGGAGTTGTGCACACTCACAAAGTTTTATTAACCACCCCAAGGACAATCAAAGAGCACTTGGCCACTGGAAAATAGGGGATAGCCATTGCAAACCTCCAGCCCAGGTCTCTGCAACAGCAGTTCCAGCATTACAACAAGGAGTTTCCAGAGATGTGGATAGCATGTCTCTGTTTCTGTGCTTGCAGTTGGAGTGGTTTTGTCTGTAGTCAGATGTAATAGAAAACAGGAATTTTTAAAATCTTGCTTTCTTTTCCTGTTTGATAAATTCTGTTATTTCAAGGAAATATTTGTAGTTTGGTTAGTTTTGATTTAGTTTCTAGACACATGATTGGCTTGTGCAGGTTTTAACGAGCAGGTCACCTGCTCAGAAAAAAATACATCTGTGAACTGTGGATGTGGCAGTAGCTAAGAGAATTTACAGTGCATCATGTGCAGTGAAGCAGATGGACTCCATGGATGAGTTAACAGTGACTTATAAGATTATCTTAAATAATGGAGGGGTTTTCTTCCTAAACAGCTTAAAACCCCATATGCTTTGGGGTTTAGCTAGCTTCACTGGCTACTCTTGCAGAGCATGGGGTTTTCCATAAGTTCTACAGAGCAGCAGCACCCTCTTGCATGTTTAATTCATGCTACATTTTATAAAAAACATGAACTAGAAAAGAGATGCCCNTACCTCTCTTCCCCCCAGGAAGAGTCACATTCTGTCATGTACCTTCTACCTCTTTTTTTGGGCTCTTATTACTTGAAAAACTTGAGCAGCTTCCAGTTTAGTCATTTCCCCTTATCAGGAAATTCAGATGAAATTACATTCCCACCAGAGGCTTTTAAAACTATATAGGGGACCTGTTTGCCTTTACAGGAGATCTTTTACTGACATTTTTATTTTCCCATCCAAGTGGTGGTCATCTGCTCACTTTGAGTGCTCACAACCCCTTCTGATTTTCACTGCAGACGTGTCTCTGTCATCTTGTTCCCCAGTTACCCAACCTGGTAAAGTGGAGAAAAGGACAAGCCTCCACTCTGCAAATTTTATTGAGTAACTACTTAACCAGCCTCCCATTACCAGGAAGGGGACCCATCTGAAACCAAATCTTTGCTAAATTGGGCAGCAAGAACTGTACCTAAAGCTAATTTTCTAAACAAAATGGTACGTGCCTGCTTTTAACTATGCTCCAGAAGAGTTCTCTGGATAAGGATAAATACTCACAAGGTAAGCAAGCTACTGATGTTCATCACCTGTACCTAGAGCCTCCCACAGCTACCAGCACCTGGCTGTGCTCACTGATGACCAAAACACCTGCTAAGGAGAGGAAAAAAAATGAGCAAAACAAAGTGGGCTGAATGGAGGAAACTGAGCCCTTGTCCCGACAGTCTACAGTGGGGGGAAGGGGAGGGATGGAGGCATCACACCTGTACAGGATGTAGAGGAGGCACAGCTCTCCTAGGGGGCCATGCACACATCCCTCTTCGCATGTGGTATCCTCTGCTCCAATGTTTGAACCTTAGCTGTAACAGCCCACTCCTCTCTCCCATCTCCTCCTATTTCTTCCATAAGCCCTCAGCTTCATCCCACTGCTCAGCAAGCCAGTGACCTCTCCTGGGGCATGCCAAGGCCCTGTCAGTACAGTGGTTTCTCTCGGGGCCCTCCAGGCAGCCTTTGCTACCTGCAGCTGAAGCTCCTCGGGAGGTGAGCAGGTGACACAACTCCCCTTTTATAAGGTATTCAAAATTATTTTGCCCGGTGAGTGCATCCCCAACGGTTCCCTTTTAGGATCATAAATGACTGTGGAGGTCACATTCACTACAAATTGTAACAATAATAATATTACAAAAAATCATACCAGGATCGCCACCATTTGCCCTGGCTCATAAGGGTCACAAACAGTGTTTGTGTGCCCGGCAGCCTTGGTGGAGAGCTGCTGGAGCAGAAATTGCTGCCTGACTGCCTCCAAACGCAGCCTCAGAGCAACCTCCAGCGGCAGCGAGCTGTTCCCGCAGACAGGGAACCGATGGCACTGCTGGGAATCCCAGCATGCCTCTGCCACCGGAGAGAATGCTGGCCCTCACGGACACGCAGGAATAATGTATGACCAGCACCACTGCCATTAAGGCACCAGGATAAAAATGAAGGAATGAATGAATTAAAAAGAAATTAAATTTTCAGTACATCCCCATGACTCATCTAACAGCCGAGATGCTCTACTGGCACAAACCCAAACACATCATCCACTTAAGATCCGATTAAAAAGTAGAAAAAGGGGCAGTTATTAGCTTAAAATTTTGTGTGAACTTTATTCTGGTGTCTGGACAAGTCACACACTTGTTGCGATTCAAGAATTAGTGAGATACCTCAGCACATGCAAAACTGAGCGCAGACTCCAGGATCTTTGCTACATGGAAATGGAATTAACCAAGCACATATTTAGCATTGCCATATATAAAGTGCTTTGTTGAGTGAAAGTCTGAGCCACAGTCCACCAACATTGATGAAAGATCTTCTGAGGACTTTGGGTTCACCTCTCTACAGTAAGCCTTCTCCGCTCATCTTTTACCACAACAGGCATACATGCTCTTATGAATAGAGGGCTACATCTTACAGTGGCAATCCACAGTGCATTTTGCCATCTCAACTATGTCCTTTTTATTGTCTCATCTCAGACACTAAGTCCTGGGGAGCATAGCTTGGCTCAGCCTACCCCAACCAAGCAGTAGCCTCTACTCTGCAATCCAGGTTCATGCAACAGAAGTTAGTTACAATAAGTAAAATCAACACCACCAAAGGTAATCAACATTTTATTTATAAACATACATTTACTATAAAAGCTGTCGAGTTTTAGACAAGTTTTCCTAATTTCCAGAGGCATTTTAGAATAAATAAAATAAAGGGAAGATTAGCATAATTGGTATTCAACATTAGCCCCAGCTAGGACAGCAATCCTTGTCCCTGAATGGACATGCAGATAAGGATGGTCCCCTTCTGGTTCACCAACCTTTACGACATTCACTGAAAACTACAGGTGTACTGCATCACTAACACTACATAGCAAGAGTAAGGAAAAAATACACCATGAAAATGGGCTTGTAAAATACAGATGGGTTATGACACCTGTTCAGGTTCTCTGAAGTAGTAAGAGGCTAAATAAATTCCAAAACATCTAAAATCCATTACATACATTGTACTTGCTCAGTAATAATAAATCATTTTTTTGCAACAAATACATTTACATTGCAGTTCAAATGTAGGAAAGTGTTATTTTTTTCTGTTGCCAAAGTTCCTGATTAGAAATGTACCATATTAATGTGTTTAAACTGGAAAAAAAAAGAAAAAAAATCTTATCCTGAATCAATTTGCCATGTAAGATTCCAGAGGGACTATAAAATCAAACATAAGAAGTGGCAAGTATGATTCAGAAAACTGTTGAAAATTATTCTGTGCTGGTGAATACATGTTCATTAGGGGGAAAAAATCGTCATCGTTGAGCGCTGCTTCATTTCACTTTACGTACAATCAACTTTGCTAAAACATGCATATACAAAACTACCTGATAGACACTGGGATCGATTCCTAAGCAGCTCCAGAGACCCAGTGATGTGTCTGCAGTGCGATGCAATATCCCTCCCGCCTCGTTCATGCACTTTATCCCAGCCATGCTCCTAAGCCCTTTGGGCGCTTACCCCTACATGAATGAGAAGCAGACCTGACCTCTGAGACAACCAACCCTTTGATACACTTGGGGACTGATTTGCACATCTAACTCTATCACGTGGGTGAAGCAGTGCTAGAGACTCATATCCAACAGATGCACAAGCATGCACAGTATCATTTAAATATTAGGTTCAGACATTATATATTCACACATCCTTAATGCAGCGCATGGAGTTATACAGATGTACCACGTCAGTTAGGAAACCTGCTTCTTGAATTTCCATGTTACGCGTTCTTTGGGGGAAAATGTTACAACAACCACAAGCAAAGAGTAAGCATCCTTGTTATCAAAACCCTTTAACAGTAAATCATGCAGGTGGTTGATCAAAATACAGGATATCACTTTTAGTTCCGAAACATTTGTCTGATTTATTTCATTTTTACTTAAAAATATTCCCCAGGTGAAGTTCACAAAGGACTTCACCTTTTTGGATTTATTGCATCCATAAGTCATTGCTGACTGTGTGCAACAGCTTTGCATTTTCTAAGGCACAATATTAAGGAAGTAACACGTAACTTTCCAGCAGATAGTCACAATGTCCTCCAATGACATCGCACGTGTGTGTTCGATGACACGCAGTTTTGCATGGTTATGCAACTCACATGCAAGCAACTGTCTAGCATTTCAATAAATAACTGCTATCTAGAGAACAACCCAGAATTATTGCTTCCCTAATAACCACTTCATTTCTATTTACCCACACATCAAAAGACAACAGATATGCACATAGATAAAAGAAATCTCTACTCATTTAGTTTTATAGTGGTTTTAAGGCAGAAAAAGAATTTTTTTCCCTCCATTTGAAGATATTTCCAGTAACAGTTTACCAAAATGAGCTAGGATATTTTACAGTTGCAACACATTCCCTAACTTTGTCTGTGTGTTGTAGATACCTGCTGAACCCGTTTCAATGAGCTGCTGGATCACTTTAGTAAGGAGCACATGCTTAATCAAAGAGCACAAAGGAACACTGTCCCAAACACAGGCAAGGTAGTTTTTCTGCCAGCCTCCTCCCTGCCCATCTTCCACACTTCTGGGTTTTGCTGACTATTTTTGGGAAGTGGACGGAGGAACACAGGCTCAAGGCTGTCTAATTCTCTGCCGTGGGGGGGTACCCAAACCACACGTGTTTCTCTGCACGAGATTTCAACCAAGCGTAACGTTTGCAAGTGAACGAGCAGATGTCCAACCCAGTTGAATCATCGATTGGCAAGGTACATGCCAAAGAGAAAAGCTTCACCACAGCATCAAACAGCAACTCGGAGACTCACAACTCAGCTGGGTCTGCCCGCTCGGTCGCCTCTCCCCCACATCACCTTTCATCGAGTTTAATAACAATACAGGCTGCTGAGCTTACTAAGAAGGATTGCTCCTGATGGGAATTTTTCTGCTGTTAATGGTATGCAGTCTTTAGGTTTAATGAAGAAATCTTTATTTCAGAGACTTTTAAGCTATAGGCATGAACATTACTTGAGGTACACAAACAAAAATATCCTATGACTAAAGGTGCAATAATTTATTTGTTTGACTTCTACCCTCCATTGAAGGTAATATAAACACAAAATGTTTCAGAATTACAGGATGTATTATCAAACTAGTCTCTGTATAAAAAAAAGTTATAGCTTCAGTTATAACAGAGAAGTCGTGCTGTGATGTTTAGTTTTTCAAACGCACTGATTAGATGCTATCTTAAAATTACTTCTCAGCTCAAGTTGGCATATTCTATGAAGATTCTGTAAACTTAAACTTTTTAATTGCTAGAAATATTAAAACAAAACAGCTTTATTGCATGTTTATTCTCTTATTACTTTCAAAAGAACAAGGTAACAGACTGGGTATCATAAGCATACCTGAAAGGTGGTTTTGTTGGTTTTTTTTTATAGTACTTAGGCTTTGCCTTCCCAAACATGGTCATACATATTTTGCAAATTTCTTAAGGAAGCAAAAACCAACATATTGCATTTCAAAGGAGCAGGTGCAGCTTTGTTGTGAGTTTTTAAAAACGAGATGAGAGCCATCATGTCCATGGATGGACTTTTACAAGTGATTGTCTGGAGGCAGCCGATACATATGAGAAGAGAGTTCCTTCTTGAAAGTTATTAGGACTGAAAGTCACGTCACAATGTAGTTGGCTGTCCAGCAGCTGGGTAAAACAAAACCAAAACAAGTAATTGGTTACAAGTTTTAATAAACAAATATAGATTTTCCTCACATGATCTCTACAATTAAAAAAAAAAAAAAAAGCATCTGGAGTTACATATATTTGTGCTGTTTTTCCTTCCTCCTGCAAAGCTGGGGCACTAACTACAACAAAGAAGGATTCAGCATAACTCCAAAGGAAATATATTTTCCTTGACACATGTTGAATGCATTCTGCATGAAGTTTTATCCTATTTTACACCCCAAGTACTTGTGTGCATATTTATTTCAGGCTCTGCAGTGGCAAAATAACCAAGCAAAGGACTGCTGAGTCATCTTCAGCTGTCCCTAGTTTGTGTGACCTGGTAATACAGACTCCTCGTGTTATTTGGCCATATAGGGAATCTCATTAATGTAGCTCTCACCTTTGACTTCAACACTCATCAACCTGTAACCATTCCTTGTGTTTGACACTGAATACAGAATTTCCTTCCTTGTGAGGTTTCGTTGTACAGAAACAACCTACCAGTAAAAACCCCATCCACTTTTATCTGAAAACCAGAAATATTTTGGACCCTGGACCACTGCATAATCCTCAATGCTTTTCTCGTTGTCTTTTTTGATGATTCATTTTGAACCAGAGTCATCCATTTTTTCAGATAAGCTTCTGGGAGCCAAAATATTTAATCGAGATGTCCATAAGCATCTCAAAACAATACTGACTAATTTGAGGTTAGTCAGAGACCATCACTTCTGCCTACTGCTGCACAGGTTTCAGATGCAGCCACGGGGGAAGGAAGGCACAAGCCACACAATCAAACAACTGTTTTCATATTTTGCAGCATTATTCCCAGAACCGAAAGGCAAAACACTGGCATTGCACCAGTTTATTCTTAATTTCAGGTATGCAGTGCATCAAATTTTAGTTAAAAATTAGCAACTAGCAATATTTGCAGTTCTATCAAAAGCAGTCCCTTTGAATTGTCAACAACAGTTACTGTAGATGAAATTCAACTAACTGGATTTTGAGACTTTGCATGACCAATGGACACAGCAGGAAGAGGCAATCTGTAGTAAAAATTATAAACCTCTTGCCATTACTATTCTTCAGGAGCCATACATTTTCTCAAAACCTATTTCCTCTGTCATGGGCTTGGTTACCATTCTGCTGGATATGGACAAATGCAAAATATTGTTACATGAAACACTGCACACAGCTCTGTAATGCATTTTCTAGTAATACCCCTGTAGAAATGATGATGGAGAGAGTGATTTCTACAGCATATAAGCTGATAATTTATTTGAGCCTTTATTGATCCTCAAGGGACATCAATTTTTATTTAAGCAAAAAGGACTAAGAAGAAAAGGAAATTGTAACTTTTATACCTTCCTCTCTTTTTTGTGTAAAGATGGATGTGCACATCTGCATTTTAAGGGTCAGGACCTCATCCACATGAGGAAGGTTTATAGTATCAAGGATGAAGGGAAAAAGCTATTTATAAATATTATGGGTTAAATAAATAATGAAAAGTTGATAACATTTCTGAGCAGAATTAAAAAAAAAATCGCCAAAAAACCAATTATACAATAGCACCCTCTAGCTCTGCTGATTGAGAAGTATCTCTTTCCTGAAGGATCAGAGAAAAAGTACCCATTCTTCTTCTGGAAAAGGTAGGGAGGTACCTTTCCTACTCCTGGATTTCTACAGCCAGTGCTTTTGAGAGAGAAGAAGGGAAATAGTAAGTGAAAAGAGCTCTAGATGTCCACTTACCAGTTGGAACTGTAGGCAGTGAATATACCAAATAATATTTAACAGGAAGACAACAATAGCTTCTATTGTTTTCACATCTTATTGTTTTCCACACAGTGGAAGCCAGCATCAGGACTGACCATCACTGGTGTGGGGTGAAGCTAAAATGTTCTAGTAATTTGGCATCAGTCACAGAAATTCAGGACTTGGAAAGACATTTAGGTGACCTGCTTTAAGGCAGCAAAATGCACGAAGTTTTCTTTCTGACATGCAATTGTCTGGCTCATTCTTCAAAATTAATGGCAAGCAACACTATTTAGCATGTATCTGGGGATACCAACACAAGGATTCACTACGAGTTACAGAATGTTCTTAATATTTTACATGACCATTCTGTCCACAAAAGGGAGTCCTAGAGACATAAAAAATGGGAACTTCTCCAAACATGGCCTAGGATCCTAGATCAGGTAGAACTACCTACATTGTCTCATATGATGTGAGAGATCCAAGCCTCCAGGTCACGCAATATGCGTGCATAGTAAAGGAGTTTATGTTTATGCACAGAAACAGCCTTTAAGTCTAACAGTGCTGAGCAGAGATCCTCTGGGTAAAATTTAATGGGCTTGGAAATCTTTTCTGATATGAGAAAATAATTAAAATGGCATGGGAAGACTCCTCTTCCCATGGCGAAGTGCCTGAGTGTCAGAGCCAGACAAATCCACCAGTTAAAATCATGGCAACAGTGTTGTTAGAGTTCCCAGCACTTGGTACTTACTTCTGGATCGGATATAACAATCGTTGCAGTTAAGAAGACCATTTCTAATCCTGACATCTGTGCCACTTGCTGCATCTCCCAGCTGTCCCTTGCAAATGCCACACTGTCAGGTGAAGAACAGAGAAAGTAAGACAGACCACGCTCTAATACCTGTCACAACTCTTCCCAAAGTTTTACTTTTGTTTCAGTAGTTCTTGGAACAGTGAGAAAAAATACACCCCTAAAACACAGCCCACACTCCTGGGGAACACTGCAAATCAGTAAGAGGGTTTTTATAAAGTCAGAAGTGCTTAGGACTGGATTTGAGCAGCCTCCACTTACACAGAAGTGAAGTCCAATGATTATATGGGACATCTGACTTTGAGGTTGCATTGTGGAGCTAGGCCAGTTGTGATGGACAAAGCTTAAAGAGGCCAGAGATGTAGTCACGGTAAATGTCTAAAATCAAAAAAGTCTTTACAAATTCTAATATCAGTTGGCCCAGAGATAATGGAAATGGATACTTTCTGAGTTCTCTAAAAAACACTTCAGGTTATTTCCAAACTGAAACACCCAAGAACAGTCAAGAACTATTTCTAGTGAAAGCCAGAATACACCATTCATTCCATAGTCAAAGCTTTCCAACCATGGGGCGGATCAAAGATGGCTTTTGGACTGACAGTGTTTTTGGAAGGAAAAAAAAAACACCTAAAAAAAATCACAAGGTAAATAATGTTATATTTAAAAAACAATGAACATGATATAGAAATTATATGATGCTTCCCCCTGTAAGTACAGAAACTGAGTTTGCTTGCTTGATCACAGGTTTTAGTCCAATTAACATGTCTGACTGCAAAATAACATATTAGTTGTGTTATTTCCACTTCTTTACAAACACACTCAGACACAACAACCATGCAAATCCCCTGGTCCTCTCGTTTTCAGTTTCACATCCACTCTCGACTTGCACTGTGCATGACTTGAGATTTTTCTTAATAAAGCAAGAGACATACCCTGAAGCACTGAATATGGAAATAAAGCCCGAGTGTTTCAATAATCATGGCAGCTCCTTTTCCAAGAGGGAGACCACAGGTAGAACAAAGCTTCTTCCCACTGACAGACCTGGGAGACAAACATGGCTGTAAGAACACAGCAACTGATGCTAAAATGGAGCCAAATGTTTAGATAGGTTTATCATGAGGGATAGGATGGGAGGAAGGAGCACTGGAGGGGTTTACATAAATACACATTGACCCTTCAGCCATGTTACTGAATCAGCCTGCACGTCTGCCTTCCAGACAAGCAAGCAAAGGACTTAAAATGCTTGAATGCACAGCAGCTCAAACACATGTCCCTGCCAGTCTGCTGTGCTAGATCAAGGGAGATGCAAGCCTCTTAACAGAGGCCTGGGTGTCAGGAAACCATAGACTCACAGAATGGTTAGGGTCGGAAGGGACCTTAAAGATCATGTAGTTGCAAGCCCACTGCCACAGGCAGGGAGCCTTCCACTAGACCAAGTTATTCAGAGCCCTGTCCAACCTGGCCTTGAACACCTCTAGGGATGGGGAGGCCACAGCCTCTCCGGGCAATCTGCTCCAGTGCCTCACCACCTTTATAATGAAGGTTACTTAGACCTAGTCAATGCCACAGCAATTCACACAAATTACCTGAGTCAGACTCTCAGCCTGGGAATTTTTCAATTTGTTTACAAATGGACTTGCTCACTGCAAGAAAACTGTGATGCTACTCTTGCACTCAAACAAGCTGGTGAAGTCAATAGTGACAGCATAACTACAGTAGCACAGACCAGGCAGTGGCTGACTCATTTCAGCCTGTGCTGCTGCAGCCCCTTAGTAGTACAACTAGTTAGAGAAAACCTGAAATTGGATCTCCATCTGCAATGCAAAAAATACTTCAACTTGCTCCTTCAGCAGCCCTGTCTAGACCTCTCTCATAAATCTGCAGTTGGATGACAGCTGGGTGAAAGTTCAGAGCCTCAGGAGTAACTGGTGCCCTTTTTCATAACGGTTTTAATAGCAGTGCGGGTGCCCACTTCCATGGGTCTGAGGCTCTTCCCTCCCCACCTGCCTGTCAGCCTGACAGAACTGATGCCTGGCCTAGTGAGATGACCCTGAGACCAAAAGGGATCCCCTGTTGTTACGTGTCAACCATGCTTTTTTCAGCCAGGGCTGAAACTAGGAGAGAAACTTTGAGATACTTCATGAGTTTTAAAAAGACAATTTGATGAAATCCTACCCAGATAAGCAAGTTTACAACCTCTTGCTTTAAGGTTTTGAGGCAGCAATATTATGATAAGCCACCAATGGAGACAGATCTGGACTGCAGCATAACAAAAGAGCCATTTTGGAAAAAGAAAAA
>VZTI01001176.1:505032-568848 GCA_013397865.1 Struthidea cinerea | reverse complement strand
AAAAAAAAAAAAAAAAAAAAAAAAAAAAAGAAAAAGAGAGAGAAAGAGAGACAGAAGCAGCAGAAAAACTCATGACAATTAGAAAATTGTCCTTGCTTCTACTCTTGAGCCCACCATGTACACAGACAGCACAGACACATGACTGTCTTGTTGCTTCACTATCATTATTCCTTTTAGAATAACTTTGCTGGTTTTTTTTCTCCACTCCTACAACCTTAACCCTTCTGCTTCAGTGTTATTCCTGAGTTCACCTTTGTTTTTACTTCTTCTCCACTATCAGAGTTACTACAAGAGCACCTTGGGAAATTTTTAAGTTTTCTAATGTTTTAGTGGAAAAATGAATTACATCCCATCCATTGTTTACAAAACTAAGATTTATTTCAGGAAAAGGTCATAGAAAAGCTTCTCAGCTAAGAACATAGCTGCTAAATAATATGAAGTAGCTATCACAACTATCGACCTTTAGCAAGAAAATTATCTGCAATCCCACCAAAAGGGCAGCTACAGTTACAAAAACAAAATAAATAGTTCATGTAAAAAATTCCCAATAGCTTCATGTCCCAATGCAAGTGACATCAGAAAGAGGGCTTTGCTCTGAAACGTGAAGAAAAATGTAATTTAAATAGAAAGTTAAACTTGCTGTGTTCTGTGTTGTTTTACTTTACCCTATTTAATAAGCAAACTGATTTTAACATACCCCAAATTATCAGTGATTTAATCAGGCTACAGTTAACATTTATTTAGAGTTGGTACACATAACTCACTGAAAGATGTACAGAGTGCTCGAGAGAATCAAATTTCTAGGAGATTAGCATGATTGTGGGCAAATTAAAAATCAGCAAAAAAGCAAAATGCATTTCTAGTTTGGAAATAAAGAAGAATTTCTTTTTAAATCAGCAAGTGACAATGTCTAGAACAGACCTTACTCCTGAGCATGTGACAATGAAGACATCCTTTGGCTTAAGTGCTCTGAGCTCACACTTTACTGAGGTCTATACTGTCCCATTTCAATTTTATTGAAATTCCAATGATCAAGCAGAGTTCTAAAGCTGCTTTCTGAACTGTGTTATTTGAAAACATAATATACCACTGAAGCAGGCAAGAAATATGGGAGAAGGAGCTGCATGTTTATCCCATGGACAGTTATGAATTGCAACATTTAGCGGACTTAATAGTGCATCCACATAATACTAATGTGATTTTCACTCTGGCAGTTCACCAGCAACTACAAGATGTGTCTGGTCTGCAAAATTCCTTATTGACCTTTAGTACCTGTTGGGTGACTGACTCAGAGCAGCAGGAGAGCAGGGAGATGACGGCCCAGAACGGAAGTTCTCATGATAGCCCGCCCTAAAATACAGCAGAGAAGATGCATTACTACAGCTGAACAACAAATAAAAACAGGTTTTGTACGGAGAAATTTGAGCTAGGGAATTTCAGGAGTTTTGGTTCTGAGTCTTAGTCTGCTCGCTGCTGCTCAGTCAGGGAACTCACAAGGTAATCAGCCGTGTGGAGACTCCTGCCCACCCCACCAATCCATCATAGCTCCCACCGTGATGAAGAAGGGTTAAGACAAGTCACACCACACCACACTACACTCTCTGTCGGCCCTTCACTGAGTAAAAAGGAAGCTACCAACACCAAAAGGTCCTTTATTGGGTTAATGGTTAATTTGTATCCATGCTACCCTGCAAGACTTTGGTGAGAAAAACCATGGTTTTTGTTATCAGAAATCATAGGATTGATTCAAACTCTAACTGCTTAAAACTGTTTACAGATTAAATAACAATTTTCTCACACACACAGCCAGTTTATTAGGAAGAATAGGTAATCAAACCTCAATTTACATTAGTTTTGACTGGATACAACCTTCATAGAAGTAACAGGTTCTGCAGAACACTGTGTTCATATATACGCTAATGAAAACAGATGTTCCTGTCTCATTACACAGCTACTTTTTGTAACTATTAGGCAAACAGCTTCCACATTTACCAAAAGAACTGGTGTTACTGTTCAGTGAGGCTTACTCAAAAGCACAAGGCAAAGCAGCAAAGAAAGAAGACCTCACCAAAATTTACAGCAGAAAGAAAATACTACTCTACATGTATCTTCTTTTAAAAGGTAAAATCTTTGAAGGACTAGAAAGTAGCAATCGATGTGTGTTTGGAAGATGGGGAATGAAGCTATTGGATTTCAGCTTCAAAGAGGCAGACATAACCTGACGTTCCCACCCTCATATTTAGCTACTTTTTAGCGATAAACGTTTGTCTCAGGCACTTAAAACAAATTAAGCATATGAAAAGTTATGCAGATACGTGCTAAAAGAGCTATGGAGAAAGAAGAGAGAGGCATGCAGGGGGTGTGCTCCCTCATGAAATTAGTAACCGTGGTGCCTTAATGAACAACAAAGTAGATAAATGTTAGCAGTCTCGATGGGAAAGCCAGACATGAAGGGTGCCTTCACACTGCAGGACTAATCAAACACAACCAAGAGAGAACGCTGAGCAGGAGTATAAGGGAGAACAGAGCAAGTAGGACTTCTCTATCTTTTCAGTAACCTTTACGTCCTCACCTCCTTGCTTCCCCGGCGGAGCTCGGTTGCTGTCCCACAGTCTGGCCCAGGAATGGTCTCTGCTGACCGTCCTCTGCACACTGTGGAGATTGCTTTCTCAGCAGCTGCTGATTCCAGGAGACATCTACAACAAGAGGTGGGGAAAACTCAGCATTTGAGGCAAAATGCTTTTGTCAAAATTGATAGAACATCATGGCTTGTGGGCACACCATAAAGGAGAGAGATGTACTGTTCCTTAAAACAAACTTCTCAGAAATCCCCCACAAAGTCAGAGACAGGCTTTGGTACATCAGAAGACCTCTGTGGAACATCGTTCCTTTGCATTACCTTCACATACATGTGACCTACCCTGCTGCTGAATCTATTTCTGAAGGGGAAAGGGCAAGGTCAAACAGCCATCCACAAATAACACTTGGGAAAATAAAGTATTGCTGTCATAATTAAGGAAGCACCAGAGAGACTGAAACCTCTGTGGTGCCAGGGGATACAAACTTCTCAACAGCAGGAGTTAAAGGGATGGTGGTATAGTCACTGCTCTCCATAAACCTACTGACAAACAGTAATTCCTTTGTGATTTTCTTCTGTGCTTCAGATGGCTCAGTGACAACAACAGCCTCCCTGCAATAAGCAATGATCTGTGTCATGTCCAGGCAGCCAACCATCCCATCTTTGAGAAACAGTGCATTACCTGGACCCTGCAAGGTGAATTTTGTGGCTCACAGGCTGGGGAGAAGCCTTACCCTGCCATGTGCCAACCATGTGGTTTAGAGAATGAAAACTTTGCTGGGGCCTAGGAAAGGCCTGTTACCTATTTGTGATGTCAAGACAATAAATCCACACGCCTGATTATTTAAGGGCTTAAGAAGGGAGCAAGGATGAGATGCTTTAAGAGGCAAGAAAGGAGCTGTAAGAATATTTGCAGGGGACCAAATTGTTAAAAAGAACCTAGAAAAACCCTGAAGCAGGGTTATTAGCAGAAGTAGTTTAAAATTGTCAAAACCATTAAGTTTGCTTAGTTACTACTACAGCTCCCCAAGGATGGGTTGCTGGGTAATATATATTCAGCTTTCTTTCTTTGTGCAACTTTTATCAAAGCACTAAGAATACAATAAAATTAAGACAAGAAAAGCAGACCTACCAAGTTTAATAGACTGAATTTGCACTTGGAGCTAGTAATAACACTGAAAACTCTTCCATCCATAGACACTTCATTTTTTAGAATAATGAATTTTTATGCTGGACTGAAAACAAAAATCTAAAACTTGATTTCAAAATTTGCATTCACTTTCTGTCTTTAGTCCTACTTATTTACTTTCCAGTGTTCACTTATATTAGATAGATAATGATGTTAAATTCATGAATTGGCCTTTTTTTTAAGAGAGGCCCTCATGACAGCAATGCTTTGGGGAAATTCCTTCCTTCAAAAACATAAATACTTATGGGAGCTAAAAAAAAATAAATTAACTTTAAATGTCATTAGACATTTCTAATGACGAAATGGAGGCAGGTGTCACTTTAGGCTCGGCTTAAAAATATTACACATCACATGTAGTGATTTTTCCTGGGCTGAAACAGACGTAAAGAATCTAATTAGGTATCAAAACACAAAGTAAGTGTTGGAAATATGCTCCCTGTATCAAGATAAATCCTATATGTATGTAAGATTATGTAAAAGATTAAAGATAACCATTTTAACTGCTACTGTGAACATGCAGGCCTATAAACGAGATACCTGCTGCAGAAACTCTCATCTCTGATGAAAACAAGAAAAGTTAATTTTCACCTTAACATATTCATCTTTGTTAACATAAAATAAATTTTTAGTCTGAGACATTCCAATTTTGAAGATACATGTATACTGTCAATTTCCAAAATTCTTTGAGTTAGATTTCTGCCTGATTTCTATCTGGAGAAGAACAGATGCATAGGAAGAGTCTTACTCTCACCCTGAGTCAGTGGCAGTTTCAGCCTGGCAGGTGAGCTGCGCTCCATCACCAGCATGTGGTGCTCCTGTTCACTTCCTCCTTTCAAGATACCAGTCTCTGGGTATCCTGAGAGCACTTTATTTCCACTGCCAATAAAAATAAGTCACATTGTATAAATAAAGCCAGGAAAAAATTCACCTAGAATATAATGGCAAAATCAGACTTCTGAATATCAGTCTCTTTTTTACAAAAAGATTTTTGTTATTGTGTCAGCAATGACAAAGTAATGACAATAACTTCAATGAATTAACAACTGTGTCTCCCAGCAGTCCAAGTCTTCCTGCTAACCTCAAACTGTCACTCAGACGTGCTGAGGATTATTTAGGATTTGTGGAAAATGGCTTCTTTGACAGAAAAAAAGCTTTTATCCATGTTCTCTATACAGTGCTCAGCATCATTAGATGCCTGTCCTCTTTTGTGAAACCTGTTAATTATCAGTTAAGCAAAGACCAGGACTTTAAACAGCATCTGGCAATTTTGGGTATGGCATTTCTAAGATAGCCAGGCAATTTCACACAGGTTCTGAGTGAAAACAGCTACTGCTCCTTTATTCCTTCAGATGACTTGTGAAATGGACACAAGACACAGAGCAGTGATGTACAGAGATGTCTGAGCTGTCGAAGATTTGATCTGGTTGCTGTGACAGCCTCTTGGCAAAGCCACACAAGGAAAAGACAAGCCTTCTGATATGCACAACTAGCCCTGTGCAGTGCCACACGTGCGTCAGCCTGCGTGGCCAGTGAACACTGATCAGGATGTATTGTATCCAGGCCATCGGGTGCTGGTGCTCCAGCGTCAATTGCGGGCACATCTGATATCCCAGAAGCCAACAGAACACAAAGCTCCACAGGGTTATGAAACGCTTAGGGTTAATACATACCTCCTCTTTTCTTGCCAGAGTTCGTTTTCCTTGCTTTTCAGAGACGGCATACCGTCCTGCTCCCAGAGCAGCTTTTTCTGCTTTGTACCTTCTTTTTGTTTGCCTTCCTCTGGACAGCTGTTTGAATCAGTTGAGTTCTAGAAGACAGATGAAGAGGGAACAAGGAGCTCCCTTTGAATTTGGCATTGGCACACACATGGAAAAAGTACAGCTGCTCCTAGATACATTGTGTTGACACACCTTATCATCAAAAAGAACATCTCACATTTATATAGTAGAATCATTTGACCCTGGTAAGGCCAACTTTGGATTTAATAAAGACTCTAGCTGAAACAGCAACTAGTTGGACTAAACTGAGCATGAAATAAGTTAGGGAGCAATTATGGTGTAAAGGATGGCAAATTAAAACTTCCCATTACATACTCTTTGGCAGAAATCCTTCAATTACTTTGAGAGTCTAGACAGTCTCCCATTGGACTTGCGAGGACTTTGTGAGTGACCTCAGCTTGTTGCCTCTGCCTATAAGCAAAGCATTACTCACATGCCCCGAGCGTCCTCACAGGGCAACACCAGTACTACTTCCAAAGTGGTACTGGAGTGGTTCACACCGGACTCGTGGAGCTTGAGTAAGCAATGGCATGAGACCCTTCACTTCTGGGTGCAGGCAGTGTTCTGACTGTGGCATAAGCAACTCCACCAAGGAAGTTACTGCTACACAGCCAAGTGGAAAATTGGCCATGGCTGATGGCCCTGCACAGGGATGAGTGAGAACAGGAGGCAGGAACGGTGAGAGGAGAGCCAAATGATACAGTACTCCTAATCCAGAAGCCGAATGGAAAAGGGCAGATGACTAGGTGCAGGTGCCTTAGGCAGGAGAAAATTACGTCTGTGAATCCCACACTCACTCTACTGTGATCTCACCTGGGGTGTCATTCTCTGATCTCTGCAAACACTAATTTAATTAGATGCTAGATGCATTGAAGTAAACATTCTGTGCTGCATGAGTAAAATAAAAAACCCAGAGAGCAAACATTCCTCTGTTTGTTTTGCTGCTTTCTAGGATGGATGATGGGAGAGAAAAGGAGGAAAACTGGGGAGGTAGGATTCAGTCTCATCTGAGATACACATAAAGCACTATTTTACATTCGAGATTTTGGATTCAGGGAAACCACTTAAGGTTTTGTTGGCTCTGGAAGATAATTAAAAGAAACAGATCTTTTCACAGCACCAGTTAAAGAAGAGAGGCAGCTGCAGAGAGAAAGTATCACTCTGCTCTAGTTGAAAATGGGATGGTAGCAGTTTGCTTGGGAATACAGCTATTCAGTTGTGAAAATCTCTAAGTTCCAGCACTCTGAGGTATCACAAGTTAGAGAAGGGACCCAGGGAATACTCTTCCTCTTCCTGCTCCTAGACTTTGGTAGCCTTTAGCAAAGGATTAAACATTGCACTAAAGATGTCTTACTCTTCAGTGCCTTACTACTCCATGAGAAACTCACCACTGTCTTGTTTCCTTCAGTGGTAGAGGAAGAAGAGGAGAGGAGCTCAGCAGAGTTTGAAGAAACAATGAACGGAACTACAGTATCCTCAATTATCTTACGTTCCTAAAGAAAGAGGATCAGGAGAGAGTGGGGGTTAAAAATACAGAACGTAAACAATGAGCTTATGAAACACAAAAGGAAACTAAGGTTTGGCTATGTGCCATATTTAGATGGCTAGGTAAGGGCTTGTGGTACTAAGAATAATGGTAACACCTCAATTTTTAATTTGCTTCAAGGTTTTGCACTTCCGTTTCTTTTACCATTGCCATGTTTGAGATGGAATTTACAAAACAGGAAAGAATATTTCACTTGGCATGGAACTACTGTTTCTCACAGCACCAGTGTATTAAGTTTAATATAAAAATATGAAATTACCCTTGGTACACGAAAAACTTATTCTGAAAGTTGAAAAAATATTTCTTGTTTAGATCACAAGTATGTCTGTCAGGCACAGATGAGAAACCATTCATTTACATAATGCATAGACAAACTTAAAATACAAATATTTTCCAGTTTCCTGCAATAATGACCCACATACAACAGAAAACAACCACTATCTTATAGACTGTTAATATTCCACAATTGCAAGCTTTGAACATCTCCTGTGGATTTTTTTTTTTTAAAGGCCAGTTACAAAATACTTACATGATCAAGCCCAAGGCAGACAACAACTTCATCTGCAGTTCCACCAAGTCTAGGCACCAAGTATATGCCAAAATACACAGGGCTCTGCCTCTGGAGGGAACTCCGAGCGTGCCCAGATGCAGCTGTACTGACTCACCCAGGCTTGCACAGCAATTAGACACCTCCGCCTATGCGGAGGTGCTGAGGATACCTGTCCAAATATTTAAATGTTTTTCCTCAACATCTACAGCCGTGTTTAAGAGAAACAATCCTCCTGAGAATTCAGCCTTAAAGAGGCTTTTCATTAATCTAGGTATGGGATTATTTGTTTTGTTTTACATAAGTGGGTGCATTTAAATACAAAAGAAAGGGCAATAAACAACCTCCTCCTTTGAGTGTTATACCTCCTCATAGTATCTACGCTCCTCCTCTTCAACTTCTCTTTGGGCCTTTTCCCATTCCTCTTTCAGCTTGTCCTGCTCCTTCTGATACTTCTCCTGTACATGGGTAGAAATGCAGGTAAATTCAGAGCATTCAGTATTAGGAGACAATTGTGTAGTATCTCCACACCAAAAATGAACTTGCTAAAAGTGGTTTAATCAGAAATAGGATGAAATAAAAAGATAAAAATTGGAAACATCCATGGGTGTCAAAAAAAGCTTCTTTTTCACTTTCCCCGCTTTTTTCTAGGATTTACATTTAACACCTTCAAACTTCAAGCAACTTTTGACACATTAGAAGAAGTTTGTCAAAATTTTTAAAATCTTTGGTCAGAAATTAAGTTTGTGATCAAAAATATTAGTAATTCCTTGTTTATCTTACTGTATTAAGTTTCAAAAATGTTTCACAGACCCTGAAACACTGAGACAATGGTTGTACATTAAAAACTTCAGCAAAGTAGCATATAAATGAGCAGGTTTTGCAGATACTGGTACTAATTTAAGAGATATGCCAATACAATTTAATGAATGATGAATAACTATGCAAGTTTAAAAGATAAGTGAATAGTTTGCAAACATTTGAAGAGAGTAAGCTTATAATTAGCTAAGTAGCTTATTTTCTTCCTTGATGGGATGATTTCTTAAAAATTGTTTTCACAGAGTTTTGCACTAAAAAGATCTCAAAGAGGTGTTTAAAATTGTTTGCCAGAACTGGTTTGAATATGGAGAAGAATGGTGACTTCCATTTCCCTCTTACACCAGTTCCAATGTCTGTTCAAATTGGAAACCACATCTGCTTAATCCAGAAGAGAAGCATTTATTATTGAGAGAGCACCCACATGTGCCAGAAAAATTATTATGACAATTTTACACCATTTTAAGAGGTGCAAAATTAGATGATCTCAAGAAAGCATAGAGACACACAAGTCCTTAAAAGATTAAAAGACCCCATTTTATTATTCTCCATCCTTTGACAGTTTGCTCTACTGTTACATGGAAGAAAGATACGGTTTCTTTGGGATCAAAGCTAATCATAGTTTCAAAAGACACTCCTGACTGACTGGGAAATTCAGGTTCTCACGGCCACTGTATTTCCTCCAGCTAGGACGCAAACCTAGAACTTTTAGAGTTTACTCTACTATTAGGCAAAATTAATGGTTGTCTTGAAGGTATTTCCCTCTCTCACAAAACCCCCTCAAACCCAAATCCTTTCATGTCCAAACTCAGCTTGATATTTTCCAAGAAGAACCTGTGAACAAAGCAGAATTCTACAAAAATCTATTAAAACCATCATTTTAAAGAAGAGTTGCATAGACATCAGGGTTAGCAAATTGTCAGTCTTGACAAAGTGGCTCCAAGTAATTGTTTTGCAGTCTGTGCTCAACATAACTTAAATATAATTGAGGACCAACACATTCGGTTTAACTCTGCACTGGATTGCAGGACCAAGCCCTTTTGGTCTTTCCATGGAGTGGGGAAGGGAGACATAAGAGTGCCTAAATCACAGAGAACATATATGTGTGTGCTCATTTACCACTGAACTGCTACAGAATTCACTCAAGGATCCATAGAGGATGTGGAAAACATGACACAAAATGCCCAACTTTTGTCCAAAGGGACAATTCAACAGCTGAACCACACGGTGGGAGACATACAGTTTCTTCCCTACCTGAAGCAAGCGTTCTTGCTCATGCTGCCACCTTTCCTGGCGCTTTCGCTCTTCTTCTGGATCCCAGGACCAAAAATTGAAACGCTTACGTGAAGGAAAACCAAGCTATTAGACTGTGACACTGCACTTCACACGGCTACCAGAGAAAACTGCACTTTGCCTGATTAAGCCCGTCTGATGGTGGTACAATGGGAAACTGAGAACTAGATAAGGTTTCCCTCAGTTAGCAGACAATATTCTTGGCTTCACTGACACTTGGGATTGCCCATAGGTAGCCACATGACAAAAGAATAATTTGGTTTGTGAAGAAAGGCTTGGGAAACTTCAACTGAAGTGGGGAAAAAGAACCTAAAAAAGCTCTAAGCAGCACTGAACAGAGCCACCTCCAGGGACTCAAATTTAAAGAACATATATATTTTCCTTCTCTATAATCTTCTGCACAATATGAAAAGCAATTTTATATTGTAAAAAATATTCTCTCATCTTCTGTCTGCCAGCACAACAGCCTATAGTCTTGCTTTGAATTTTTATCCAAAATGAAATAAATCCTCAGGCTTCACAAAGGACCCTATTACACGACACGTTTAAAATCATTATAATCAAGGGCAATTTTAGATAGTTGCTGTCATATTCCTTTCCACTACGAGTAGTATTTGAATCTCACAGGAAGAGATTATGTCTATTTCTATATGACAAACAGAATGTGAAATACTGTGTACTTCAGAGTAGCATTTGTGGTGTGTTGGGTTTTTTTGTTTCATTGAGGAAACAGAAGAATTATGAAGTCCTTTCATTTCTACGCATTTAAAATAGAATGGATAATTTAGGATTATATATTATTTTGAGATTGCGAAGCTTTAGTGGCTCCAGCAACCAAACACTGTATATCTAGCTCCAGATAAGAGGAGAATGCATGAATTCCAGATTCGGACTGTGCCTTGATTTGGGTTGTACTTTTCCTCTCACATGTCCATGAGAAAAAAATTCTTATTCTGGTTTAGGCATGTTACAAGACAGTTTGCATAAAAAATTAATCTCTGCTAAACACAAATCGCTAAACCAAACAATAATGCAAAAAAGGTACTCACATTTGATTTGTCACCACTATCAGAATCAGCTATTAAAAAAACAGAACAATTAAAGATTAAATTTAACACAGCAAAATGTCCTCAGCCTGTAAACAAATCTACACTATATCTGTATAAAAGAGCTTTATGTTAGTTTCCTATTTGCTCCCACAACCAAATGCAAGGACTAATTGCAAGAAAATAAATCAGAAACCAGATTACACCCATCACCAACAAAACTACTTTTTATCTGGGTATAGAGGAGCACAATATTAACTATCAGGTTCTACTCTACACTAGCTAATGCCATCTACTTCTGGCCACAGACGTTAGCAGTGTTCAGACACTGAGTGTTACCTACCTTGATCTACTTTTCCCTTCGTGATTCAGTGCAAGGAAGGAAAAAGTACAGCAATGCTAAAAGGATGGGACTACACTATTCAAGAGCCACAGTTACGAAGAGAACCATTGCCATTTTGCATCCAAACGTCTTTGAAAATCAGACTGATTTAAAGAAATTAAGGAAAAGGTATTTATAGGCAAGGGATTTCTTTTGGGTGCCTGAAACCAGAGCATCACAACAATGTGCAACCCAACAGCTCTTTGTCAACTGTGCAGCAGGAATAGAAATTTTCTACAAAAGCGAGAGGTAGAACAAGTCCCCGTGATCATCAGCTTTTGCCCCAGCCTGACGTCCGAAGACACCTATGGCTGGAGCAGCAGAAGGGCTGGAGCTGTTCTCAGCGCCGCATTTACCTGACTGGGAGAAAAACTGTGAGCGCCGCCAGTTGTTGCGAACCCTAAGCGGAACCATGGCCCCGCGGGGCGGCTCTGCAGGCAACGGCACGGAGACAAAACAAGAAAGAGCGCGGTCAAAAGGCGATGACAGACTCTCAGACTCTGAGCCACCTTGGCCACGAGAGGGATTTTGTCTACAGTCGCTTTGGCCCATGGCAGATAATTTACAGTGGATCTGTCTCTATTTAAATGCTACTTTTGCAACATGGCACCTGAACTTACACGAGAGCTCTAGCACACTAGTGCAAGGGCAGCCACCCCTTCAAGTCTTTGCACGGTGCTTGCATTCATTCCTATCGCAGATACAGGTTTTAACAGATTTTGTGAGCCTTTCAGTGCTCTATATGCTGTGAACACTAGAGTGCAGCCAAGTGTTTCAGCACCAGTCAGAAAACAGGCAAGAGACCTACAACCTGTTCCTTGATATTGGGTTTGATTTGCTTAACATAAAACAATATTGTTCTCAAAGTCTGCTTGGGTAGCACCTCCCCACTAAAAACAAGTGAGAATTCCATTCCTTTTCAGACAGTCACAGAGTGGTTTGGGTTGGAATGAACCTTAAAGATCATCTAGTTTCAATTCCCCCTGCCATGGACTGCGATACTCTCCACTGGATCAGATTGCTCAAAGTTCCATCCAGACTAGCTTTGAACACTTCCAGGGATGGGGCATCCACAACTTCTCTGTGCAACCTCTTCCAGTGCCTCACCACACTCATCGTAAAGAATTTCTTCCTAATATCTAATCTAAATCTATGCTCTTTCAGGTTAGAGTCTTTATTCCTTGTCCTATCACTACATGGCTGTGTAAAAAGTCCCTCTCAGGTTTTTTCACAGTGGAGCATGTTCAGTAGTTTTAATGTTGAAAACATTAGGCTAATCAGTATATTACCTGTAGTTTAACAACCTAGGAAGTTCTTACGGGAAAGAAAACTTCAGGGAATTTTTCTCTCTTTCTTCCACAATACCCACATATAATGCATCTTTAAAATAAATTTAAATCAAACTACTAAACATTATCAGTCTCAAGCAAAACTTTGTCATGAAGGCACGGGAAAAAAAAGGTTCTGCATTGCAAGAGCTTGTGTTGGGCAGTGGTCAAGTTCAAGGATGTGGCCAGATATGTGTATTGTTCATCTATGAAAAGGAGCTCCACAAGAGCAGCTGAGTGCAGAATTTATCTCCAGAAAATTTTATTGTGAAATGAAACCAATTGCTAAGTCATTTTCATCTGTGAGCAGCAGTATGTAATATTCATTGACATAATAAAGCCTTTATTGCTAGGCCAGGTAAATGCAAGAGAGTGCTCTCCCTCTGCTGTGTCAAATTTCTGCTGCTGTGTTTAAGAGGAATAGCCAAAAGAGTCCTTTGCATCAGAGAAGCCACACTACCAATATCAGTCAATGAAACTAGAAAATAAACGTTTTCGCTCCAAAACCCTCCAAGTTATTGATTAGGCACTTCTCCCTGAACGTCACACGCCCATATCCAGCTACTGTTTGGCTGAGTTTTCAAATGCTTTTTGCTCACCTTGTAGACCAGAGTTATGCAGAGTAACTTGGCTGGTCTCGGGTAGTTTCTTTATAAAGGGCAGCACTACAGTCCCCTTTTCTTCCAGGGCTTTTGCTTTCATCACCTGTTCAGACATTTGGGAGCAGAAAACGGCATTTAAAAAGCAACAGGTTCAATCAAAGGTTAGTTTAAACCCTTTCTACTTATTTTCTGAAACAACATTATCAAAGATGAAGCCTCTGTCTCCAGAATTACAGCATGGAGTTGCAGTACTGAAGTCCTGTAAGTAACTGGTAGCTGTTTCCTGTTGACATTCACACTGCCCTGCACACCAAAGTCAATCCTCTACCAACATCTAGCTAACCAACATCTAACTCACCTGACAGAGCAGTATGGTCACAGCCATTTGTTACCTCTGCCATTACCAGCACTTGTTCAGCACTTCAAGAGGGCTAAGAGGATAAGCTCCACTGTCTACACTTTCTGATACTCTGCCTCCCAACAGGTGGTGGGACTGGGGTTTGTAGGTTAAGTTCTCATTTCTAGTCCCGCCAGTTTACAGGTTCAAACACTACAAGCAGACACTGTGGAGTTCCTTTTGACGGGGAACTCTCTGACGAGCACAGGATTTGGCAGCTGAACCCATCCTTCAGGTTCATGTTTTGAATGAAATCCTGAAGTGACATTATATGGAGAAAAATACCAATTTGCACAATAAACATTTCTGTGTAAGATCTTTCTCCTTTTTTTTTTGTTTGTTTTGTTTTCCACTCCCTCTTTTTCTTGCCCGTACATACCTCCTGTGTAGGAGGGAGTTCTGCTTCCTTCTGCTGCTCTATTTCAGCTTTCTTCAAATCTTTCTCGCTTGAAGCAGTTTCCTCTGAAGGGACAGGACTGGGAAGAAATTCTAATCTCTTCACAACAGGGCTGGCACAAGCTGCAGTTGACTTGAATTGCTTTTGATCTAAACCTAATCCACATATATAAGAGATAATGTTGCAAGGTTTAAATATTTTTTCAAATAAAACATTCGCCTATTTCTTACAATCCAATTTCTTACTGGATATACTGTGAGCCCATTTACAGGATGTTTTGAAAAAATAAACTTTTTTCTTCAACACAGGAAAAATTAATCTCTCAGAGAAGACAAGACTCAAATAATGAAATTCACCTATCAAAATATATGCACTTACACTTGACTTGGGCTTCACGGGACACCCTTCATGGTCAACAAAAACAGAGAAGAAGTCCTTCGAAAAGAGTCACACAAACTATTTCAGACACTCCTCTGGCTGAGATGAGCTGTAACCTACAATGGGCCTATTAAGCTAAGATCACTTTACTGAAGTTATGTGATGAATCCTTTCCTAAGATGCTACAAAGACAAGTAGCTATACGACATGGTCTCACTCTCAGCACTGGAGGATATTTCAGCTTGCCTATTTTCACTAAACCTACCACTTCCACTGACAATCAGTTAAGCATCAGACAACAGACAAACTGCTAACAGGCAGCCTTGGACTGGAATAACCTAGCTGTCATCTAATTCTTAAAGAAACCCAACAAGTTGATGCTGGCTCCTGGGAGAAGGGACTAGAAGCACACAAGTCTACAGCTGAGGACTGCGACAGCTGAAACCACCACTGGAAGGAGAGCAGTTGCCAGCATCTCAGGCACTGAATAAGCACCCAGACATCTCTCCAATCTCCTAAAGCAGAAACTTCAGATCCTGTCCCCTTTCCAACCACAGCAGCAGTGGCAGATTCTGAATATATCTCTTTGACAGGCTGGGAGAGCGAGCTAAGAAAGAGATGCAGCCTAAGACTCCACTAAGAACGTGCACACCAGCAGAGACAAGAGCTGCCCCTGCTTCGAAGGCAGATGTGCCCTCCTTTAGAGCAGTTCCCCACCATTAGAGGCATAGGGGCCACAGCATGGAAGTATTTGGCTTGTACTGAACAGCAAAGGAAGTTTTTTACAAGATGTTCACAGACTTTGGACCCCATCTATCCCTCCAAAGCAGACATAATGAAAACTCCATGTTACTTTGCCATTTCGATTTTTGCAATGCTATCTCAGTTTTCCTTGACAGACAATATTAAAATTTGCTGTCAGTACTTAATGTTTAGCATTTGTGACAGCTGAGGAGCTGGAGCCAAGGTGGCTTTGTGATTTGTTGACAACACCAGCTCATCACTGTCGACTCTTGAGAATTTGGTCATTTCATTACAAGACTGCACCTTCTACATTACCTGCCACATGCAATTCAAAATTGTTAAACTATGTACTTTGGCATCTAGGAGCCAAAGTAATTAAGTCATTAATTACTGTATTGCCAAAGTAATTAAGCCATTAATTACTGTAATGCTAACAGCCCACGTGCTTCTAATCTTTGGGGAATGGTACCTCATTGATGTTCGAGGGCAAAGCTCAATTGTTTAAGTCACATTTATCCCCAACAAATAGGAGCATTATGCTTACATACCAACTGCAGCCATAGATCTCATTTAAATACCTATTTGATATAGTACTTTTTATTTACCTACACCAAGCTGAACTTTGATAGACCCATTTAAAAAAGTGAACAATAAAAAACCACCATGAAATTAGCATAATAGCATACAACAAATGAAGTGCCTACTCAAAGACAATGTTTCAGAAACACACTTTTGAGGAAAACAGCTTAAAATTCTACCAGCAAATTCCTTTCCCCAGATTAGGAATCATGCAAAAAGGCTTTAAAGCAGAAAATTAGGAGTCCACACAATATTGTCCATTTAAAGCCCCTATGGGGACTGAAATGCCCCTTCTTACTCTTTCTCCCCATTCCTTCATGTCTTGGGGAAAAAATATGTGTCAAACAGAAGCGATCACTGACTGGTAGCTTCTGCCCTTGTTGCTCTCTGGTTGCAGCATGCTGTGGCAGTGACTTTTCACTTGCACAAATGGCCAAGTGGACAACTCAGGTGTTTCACTTCAACCACAGAATGACAGAACAGCCCAGGCTGGAAGGGACCTCCACAGACTACCTAGTCCCGCCTTTTGTGGGAAAGAGACCCTAGAAGAGATTCTCTAGCACCCTGTCCAGCGGCACCAGAAAAACCTCCTGCCACAGGGGCTCTACCACATCCCTTGGAGGCTGCTGCAGTGAATGACTGTTCTGACGACATACAATTTCATTTTATGTCAAGATTACTGACATCTGCAGCATTTTCTCATGAGCCCTGTTGACGCTGCTGCTGATGCTCCTATCAGATTCCTGCCATAGGGTGTGTCTCAGCCCGGGCCCATAAGTGAGGAAGGGCAAGGGACAGGGTGAGAGCAGCAGCACACCCACCTGGGGACAGGCAGGGGCAGGGGCAGGGGCAGGGGCGAAGGCAGCAGCTCACCCACCTGGGGATGGGCAGGGGCAGGGGTAGAGGGTAGCAGCACACCCACCTGGGGATGGGCAGGGGCAGGGGTAGAGGGTAGCAGCACACCCACCTGGGGATGGGCACGCCGGGGGGGCAGGTGCCGCACTGCTGGGGCTGGGCTCGGCTTGCAGGCTGTCAGCTCCATCCAGTTCCACCGGGGAGGCCTGGAGAGAGGAACACAGCATGGAGTGAGCGCAGTGGAAATAAAAGCATGTGCTAATTCCTCAGGGCAGTGCTTGCTGCTCCTTTGTAGTGTGTTTGAACCACATCAGTTTGGAGCTCAGCAGGGCGTTGGGGAGAATGTTTCAGAGCAATGTGTGCCCCTTCGGGTATTGAATGGCTGCACTTTAATCTCCTTTTCAAATCGCTCATCATCAGCCATTAATGTGGTTGGTTTGGAATAGCTCCTACGAGCTTAAAACTGTAGGATATCTTGGATTGTGTTAGCTGGAGATAAGCATACATTTCACCCCTAGTTTCCCCTTCCAGAATAACACAAAAACGTATGCATTAGTGAAGAGATAGCACATACTAGGGTTTGGAAAGCGGCAAGGTAATTAAATACTTCCTTTATTTCACGGTTGTCTAAACAATCTGTTATCTGTGGGGAAAAGCCAGAGTTTATATTAAAGGTAATGAAATACTTGAAACACTATTAAGAGAGGACTGAAAAAATATGGTAAGACCATATCAAGCCAATAATTCAAATGCCTTTGAAAAGCAAGCTTCCTGACCTGGACAGGGCTGTTGCATAGTTAAAACCACACTGTCAAAACCAGGGTAACACTTCAGCTGATCTATTCAGCAGCTTCCACCGTACGTCTGCTTTTCCAGAAGGTAAATCAAGAAAAAACTGCAGCAAAGCTATCAGCCACTGCCCATAGCTAGTGCTTCTAATGCATCCAATATCTCAAAAATGGCACATTCAGTGGAGGAAAATAAAAAATGCAGACTACTTTTAGAAATAATAAGTAACATGTTTCAGAAACAGTCTATTGTAGACTCTCTTTCCTGTCCTCCTCCCACTCCTTCATCTTCTTTCCTGCAAAGGAGGAAATCTGATGAAATTTCCTCTTTTCTGCCAGCAGGAATCAGACCTCCACCTTCTGCACGGATCTTGTTTCCTACCCCTGCAGGCCCACGAGCCTGTGGCCCCTTATCTGAACATGCCCCATGAAAAAGACCTGGGCTCTCGCAGCTTGGTCATTGGGGACATCTGCTGGCAATGCCAACAGGATCTCAACACCTGTGGACACACCACAAAGCTCCAGGGAACTTTACTGCTGGCAAAGCTTGTGATTCCCTGCCTTGTCTCCTCTCTGGAGGGAGGCATGCTCTCAAGAGGGGCAGGGAACACGTCTGGGAAGATGCCCTGCATGGAAATAGTGCAGACTGGTGTGCGGCCATGGCCAGGGCCAGCGACCCAGGCAAGCCCAGCAGGCAGCCAGCAGTGCTGGGAACAAGAGAAGGGGCCTGAAGCTGCCAAGGGCTCTGCTGCCACCTCTCAGCAGGACAGGCGCCAGATCACAGCCACGAGTCTCCAGAAGCGGCAGGGCTTGCTGGGGCTGGCTGCCCGCCATCCTCCCCCTGCCGCCACTTCCCAGTGCACCTTCACCTCTGCCACCCTCAGCCTCTGCCCCAGGCAAGACGTGGAGACAGATCCCCCACGTGCCTAAAAGCAGTTCTCAAACTGGATGAGGCAGAAAGTTACCTCTAAAAAGGTAACACGGAAAGCTTCAGGACATCCTCTCTACCACGTCCACCTGTGAATGCATCTATACCAAGCATGAAGAAAGCACAGACCTCTCCCTCCATGTCTCACACACTCCCAGGAGGGACGGTCTCTGGAGGTGAGGCACAGGCTAAAACACAGCCCCAGAGAAATGCTCCAAAGACTGCAAGTCCTGTGCCCCAGAGGTTTATCTCTTGCCATTTAGTTGCTCTTTTCTTTCAAATAACCCACCTCTCTCTCCCCCAGTTCATCTGGATGCCAGCCTGGTGTGTCACTGAGAGCTTTCATCAGAAAAGCCCCAGCAGAACACTACAGCAACTAAAGAAAATTTCCTCTTCAGCCTCAGTTCTGGCTCCTGATACAACAGCAGCTGGGGGAGAAGCTACCGGAAATCCTTCCCAACCTTGCTCAGAGCAGAAATAAGTATTTCTTTTCTGCATGAGGACAGGCACGCCAGCGCAACAGGCTAGCCAGATAGGTCGTGCCATTTCTGCCCTCTGAGGTTTTCAAGATTCGAATGATAAAGCCCCTACCAATCTGTTCTGATCTCATGTCTGATCCTGTTTTAAGCAGCAGACCCAGCTAGAGACCTACAACCTGAATTATGTCATTCTACAACCTACAAAACTCGTTAAACCTAAACAAATGACTATTATTGAGCTCAGGATTTGCCCTGAACAAGGTAGTTTTCACATGGAAAAGCAAGAGGCTCCAAATCCACTGCTACAAACCATAAGCCCTGCCAAAGAAATTGCTGTAGATTTCAATTATTAATATTTAGATTGATATTATTTTTGGTAAAACAAAGGAATTCATCCTTCAGTCTCAAAAAGCAACTGTCCAACTTGAAAAATTAAAATAAATAAATACATTCAACTTTAACTTCAACCTCAGAGGCTTTAAAGCTATAAACTGTAATAATCCCAGGGCCAATACAAAAAATGTTAAACTGTTATGCCCAGGAAAGTCAACTGCTGATGTCAGCTGGTGCTGGAGAAAGAGCACAGCCACAATGGCCTCTCAGAGGGGCTAAAACGCTCAGTGAATGCTGCAGTGATGTATGATGCACAGGCATGATGCACTTGTAATACCTCTGGGTCTAGAGTTACCTCAGGAACCTAAGCACGGTGCTCTCATGCAACTATCCTGCACAAGTGCAATAACTAAACCTACCCATAACCCATACCCAGGAGGCTGAACCAGGTATAGATGTAAATGTTATTTATAGAAAAAAGAGCTACTACTTGCTGCAGGAAAATTGACTTTCCAATGGCATGCTGCAGAAGTTCTGTTCCTGCTCACGAGACTTGACTCTTTCTCCTCCCTCTGCTGAGCAATTAAATGCTAGTGACATGCAGCTAAAAATATAAAACTGATTAATAACTAATTTATAAAAAAATTAAGTCAACCTCACTGGGGAACTCTCTTATTTTCACTAAATTTAATTCTATTTATAATACCAAGTTAATGTAGTATTATCTAGTATTTTATCCACAGGTACATGATACACTTAAGAAAATTCTTGTGCTGATATAATTGATAAAATATCTTTTCTACCACAGACTATCATCCTTCACATTTCATAAATATTTGTAATCAAATGATGATGTTATCACTGAACATGAAAAAAGGCATACAAAGTACATTTCACTACATGTAAGGCATTTCACTACGCCTAAGAGGACTGTATTTTGACATGGACACTGAGAGACTGACTAACCTAGTGAGTGAAGTTTCTGAGGTGCTTCAGTTCTATGAGGAGCTCTCATGCCTCGGGATGAAGGACTGATGTAGCCTCTCAGCACCCCTCTGCCGTATGTGTTTGTGTGGGCAGAGGTCTCCTCCTGCAGGGCAACAGAGCCATTCCAAACACAGGCTCTGCTGCAGATGCCTGTGAGGGAAGGTCACACAACACCACCACAGGCAATGCAGCCTTCAAGAGGAGGAGGAAAAACCTCAGTGCATGGGGGCTGTGGTTATCTCTGCCCACAGATCAGGCTGGTGTCGAGACTCTGTCCTATTAAAACTTCTAAAAAGTAAAGAATGCTGTCTACTTGGATGGGTGGTTTTATTACCCCATGCATCTGGATACCCAGGACTTAAAGTAAGCTTCCCCATTTATGACTTAGCTTTTTTTCATGATGGAAAGTTAAATATTGTGATGGCAGTTGTGGTTATGAGCACACCAGAAACAGAGGACAAAGCAACACCAATGTTCTGCTAAACAAGGTATCCATTTAACAAAGACACAAGCACAAGTATATAGTGTCACCAAACACCTGTTAGGCATGAAAATAAATTAGTTCTGTTTGTGACAGACAGGATTTTTATCACATAAACTAGGATATCAGTCCAAGTATTTATTGAATTAAGATCATACAAGCCAAAAATGGCCATATTGGCTACTGCTATGGCAGAACTTTACACCCTTAATAAAACCCTAAAAATACAATATCCAATACCTTACACAGAGTATCACAACTTCTACAAGAATACAAACTCCAAAGGAAGTTACAGTAGAACTTTATTAATCCTTCTTTTAAATTAAATCAAAACATAGCTCAGTTAACACTGCTTGCACACAAAATCATGTGAAATACTGTTATTGAATTTTCTATGAAAACATGACAAAACAAGCTGTCTGGAACCAGTGAGAATGTAAAGATACCAGAAAGAATCAGGTTTAAACTACAATTTAAATTCTCTAAAACCATTCAGGAATGAAATTGGTTGCAACATCAATAGCTACATGTAGAAATTGACAAATCACAAAACTTCCATGATTCGAATTCTGCACATATCGACTTCAAAATTTTCGTACAAAGATTTCCTAATCAAAATTACTGATGTGAGTGGTAATGATGGCACAAACTTGGGCTGCCACAGGTTAGTTTTTTGCATGCTATGCAACATATAGTACCACAGCCAGAACACTGCTTCAACAGGTTAATCATCTGCCAGCTATATAATGCTATACTTAGGCCACCTATTTACAGCAAAAGATCAGGGTAATCAGTAACTGACAGAGAAGTCTTGAAAATGTTGCAAGAAAGTGTGAAGGATTCCTGGTAGTCATTAGAGTTATTACTGCTTGATTGGGGTGTAAAATAAGCTTCTTTCACTGACAGACAGTGAAAAGTGCATGGCTGGCTGAAGGACAGGAGACAGGCATGTTAAGTTCATAACCCAATGCTGAGCAGAGTTCCCTTCTAGCTGCTTTGAAGCTTTGCTGCTCTCACTTCTCGTCCTACACCTTTTTCCCTTCAGGTAGTCCAACCTCCATGCACCTTTTCATATGTGGTTCAAGGCAAAGCTGTCAATCTGGAACAGACACACTTACTCTACTAGTGTTTCTTGTAATGAATCAAAGAACAAAGACTTGTCTTACTGGATATGTACAAACCGGGATTTCAGCCCTGCTCTCCTGTAGCTTGGCCAACAATCCTCAACCACAAGAAAGCTTATACTTTAATCTCAGCTCAATCAGTGAATTTTTCAACATGAAGGAGAGTGTTACTTGGATGTAGAAAACAAGTGTATTTTGTGCCAAGCGTGCAGTGAATAGAAATGGACAAGTTTAAGCTAGCTAGAGAAAAATTAAAAGAAAGCTGTCTCTCCCCACCACTACCTCACCCTGATCTTTTTTAGGTTGCTGCCTATATTTTTTTTTTTGGTTGATCAGAGCAAAGTTATAATTAGAGCTATAGGAAGACAGTAATTTCTAAATGCTCATATAAAGATCGGTTAAAATAAAGTGATGTTACTTAATTAATTAATTAATTAATTCCCCTACACTAAAATCTGCACAAACACTGTTTTAAAACAAAAGATTTATTTTGCCAGCTTCTGATTCTAAGAGCTAGTGGATACAAGTCCTCAGCACTTGTAGTGTCCACCACTATTCTGTATAATGGGAAGAATACACAGCCTAAATGGCTGATAGGTAGGACCAGGATGAGGAGATGATTCTCCCATTATTGCTGGTATTGCCACTGATTGATCAGTCTTTGGGCTTGTGCCCCAGTTTTTCAACTGCACTGAGAGGTATAGGTACGCTTTACCTACCACCCCTCTTAGCACCACATTGCTCCACAAACACCAGTGGGATATTTTCCTCCTGTTTGTAGGACAAGTTTATCCTTTTTAGCCTTTAATCATAGGCAAAATTTCATAAGCTACTTTAAGTAAAGGTAAGTCTCATGTAAAATCCCTTATACACTACCTATACTCTACCTAATACTCCACCTATACACTAGAGATATAAGTATACTTTTTGATAATATTTTTCTTTTCTCTCCTGCCCACCTGCTGCAGTTTTTTGCATCTCATTTCACAGTAGATTTAGGCAGGATGTACATATGTTTCCCAGTCAGTCTCTGATTGCCAAACATTATTTGATTCACATATAGATGGGGTCCTTCTCTTGTCAAAAAGACAACTGACACTGAGGTCTCTCCCACAGGACATGATCTCTGCACTTCCCTAGCTCCCCGAAAGCCTCAATAGTATTAGCGTTTTAAGTGGTGCAGCTTAAATAAACTTCAGGCCAAAAGTGCTGTTGGAGTACAGTTGCACAGCATCCTCCCCTGCTGCAGACAATGCCTGAGGGCAGCCAGACAGATTCAAACTAGGACTACAGAGCTTCAAAGGGAAGCCTGCCAGGCTGAGAGAAGACAGAACTAGTCCATTTGACAAATGAACTGAAACAGCAGGGGAGCAGCCCCATGAGGGATGGAGGAGGAGGAAGGGGCATGTAAAGAACAGGAAGAGAATCACAAGGGGAGGACAGGAGTGCTATAGGTAAGGTATACATGAAAAGAAATACATATTTCACAAAAGAGACTTGGAGCAGAAAATGAATGAATAAAACACAAAACCAAACCAAATCTACAAGCAATTAGAGGGGAAAAACCAAACTCCTGCACTGCCATTTCCTAACACAGGAACTATTACCTGTGAGTCGTCTTCAAAGCCTGGGAAGGACACAGCTAACAAGAACTGAATCAATAAAATATACAAATAAACACAGTGAAAGCAAGTTTAGAAATGGCTTTGAAAACATGCTTAATTTGTAGAAGTTTTCTCAAGGCATAAGAGCTTCAGTCATTTCTTCCACTCTAGACAGCTCTTCATCTCAGCTGCTTTTCTATGCCTGTTTCTGCCATTTTCTCCTCCTCTTCTGAAATGTCAGAAGGGTTAAGCATCAGAGAAAACCTACAGCCCTGTTTTTGCTTTTTGGGAGGTGATAGTGGAGGCTTTCAGAATGCTTCCTAACTTCTAAGAATGTGTAGCTTGGAAGTCCCACCCCTGGAGCAAAAATCAAACCTCTTTTTACCTTCTGGAATGCTGACAATGACAGCTAGATGCAGTATCCTACTGAGCAAGAGGTCACATTTTATGGGGAGTGGGACAAGCCCAGGAGGATCTTAGCTTTCCTAATCTGGATTCCCAACCTTCCTAGGAGGGGTTATATCCTTCAGAGAGGAGTTTAGCCTTTCAGGCTCTGCAGATGAGGCTGACATCGTTGTGTTAGTTGTCCGAAGTCCGAAGTAAAATAAGTACAGGGAGAAGGCTGAGTGAAGTGAGTGCAGCGTAGCTGCCCAGTTCTTGCAGATAAGGCCCCAGACCAATTACAATCATATCAAGCTGTCTACAGCAGTGCTTGTCTGTGTCCCAACACACACAGTGAAGAAGCCAAGCATCAGTACCATGCCCCATCTCTGTCACCTGGCATCTAAGCCCTTTCCATCAACAAAGGACTCTCCTGCATGCTCAACAGCTAAATTACTGCCCATGCCTTAGTCTGAGGCATGGAGACCTGGAAAATTAAAAAGAAGCATCTGGGTAAAGAGAAGTAAACATCCAGAGGGAACAGAACCTGAAATCTTATTTTAGGCTGGCAAATTCCCTTCCAGCTACAGGCAGATCTCCTTCTCTCTCATCACATTCAGTTCCACTTGTTTTACCATGGAAGATCCCCTCAAAGCAGTCTGTGCTCCTTGCTCTGCCCTTGACATGTTTAATACACATACCTTTGCTTGAAGCTGAAGTGCCCCGAGTAATTATGATGGTTTGCACTACTCAGTCACATTACTGATGGAATTGTGAGGCTAGCAGTGATACAAAATTTGTAGTTAGAGCATAGACACTCTGTGACTAGCACCATTTTGGTGCACACTCATTCTCTCTTGGAGGCTTCATCATTAAGTGCATTCAAGCTTACAAACCAGGAGCTAATCTGCAAATGTCAAGAGTCACAAGGAGTCTGAGGAGTCAAACTCTTCCGCCTCCTTTGCTAGTATCACCACAAGAGCTAAGAATTGGAAGGAGAAACCAGACACAGAAAAATTTGCGTTCAGCTGGCCATATCATCCTCAAAGCTGTAGAAAGGGGAGGATGGGAGGACATCAAACAGATACAAGCACACTCAAGAACTAAGAGTGACTTCTGCTGCTGAGTTTCCTCATAACTCTAACTAGGCCTGAAAATCCTAAAAAAAGGAGCGAGTAATATTTTCACTCGGCTACTTTGCTGATTGTCATTGAGCTTCTGATCTCCAGCAAGCTGAGGTTCTTCTCTATTCTCCAAACACTCCCACTACCTGCTCTTCCATATCAGATGCAATGCTTACCTGGCTTTTCCCTCATATCCGAATTTTTCTGACAGGAGCAGCCTCAGCTCTGCCTTCCCTGCAAATCATTCACTCTTGACTCAATACCAGATCCCTCTGACAGGATCAAGTCTGTGCTCACAGCACATACCAGTTCCCATGACTGCTGCAGGCTCCATGGTTTGTGTCCACAGCTAGAGACTGGCATTAAGCAGGAGAGTAAAACACAAACCCTTTCTCAGGAATGAGCCATCACACCCCAGCACAGATCTCTGTCTGCTCCCTGTTATCCCTCTGGCCAATGCTTGGATGAAATCTGAGATGAAAGAAAAAATTATCATACTCCAACTCTCATCACATCTCCAATTCTCTTTGTTGTTACACAGAAAAAAATGGTGAGAATTCCCTCTCCTGTCACTTGCTTGCAACCCTTTTACGTGCTCTTTTTGCAATCCTCTCTTCGTTTCTTGTTTTGTTTTTACTATCTACTTTTATTACAGTTTTGTAGCATCTAGATGCCTGATGTGATATATTCTAGTTTTACTTCTGCTTTTTTCTCTGGGGAGGAGGGGGAGAGAAAGATGAAAGGGTAAAATTAATTTGTTTCTCTGATAAGGCAGTTAAGAAGCATGTTGCCCCTCTGAGCATTTCAATAGCTTATCCCCTCTTCTAGTATTTCTGAGAGGGGAATGAAAACCAAATGTTCAAAACTGCCAGCACATCCACATCCTCTTTTGAAAATTGAAAACTGAGACTAATTATAATGGCTCACACAGTCCAATTATGTTGCTGATCTAATCAGCTTACATTAGGAGAAGCACTGAATAAACCTGCACAATGGCTGGGACACTGAATCAGTTTCTCCCCGGCCCAGCACATATAAAGCATGCTTATCAGCTGCATGACATCTGGAAAAAAATCCCAGAACAACAACAACAACAACACAAAAAACAAACAACAACCAACCAAACAAAAACCAACAAAAACCCCCCAAAAACCAAACAAACAGAAACAAAAAACCAAAACCAACAACAACAAAACCCCCCAAACCCCCACTGGCTACAAAAAGTTTTTTTAATCTTACCCTCCTATTTCTCTACCCACATACAAAAGGAAGAAGCCTTTAATTTACAAAGGATTTTGGGCGTTGTTTATAGTTTTCTTCCTAGTCTGGGCACACCCTTTTGAAATAAGGCAAACATAGGCACTTGGGTATCATTAGTTAGTGATTAAACACATCATGAGACAGAAAATTGGCAAAGAAAGTAAGGCTGGTTTGTTCGTGTTGGTCTTACTGTTGGCTCTTTGTGCACACTCTGAGTGGCAGGCCTCTGTAAACTGAGCTCAACACTTGGGGGGTCCTTCTTCAACTCTACCGGGGACCTGTCCCCTCTGGCTACTCCGTCAAATTTCAGAGATCTGGTTGGTGAAGGAGTAAATATGACTGTTGTACATTCTTTGTCCTTTTCTTCCATGCCATTGACATTTTCTCCATTCATGCTGACTTTTCCATCTACCTGCAGAATACAGTTAAACAAATATGCTGAGACAAGTAGCATTCAAAGCAATTTAGGAAATTAGGAGTTCAACATGATACTACAATCATTAACACGGTCTGTGTTATCAGTGAAGGATGGAGCCAAGCACGTATTTCATTCCACAGGCCAAAACACAAGAAGACCCTATGACCCTAGGGGGCTATAAACAAAATACAGACACAAGGAAATAATTTTTCTGGATTTCCTGGTTTCCCACATTCCGTTCTCCCAGTAACATACAGACACCCTTTGTGTGCATCACAGATCAAAGGATGTTTTAAGAAAATCAATTTTTGTGTAAAATTTAGACCAAAACTGCTGGGTTTTACATTGCCTTATGCAAGAGTCAATCAGGTTCTCCAGGACTAATTATGCTGATGAACTGCTTATGTACCCCAATGACCTCACCACATTATTAGCAGTCTGTGCTTTTTTGAAGCACTGTCATGTGAACTTTGAAAGGACTGGAGCAGCAGAGTTCGTCCACTTGTTTCTTTTTTGTTCATAACATGTAACCAAGGCACCAGCAAATAAAACTGGCCATTCCACCCTCTCCGTAAGTCAATCAAACAGACTAGGTGCTTTCCCAAAAAATTACTTTAGGCAATCTCCTTGAACAGGAGAGTGTGGAAACAGTTTAACTACCTTTTTTCTCAGGGTCAAGCTAGCTCCTTGGTGGCTGTATATTCCTGCTAAGGAACCTTTAAGCAAAGAAGAAAGTACAAAATCATCTTTGGCTTCTTCCTCTGCACTGATACAACTTCCCGGTGCTGTAACACGGCAATTTCTGAATGGAGGTGGCATGTAAAGACTCCTTTCAATTTGAAGGGCTCTTTGTAGAAGCATATGGGAGAAGTCTTGCTACAGAGAACTCACTGGCTGTTCACCATAAGAGGGCCCAGGTGGAGAGAAACCAGGAGAGGACCAGGTCTCAGTACCATCACATTGATCCTGCCTGGCTCCAGCACAGATGTTTACAGGCTTGTCCACAGGAGTGAGGAGTAAGGAGGGCTTTGCTACTCTGTGCACAGAGATCCTTCCTTACTTACTGAGTGAACAGCTTGGATACCTCAAGAGTGGCACTCCAACTTAGTATATACCATCAGTACCAAGCTGAGGGCAAACTCCTCCCACTGACTTCTCGTTACACGTGCATCCAGAGGCCTGTTCTTCATGAGCATGATTAACTAAGAGGCCATCTCTGAGCTGCTGGGCATCGTTAGCTCTGCCAGATGAGTGGGAAGGTGAAGGCAGTTAGCCCTTGCACAATCAGCTCCACCGCTGTTTTTCATATGAAAATATCCCCTCCCTTTCTACACTGACCTCATCCACTTAACAAACACAGTACCTCTCTTAGGGTTTAGTGTGAGCAGGCACTGAGCCCCAAGTCTTCTGTGTGCTAGATTATCTACGAGAGAGGCAGGTTATGAAAGACCTCAAAAATAAAAAGGCCAGGAAAACACTGGCAGGCCGCACCATCCATTTCAGTGTCTCTGTTTAGACTAAGACATTTCTCTATTTATATTAAGGAGGAAAACCAAATGTTTGAATGAGCAGGACAGATGCCCTGGCTGCAGAGTTAAACAAACACACTCCTTTCCTTCTGATCTGGAGGAAGTCAACACATTGTCACCAGGGCCAAGAATCATCGACAGACTGTGTTTCAAGGGAAAATAATGCTACAGCCACACATGCTAGGGAATGATTCCTACTGAGACAAATCACATTTTTTCACATCATGTGAACAACATTCAGTCAGATTTTTTTGTGGTGACTTGTGAGGGGTAGGACTCCTCATGGGTTAGTTTTTTCCCATATATGTGAATTATATATGCAATAACATTATGGTGATACACACACCCATCTTGGACCTCTGATGAAAAAAGTGTCAGGGATCAGAAAAAACCCAAAGATCCATGATTGACTGATATCTAAAAGGTAAGCTCTGGGGGCACACCAAGTGAAGTATAAGAAAAACAGGAATTATCAGTTTCACATTTCAACTAGGAAACATTGTGGGGTGTGGTTTCCACAAGAGCTGGGAAAGACTTCAATAAATTATACATCACAACATACTTTTTTCAGTAGCTATAAAAAGCTGACTTATTTTTTAGAAAGCAAACAATCTAAATAAACATGGCAGCAGTGCTACCGGGATATCAGCAGGGCTTCAGGGACCCTTGAATGCCACTAGCAAAGTATGAGCAATGGCAGACAGAAGGGAACCCAAACTCTAGAGGCTGGGGGCACGCATGCCAGTAGGCTTCACACTGCTCACAACATGACTACAATGAGACTTGGGTAGGCTCCAGTTTTGGTACAGGCACTGTGAAAAGCAGATGTTTTCAAACTTGACTTATTCTGGTCTGTTCTTTTTAACACATCCCAGTTCTTTGCTTTTTCCATCATTGGTTCAGTATCGTACTCCCATTCTCCATAACCACCCAATCAAAAGGCACACTCCTCACATTTAATATTCTGGTTTCAGAATAATCTCTCCTGTTCTTCTCCTATCTGCTTCTTCCACAAATCTCATCCTTATTTCCAGCAGCCCTGCTTCCATCCAAGTTCTTACTTGTTTTACTTCCATAATCTTTGCACAGTTCTTGCAATCCAATCCAGCCATTCTCCCTCTCTCACCATCAATCTCCAGTCATTCTGCTACCCCAGTACCAACCTGTTTCCCTAAACCTCCACGCACAACCTAAATCCTCTCTTTATGCCAGTGAAGCAGCTTTCCCCATTCATCCGTAGTGAGAAGCATATTTAAGACAGAGAATATCTTTGGGCAAGCTGGCTTTTGACTCTGAAGGAGTAGGGACACACTTGTTTGGGTACAGCAAAAGTCAGACCCCTGACGCAAAAGTCAATTCAGGTCTTGCTTCAAAAGTCAGGCCTCCACACTCCCTGCACCTTCCATTTTGTTTAAAAACAAAAAACATGACCATATACTCTTTTCTAATAACTTTTTGAGGAAATGCCTTGCTTTTTTCTTAAATTTCCCCTTTCCCCAAACAAATTTAGCCTGAGTGCAAATATTTCGGTCTGAAGAGGTCAAGTTTCTAAGAAGACTGGTAACCATGAAGAAACCATTAACCTGGGCAGCACAGAGCATGAAGCTGAATTTTTTAACATCAGAATGCTGCCACCATTTTCTACATAATTGCATTAAACACATGTTCAGATGATTTAATCAAGATCTCTTTGCCTCCTGATTGACTTTGGGGCACGTGACGTATCCTACCTTAAAGTTCTTTAAAACTTCCTGTGTATTTTTGGGTTGTGAGTAAGGCTTGGGTGTCAGCATAGGCACAGCCTTGGAGACACTTTTGCTGGGAGATGTGTGTCCTGCTGAACTGCTGGGCTCTAGTTCAGTGGTGGGAACAATGGTTGCTTCAATGGTGGCAGTGAATTTTGGAGCAGGAAGTGACTGTTGCCTTAAATATCTCAGAGGATTTGGGTCTTTCAGTGGGGAATTTGGTTCCACTGAATGGCTTCTTTCCAGAATTTTTGGCATCTGCAAACGCTCCAGGACAGCTTCACTGATAGTGAATCTTTCGGTGTACTGCTGGAGGATGCTCTCAGCCTCCTCCTGTGTCTTTGCATTCTTGTATGCCTCATGAAGCTCCCGCTCCCTCCTCTCTCTGCAAGGAAGACAACACAAGAGAGATCCCCATATTAACATTGGAAATCACACCCATTTCCTCTGCTCCATCAACAGCCTCCCCTCTCCCTCACCCAGGCTTGCAGGCAGGGCTGCCCACAGTTACTTATCACCTATGGAGCACACAGCATTGTCAGACATGCCACTACACTCCAGGAAAACAACGTACTTCTCCTCCACAATTTCTCGGTAGGTTTTGATGCTTTTTCTGCGCTCATTTGTTCCTTCTCCAGCCAATAACCTCTCCATTTTCTTTCTCTCAGCTTCCTTTTTTATCAAATCCTGTGAAGCGCTCCTTCGACGACTCTTCCACCGAGCCAGGTCCTGTGAGAGAAGGAAGGAACCAGAATGCAGAGTTGCAAATAACTAAAAAGTGGCCACAGATAACAATGAACCCAACCAGCTGGTTGCAATGCTTGTTCTTGCCTGTGGACTAGGCTCCCATCACCTGCAGGCAGCATTGTTTATTTCAATGACAAAAGGAGATCATGCCATAAATGAAGATGTTCCCTGACTGAATTTTCTGCTACCAGCAGGATACAGTAAGGACTTCATAGCTTCACTGCCTGCTCTCCTTTTGGCAGGAAATTTGGCCTAAAAGGACCAGTCAGGACACTTATTTTCACTTGGGCCAACACTAGGGACAAAATCCAATTCCCCAGAAAGATTAAGTAAAAAAAGTATGTTTGGTGAAGAATTTGAATAATCAGATATATGGGAACCAGGGGTTCATTGGAAGAATGGATGTTGTTTCACCATGAGCTACAGCTGCACTGATAGTCTGCCTTGGAGAGCTGGTAGTTCCATACCTTGCCCATGCTATCAGTCATCTATATGCAAGTATGGTTGACCCATGATGTTGGCTTTTTTTGGTAGAAAAATCCAATGCAGCATCCAAATTTATCATTATTTAATCCATTATTATCATCATGGCCACCCTGCAGTATTTTGGATCCAGATGTGAGCAAGAGGGGTTAGGAGTGACATGGCTCATACCTGGCTGGTGTGAGAGATGACTGAGTAAAATGCCTATGGTTTGTATTCAGCTATACAGAGAGGTCCTTGCTGAAGTAACAATCTCAGTCTTTTTGGAATCTGCCTGCCTGAAATTGTGCAGAAGATTGACTGAATCCGGTTCTCTGCCCTTCCTGAAAAACTAGCCTGACACTAAAGCAGAGAGTCACAGGAGGTACCTGTTATGGGCCCCTGTGCTGTCTTGCATCCTTTATGAATTCACAAATCCTGGAGGATACAGAAGCAAGATCTTTTTCACAGTACAAGTATTATAGTACAGAATTTTCCTAAACTGTAAAATTTCTTTTTTTTGTCCCCTTACTAGCCAACTAGTAAGGGGACAAAATTTTACATTAAAAAGTAACCACTACAGAACTTCAGCAAAGAAAAATAACTTCCCAGGAAACTGTAAGGGAACACCTGTCATTAACTTTTCAACATCAGTAGATTAGTATACAGATTATATTTCATACACTCTAACAAATTTTGGTTTTAATAAAACCCAGATATTCATAACACATACTCAATTCAAAGGCTATTTCATTAATTACATGGTTTCCAAAATATTTTAATTGCATTTAAAACCACAAACAGCAGAAGGTACTGCAAGCATAACTTATTTCATTAAAATCAGGAAAAAACATTGTCACTTTTAATTTAGCTTAAAACCACAAATTATTGATGTTATACTTAAGGGAATGCTCATTAAAGTACTTCTTCACATGACCTACATATATCAGTCTATAATGCCCTTCATGAAACACCGGCCTTTCATTTTCCTCAGCTACTAATTATCCTCATTGAAGTACCAAAGCCTTTCTTTATCCATCTACTTCCACTATTGCCTATTGTTTGGAAATTAGTTTTTCATTAGCAAATTTTCTAACCTAAGCCCTCCTCCTCTTTTCATAATTAAAAAGCAGACATGTTTATCTTTTCCAGTTCTGATGCTTTAGAATAACAATAATTAAAAAAACCCATGAAACTGTTAATTGTTGGCAAATTTACAGCATGGGCATATAAAAATATCAAACCATGAAATATGTCTCTATAAAGCCTTCAGAATGCCAAGGACGTTCCAATAAAGTACTTTTCAGTACCACTTCAGAACTTTTAGTTCATGGTAGAAGGTGCTGAGGGCCTGGAAAATGTACAAACTTTAGCTCAGAGGATTTTAAATTCAACAGTAGAGAGTTCTCAAACTTCTTGAATGCCTTTGGATTTAGTCTTATCTCTGCTGGGAAATTATGGCTTCCCACACATAAAGACCTTTCAGCTAAAGTCCTTCATTGTTCTACAGCAAAAAGTCACTTCTTAGCTCTATATACAATTCTTTTTTTTAACTTTTCCTTGAATTTTCTACCAAAAACCTCTCTGAGGTGTTTCACAGAAGCTTTCCTTGTAATGAGAAAGTACCACACTTGAAGAGATGTGTTTTAGTGCGTTTTGGGGTTTTTTAAACTAAAAAAATGCCCCAAATTCCTCATTTAAAATCAATCTTTAGGAATGAACAGAATTTAAACTAAAACTCCTGATACTAACTTACCTGCATATCACATTTTTCTGTCATTGCTAATTTGCTGCAGACAATGCCAAATGCCCGGACAGCTTAACAAAACACATCAAGGAAAGAGGGTTTGGAAAGGCCTTGTAAACCAAGTAGGGTGTAGCTAACATGACATGCCATCTGTTTGCTTGGACAAGATGGAAAACATTAACATTTTCTGTATCTATACAAATTTATTAAAGACAAGTCCAACCCATTTATTCCCTGTCCTACTTAGTCTTGTATTTTGTCACTTTGGACATTGACTAATTAGAAAAGTTAGACAAGTCAGCAGTTAGAAGTTGTTCTTCCATTTTTTTAACTAATCCCAGTTTCCTTACATTTTTTTTAAAAAGCAAAACAGCTGGTGAACAGGCAGAGGGACTGGAAGATCTTGTATTCTTTGATTTACATCAAATCATGAACTTCTATTATTTTAGCACCAATCCACTGAGGAAAAAAAAAGCTCTCCTGATTATTTTAAGCACTTGACAGCAACTGCAGATTTAGCAGGTTGTCCTGTTTTTGCCTAGCTGGCTGGCCTCAGTGCCTGCCAGCATTGCAGACAATGTCGTATACTCACATCTTGCCATCTGGTCTCGTCCTCTTTCAGCTGGTTGTGTATGTTCTGCAGCTTCTCATGGCGAGCTTTGCTATGAGGCTGAGCCACAGCTTCTTCTTCACATCTCATGTCAAACATACTCACACTCCTAAACAAGGGGAAAATAACAACAAGCCCAGTCTTATTCAGAGGCTTATATTCCTTCAGCTTGTAAGAGCTGAAGCCACATGAGGGTGCTACAGCAGAATCAGACACCTGCTTCGTTACAAAGCTCCCAAAAGCAGCAGTCCCCTAGAAAGGCTCATTAGCATCCCTATGGCTCCCACGCAGTACTTCAGGGCTTACACTCCTTAACTTTCGATTTTGTTAGTTGACTGCAACTTTGTCTCTCACTAAGAAGCACTACTAACTTTACACTTCCATCAATAGCTCTTATTAAAATCATTCTATCATTCAGAACATTTTACTTTCTGCTGATTTGTGCCCAATGGGTTTTCAAGATCACTCTGATTAACACCACAGACAAAAGTTTCCATTTCTGGGTAAAAGAAGGCTTGAGAAGTGTATCAGGGGCAACATGGCTAGCTAAATGCTATTGCTACAAAACCAGGGGGAGCCTGCCCAGAGAAGTACGCTCAGTTCAAACTGCATGGTACTTCCTCCCCTCCCCGCCTTGAAGAAATCCAATGCTACCAGCACCAACTTATTAATACAGCTAACCTAACAAGGAAAAGATGACGTCCAGGACAAAAAAAAGCTTTTTTCTATTTATGTCTCTGACCTTTGGAGAGTTAAAGGGAAAAAAAAGGTTATGGTTTGATATTATACATCTCTTTATATTATATAAAGATCTTCACACAAAGATAACGTGCTTACTACTCCACCTCTACTACCTATTATTAGTAAAACATGACCTCAGTTGTGCCATTCAAAGCAAAAAAAACTTAAAAGAAAGCCATGCAGTTCCACACGAAGTGATTTCACAGCAGTCCTCAAATGATCACCTGCAGCCTTACATAAGCCAATGAGCCAACTAGCAGGAGAAGCACTCAATGAAGATAAAATTGTGGGCAACTGTGTTTCAAGTAATCAAAGTGAATAGTGAATAGTCACGGAAAGCCGTGCATATATTTATGAGCCAGCATTTGTATTCAGGCAAGCAAAGACGGGAATGCCACTCTCAAGGAAAAACTTGAAAGGTCTGGACAGTGTATGGAAAAGGACATGCACAGATTCCATCTTGCTAAGTAGGTATTTACTCAGAAATGAAGGACAGAATCAACATCCTATTGCCTTTAAGCATGAACAGTGAAGTTAACATAATACTGTGCTTCACCCCTTAAACAGAGTGCTGAAGGGTACACTAATTTGGGTTTTTCTGTGGGTAGTTTAACAGTTGCATTGTTCAGGATTGGATTGGAACACTCCTAAATAAAGGAATCTAAAGAGATGGCAAGTGTTTTTTAAAATTTAAATATCAGTCATATTTGGCAGATTGGTGAGGTAGGTTGGGAGATGCATAACTTGCAATAAAGTCACTCTTATAGGGTTTATTCCAGTTTAAGAGCTTTTGAAACTCACACTAAGAAAGCCTTTAGTGTTCAGTATTTGCCATCTTGTGCCTTCTGGGTCAAACTGGTTGTGTAGCTCCTCTCTAGTACTCTTTCCTCATATCAAACAATTTCTCATTCACACGCAGTAGGAGAACACATAAGACCTGAAATGGTGGTGACTGGTCCTAGTAGAGTGCATGAGTACTCACTCTCTGCCATTTGGGATGGAAGAACCTTGCCTTTCTAGCAGGAGTACCTGGATTTCCTAATGTAAGTCTAATGTATGTTCCCTGAACTCATGCAGATCTCACAGGGTGCACAAAGGCTGTAACAGGTTTTATGACTATTAACAATGCAGTAAAAAAGGTTCTCTGGAAAAAGCTTTAGCCTTGGTCAGGAGTCAAACTATACACTACAACCCCAGATGCACCTCCTACTCCAGCTGTCATCTCCTGCTGCTGGGCCTCCATTGTCATGGATAAGCAACTGGGTAGGTTCAAACATCAACTCTGCAGCAACATGTTATTCCACAACAGTATCTTCCCAAGACAGCAATCTGAAGGAGTCCTTTGAACACTGAGAAGTGTTAGCAGAGAAATTTTCCAGCTTTCTACAGTACTCTGTGAAAGCTCAGTTTCTCACAGAAACTATGAAAAACAGTGCTACAGTTCTGTAAGCAAACTTTCTCTATTTTGCACCTGCAGTTGTTGTGTAGTATTGTTATGATACTGTCTGGAAAAAATATTCTGACAGGTTTCAGCCAACCGGTACGGGAGGTGGATGGTCGGTGACCAATGACCTTATGCCATGCTGGCGACCCAAGTTTATATAAACTGATTTATAATTAAATAAATGAGTTATTATTTCTCCTGAACTTGTCGTGCCATTCTTCGTCGTCAATGCCGCTCGCAGCGACAGAGTCCCATCTCAAAGCACTGTGCTCTGCTCTGACCAGCATGGAGTAATCATTAAGGAGAAAAACCTCCTTTCCTGAGTACATGGACAAGGCCAACTGAAAAGTCTACATCATCTTCTCTGCCTGACAAGTTCATTCTTAGAAAAGAATCAAAGAGGCCAAAACTCTGAGCTTCAATCAAAAGACACTTTTCACTATGAGTCCCACACAATTTCATCCTATTTCTGTCTTGTATAATCTACAAATGGCTCCAGACAATCACTAACACCTCTGTGACCAGAACCAAATTTGCTCCTTCCTTCAACCACATGCTGGGCTAGCAGGCACATAGCACAGAAGTAGACAGGGAATATTTAACTGCACCAAATTCAAGTTCATTAACTTTCTGCCATTAGCACAGCTCTGGAGATTGCATACAAACTCTGTCCTGAAGCAAGAGGACCTTTCTGCTGATCAGTGTACCAGACCTGCTGTTCTAACAATCATCTGGGAAAAAGCACTGTGCAGACCAACAGCGTATTTGGGATGTTGGGATTTTCAAGTTACACTGCTTTATTATCACAAATTACAGTTGTTCTTGTCAGCGATATCATGCAGAAATTTCTTTAACAGGTCTACATAAATTTTGGATTCAAAAAAGTTCTCAAGGACTTCAGTGTTTAGATTAATTAATTTAAAAGTGAGAGAAAAGATAAAAACCTTTTTATGAGAATATGTTAACAATCCTTATGTAAGGCATTTATTATGTGGCTGCATTACCATTTTACAGTCATACTAAGACTTAAGAAACCCCAACAAAATATAAAAAGGGACAGACTGGCTCAAGAATCAGACTCTAGTAAAGAAACACTCAAAAATCTCAGCTCACTATGAGCCTAAACTCACACTGGACTATCACGATACCACCAGAATTCTCTCCAGGAGACAGGAATGGGCCTGATCAGCAGCAACACAAAAGTACTGCCTTTTCTGGATGCTGAGACAGACCAGGACTGATGACAATATCCAGTTTTCCCCTAACCAGCCAAGGGAACTTTGTCAGTCTAACAAAAGAGTTCCTAGTTTTGCTGCTGGAATAAAGAGCATCTAGTCTAAGACTGAATTCAAGTTACAGTTTTCAATGGAGATGTGACAAACATTTTGGAAGTATTTTAAATGTCAGTTCAATTTATTTTTCCTACTTGAGAGTCAAATTTTATTAGAGTCTTCATAAATACTTTGTCTTCAAAAGGAAAAACACAATCTTACTTTTATAAGAACTTAAAAGACAGTTTAGGAAAATAGTTGCTCTGTAAACTGTGGCACATCTGGAAAGGATGACAATGAGGTTTGAACATTAATTGCTTTGCCTTTTAAAACAAAATCAGGATCAATATGGAATAAGCAATATAATTTATTGATCTTTGCTACTCTCACGTTATACCACCAATCCCATTGCAACACGTCTTTGAAGGTGTCTCCATGTACCTTCACTCATGTTTGCATTTAATACAGACATGCAAAGATGAAAAATCAGTCCTATATGTAGGCCTTCTGAAATGGCAGGAACGTCCCCAGTGTTAAGTATAGCACTTCTGTGTTATATTGCTCTTTTTATTTCATCCCTTCATTTCACTGGACAGATTCCTGCTGCTTGAAAATGATCATGTTTACTCTGTAGTCAGAGGACACAGGCCCTGTCCAGCATAAAGGTATTACAGAACTTGTAAAATACACTCCGTCCACGATTCTAAGCTTTATCATTAGAGGAAAGGGTGAAAAACTGCATATGAGTCTCTGTGTATACTCATTATAAAACCCTCACAACTCTCCATACTGTTTCTGTTTCGGGATTTAATCTGGGAGGCAGAGAAGGTCATGCACATTTCTGTGAACTGAAGGATATTAAGGGTATTATGATGTCGGTAGTTCCCAACTATTTCTCTTCTAAATAGCTAATACTTCCAAAGAGCTTTCTAAATGACACTGCATACTATTCTGTACTAAAGTTTGTATGCATACATGAACAATTAAAATTTTTGAGTGTAATAAACGTCAGTTCTACTCCTTCTATAAAAAGTAAAGTGTTGAGGTGAAGGACTTAAAAATTGAAATTTAGTACATTATTAAATTAAACCTAACCTGGAAGGGATTGAATATAAAGTTTTTAAAGGAGAACAAAGGCTCAGCTAAAGATGTATTTTCATGGTAATTATTCTGAAGATCACAATGACATTATTTTGCTTTGGGATTTCTTTATTTCTTCCTGTTCCTCCTCATACTTCATTTTTCTCTTCAACACCCAGATTCAACCCAGCTCTCTTTACCTGTAGCTGATTAGAGGCAATGGAAATTCAGAAGAAAACCAATACAAAATAAAAGAAAAAAAAGAGGAAACAATACTTTAAGCAACAGCTGGACATTAGTATTATGCTTAGTTTTTATGGGCTTTTATATAGAAATTATTTTTAACTGCAATGTAAGCCATATTGCATTCCATTTTTCAGTGCTGTCTGAAAAATTTATTTGCTGAAACACTGCAAAATAATAATGATGCATCAACTGCATTTTAAATTAGTAGAAAGATGGGAAAGCATGCAGTGTAAGTTGTTTAAAACAGAATCTCGTGAACACAAGACAACTTACTCTGCGTCATCAGACACAGCAGTTCTGGGGCCGAATCTACAAGACCAAATATAAAATTAGATTGTGGATAAATACATTAAGTAGTAATTGCAACTGGACCCATACAATTTGTGCAACTGTCACTTGTACCAGTAAAGCTGACCAAAATAGAACCGTACTGTTCAGGGATTATGAATTCATCAAACAAGACTTACCTGATCATCCTGAGGTCAAACTACGTAAGAACACCACCTATCCCTCCTCAAACACACTTAAACATACTTATGCCCCACATTATAAAAATCTGCTGAAGTATACCAAAAATGTGCGTAGAAAATAGTTACTGAAAATAGACAATGTCTTAGCATTTACATTGTGCCATACATGCAATGAATGGAGACAAAATTTAACAGTTACATTCCACAGCAGTGCTTAGTACCACTATTACTGAAGCATGAAAGCCACAAATACTATAGCCAGAAAGTGAGTCACAGGATTTCCTTTTTCTTTTTGTAGGTCTTGTTTTTGTGTTTGGGGTTTTTTTTGTTGTTGTCATTTGTTGTTTTTTGGGTTTTTTTTGTTAGTTGGTTTTGGTTTTCTTTCCTCAGAGCGGGGGAGTATAGCTGAAAACAGTTACCGGTAATACACAAACCAGCGACTTTCACTAAAATGATGGTCTTGTTTAGAGCTATGCAAACCACATATTTATATCTGGGATTTATCATAAAGGAGCATCAAGTGCAAAAGTCAATATTACAACATTTCTAATCATGGGAGAAATAGAATAAACATCTCTCAATGAGCAGAGTCCATTTTAGCCTCTCCTCTTCATAAACTTTTCTTGCAATTCAACATGTATACTGTAATCAGATATTCCTTTCACATAGCTTTCAATTAAATATTTTTAAAAAGTCAAAACAAAATGCATTACACAACTATTCTTTTTGTTTCTAAAATGTGTATTACTGACATACAGTGTTTTAGTCTGGATTGAAAACACACCAGGCAATGCACAATCTGAACTCTGAAGTGTGCACACAGGAGTCTACAAGCTGCGTGATTCACACCAGAAAGCTCACGTTTGCAGATGCTCATCCTTGGATGAAAGTGTTTCCATTTTGTTTTCCTCAGGAACCTCCTGAAGCTTAGATGTTTGATCAAGGAGGACTTCATTGTGACCATCTTCACCCACTTGGGCAGTACTAATAATCTCATCTTGTCCTGTTGGTGGGAGACTGTCCTTCTCCTGCCCTTGCTGCTGTTCTTGCGGTGGTTCTATTGCAGGTTTTCCAGAACTATTAGTGTAGACTTGTGGACATTTTTCAGGCCTGAGTGAGCCAAAGGCAGTAGTGCAAAGAGATGTATTAAGCAACATTTCAAAAATCACATATACATAATGAAAAACATAACTGTGAATTAACAAAAAACAACCCCTACAAACCCAAATAGCTGACAGGGGACAAACTAAGTGAGGCAGGAGCAAAAACCAACATTTTAAGAGTCAAATGCTTGTACCATTCTTTTAAGTCAGAAAATAAACTCTCCGGGACACCACTGAAAATTAAAGTATTAAGTCCATAATTTAACGAAGATATTCAACTTCAGTTGTTAGTTAGACCTCAGTCTTTTCAACACTAAGCCACTGATGAATTCTATGGTAGATGACAGGTTTGTTTTCTCCTGGCTGAGCTGTAAGCTAGTTTTTCATCCATGTCTGTACAGGTGCATGCATATCCTTCTCCTCATGTACTGTGAAGAGGCTGATGAGTAAGAACCTTTCCACTCCTGTTTGCATGTTGCTCAACCACCAAACAATAACTCTTTTCAAAGGCTTCAACACTCATGCAGACTCAAACATATGAACAAAGGTGCTTAGAAAGACATTGAGCATTATCAGAAAGAATCTCGGGATCTCTAGATTTCCTATTAGGAAGTCACTGGCACTAATTAAGCCCTAGAAAATCATCTAACCTACTACATCCAGCATAGCCACTTATAGCTGGAAACATTTGTAATGACTACCTCATATTTAAATGGAAACCTCTGCAAATGTAATGCAAATACAATGCAAACGTAATTGCTTCGTAGATCTGTTTCCACACGCTGTTAGAATTTTGCACCTGGTAGAGCTCTTGTCTGAGTCTCTACATGGCTCTAATAAAAGGGCCAGAAACCTTCCATTGCCTTCTACTGAGCAGAAAGAATCAGCACAGAACCGAGAACAAGCATGAAAAAAGCCACTACTGGGCCACCTGAAATCTTCCTGACAAAGAGATCTTGACAAACAGCCCACAGGGCTAGCAAAAAGGCACAGAAAAAAACTTTCTTACCTCGTGATTTTCTTCTCAAGTTCTGTAGCTGTGCCCTGCTTATTCTGCTGCTTTGAAAAAGGCATGGGAAGGAACTGCTTAACACTGGGCCCAGGCTGCTTAAGAAAAGCTCCAGTTCTTCTGGCTAACATGTCATCTCTTTGGGGGTCTGGAAATTTCATGCTGTTTTCTGTTCCATCACTCTGCAGCTGAGGGATTTCAAGGTGTTCTTGGCTCTCTTCTCGTGTGACAGTACTGCTCAGAGAGACAAGTGACACTGTTCCATGATAATGCTCGCTTGCATAGCAAGTGGCTGCTCAGGCAATGTGAGGTACTGTTACTCAAAACAAAGTTCAGAGTGATGGACAACTAGGCAAACTAGGCATCTTTAGCCACAGCACAGGGAGTAAGAGGAAAATATATTGAACCCCACACTTATGTAAGTGATTTGTTAGAAGTTGGGAATTGCATACAAATCTATGCAACAAATTATTCACTTGGAAGCTGGCATTAAAATCTAGACAAAGCACCATGGTTTGCAAAAGAAATATCCCCAAAAGATGAAAGACTATTTTCATGCTGAACAGCAATTAACAACTGAAGTACTTAAATATTATGAAAGAAAACAGGCAGTTTTATGTTCATAAGATACATTCTTGTAAGTAATTTTACAAAACAGAACACACGCCATGATGAATGAGTAAAACACATCTTTAAAGCCCATGTGAAGAATGGGACAACATTGCTGACTGATCCAAGATAACACCACACACAAACCAGGCTAAGAGGGATCTGCTTCTGTCCTCTGACCTTTCTCCTTCCTGCAAAGTCTTCAAATCCTTCTCATGAGCTACAGCCTCCTCTTGCTGCTGCTGCAGCAGATGAGGAGCTACTGACAGGGGAGGACAATGTGTGGGAATGGAGCTAGTGGTACGCCTCGGAAAAGTTCCCATTCTTCTAACCAACATATCATCTCTCTCAATATCTGGTAAATTCCTGTCACATTCTTCCTTGGTGCTTTCTTGCTGTTTGCTCAAACTCCATGGGGTTTGTTTCTCAGAGATGACATCAGAAGCTGGTACAGGTGATGGAATTCTCCAAGAGTCATCTGTACCTGACTTGACTCCACCCTCACTAGTGATGAGAATGAAAGGAGGGGTGAGACAGACAAAACATTCTCAGGTCAAATGAAAGGTAAGAAAAGGAGTTGTCTGACTCAAGTTTGCAAATGTTTTATAAACACACAAATGTAGCTGAATGAATTGCTTGCTAAAAGTATTCATTAAAAATTCTTACTGCAGCCACGGACTAAGTGATTAAAGAAATACCAAAGAAAGATCTGTCAATGTGTTAACGACCCAGATAATTCTTCTCCAGATAAATGCCAGAAACACAGACCAGCACTACACCATCTTCAAAAAGAAAGTAAATCCATTAGGTTTGAAAAAAGCATTTTTTAAGATCAGTAAGGCCAGCAAGCTGAATGACAAATTCCTGATGTGCTGACAGCAGGCAGAGTGAAGCTGCTGGAATTCAAACAGCAGAAAGATCATGAACGATAGCTCACCCTCTGAGATAGCACTGATTTCATGGCCCATCAGAAAATTTGAGCAAGTGTTCAGAAGACCTGTGTGCAGCGTTTTGTGCAATCCTAAACATGTTAAGATACTGTGAAGACATCAGATGTCTTCTGAACAAGGCCATGCGCGTGCGTAAACAGCTCTTAGGTTTATGCTGCAGTGCACTCCCATGCAGATCAGCATCTAGCAAGAACAGGTCTCACAGCTCAGTAGCACTTCCTAAGCCACACCAAATACCTGGACTCTTCTTCTGGCTCAGATACTTCACTGCTGTGTTCAGCAAACCCAAGACTGACAACAGTGGTTGGAGGAGAGCTTTCAACGCCAGAGTGACTCTCCACACTGTCTTTCTTGCTTTCCTCTTCTGTTTCACTCTTGGATGAAGCTCTGCCAATAACGAGCCTGTCCCATTTCTGTTGATCAATCTCAGTTACTGGCCCAAAATGCACAAACTTCTGCTTGGGGCTACCAGCCTTTTTGTTTGCTCTGGTTTTGCGGACAGCAAAATCATCCTGGGCTACTGCTTTCACCGTGGTATCAGTTGGTGGCAGAGTGTTGCTGGAACATTTGAAATCTTCTTCACTGGTCATAATGAGGAATAAAAGAATGCCCCCCACATGAGACCCTCAGAATGAAACAAATTAAATGCTCCTAAGGTTTTGAAGGGGTTTTATTTAAAAAGTCAAGGACACAGATATAAGCAGCTGTGGCAAACTGAGTCCCAAATGACATATAAAATCCAAAGATACTGCAGATCTGTGGGGAAAAGTCTGGGAGCACATCCATGGAAGCATTTCCTAAGGGCAAGGAATGTAGCGTATGGCCCACTCCAAATTCAGCTGTTCACCCTAACAAAGCCACAGTTTCCTTACCTGCTCACATAAACCCACGCCACGCACTACATGTAACTGTATGGAACTAGAACTCACTTCGGCATGACGGAGTTACAGTGGCATGGGAGCACTAGCAAGGGCAATTCACGTACCTTAAACCAAGCAGACTGAATCCTGATTTTAATAAATCACCTCAAAAGTAACGGAGAGACTACTAATATCTTTAGGTTGAAAGAATGATTGAGTTTTGATTTATTAGAGCTAAAATTACATACAATAACCACATTGTTAGAAGAACGCCAGAACAGACAGCCATCTTTAATTGCAAAACGGCATGCACCTAAACAGGAAGGCTAGGAGCTGTCATCCTTTCCTGCTGGAGTCACAAATCACCTGCCTATGTTATAGTCCATCTCCATAGGGAAACAGCTTAGAATAACTGCTTTATACTGGCTCCCTTTGTAGAGGTTTTGTTAATAACGAGAGCATACAAACACTATACAACGAGGCTCCTGAAAGCCCTGCAGTGAGAAACAGTGCTGCTGTATTTACACAGCACTGCAATACCCTGCTATGCTAATGTATCAACTCAGGTCTCAAAATAGTATAGAGGCATTAATGCAAAGATGCTGATCCTCAGGTAATAATCCCAAGGTATAAAACACCCCAAGTCCTGAAGACAGCTTGGTAAGGAGCAACGTAGTTGCTACTGTATTAGTGGTACCGCTTGGAACTTTGTGCTATTCAACTTCAAGCAGCTTCAAAGCAAATTCAGCCACAAGACAAGAGGGACCTTTCTGATATTGTATTAAGAGTGTCCACAAGAAAAGTGACCGGGAAACTACTGTAGTGCTCTAAATGCTGGACACACTTTCATTTCATGATAGACAGCATCTCTGTAGAGATTTTTGGATGCCTCCTGAAAACTGAAATAGGTAAGGACTGGCTGTCGACAAGGCATTCTTCAAGTTTAAAATCACAAGCACACACAGCAGATTGTAGCAAACTAAACATGCTTCCCAGGGTGCCAATCCTGCCCACAAGCAGAAACCATACCTGGGCTCCCCTGAAAGTTTCAATCTTTTCCAGGTCTCCAAATCTGCTTTTGTCATAGAGGCATTGCCAAAAATCACATCTTCTTGTAGCTGAGGAAGGATGCTTTGAGATTTCTGTTTCGTCAATTCATCTCTCTCATTATCAGGCTCTTTCACCTGTTGTTCCTCCTCTGACTCAGTCTTCTCATTTTGCAGAAGTGGGTTCTCTTTGCTTGTAACTATTTGCCTTACTGATGTCATTTGCACCCGTCTTCTTCTAATTTAATGCACATTCGAGTTCAGCAAGGAAAGATATTTTGAGGAAGCAATTATAAATCAGTGTCAAAAGAAGAGGTTCAGAGCTCAAGAAGATAAAACTGAATTTATAATATTAGTTTCCCATTAATTTTAGGAAGTAAACATGGAATGAATCATTTGAAGTTCAAACCTCTCAGATATGCTACCCTACTCATGCACTACTGAGACCACTTCTTCACGTGAACTTCTATTCCCAGCTCAAGTAAGAAAAATCTTTATGCTATTCCTGTATTAAGCATTTCTGCAATAAGCTTTCTCTTAAATAGTCACAAATATCTCATCTGCATATTATTCACACAGTGAATTCAAGTTTGCTCTCAAACATACTACAGAATTTCTTTGATCTTAGAGTCATGTCAATAGCATTGGACTATTAAACTTTGGTTAGGTGCTCCTCAGATGTCCTGCCGAAGTAGTCATTGGAAAATGTTAACATAATCAAATTACCAGCAACAGAATGGCATATCTGATATTACTGAAAAGAGCTCCTAAATATTAAAAGAAGTTTTCTGAACATATCATTTGTTACAGTCAAGGTTCCCCATAATGTGTATATAGTGGTTTTATCTAGAATCACATCTGTTTGCCCGAATAAAACAAAAATATTTGTTTCCTGAAAAAGATCTCTACCTAGCAGGTATTTGTCTTCAGCAACTTCTTAAAGGTCCGTATCACTGAACTGAAGAAAGAGGAGATTTTCTAGGCTGAAGCCTTGTAACCCATGATCCATTTCCCAAAGCAATGCTGCGTAAGGCACATTAGGACCATGTGCAACATAATTCAGTGCAGTATAGCAGGCATATATATTTAGTGCCTTAACTAAAGACTCATCTGGTCCGTGTTTTATGCAGGGTATTAAAAGAGCATGAAAGAAATGCACCCAAAAACGTGCACTGAAAGTGATCAGAAAAAGGGCTGAGACGCAAAACATATTTTCTACGTTTATTCTCCACTACTCACGCTCATGAGCTGTCCCATGAGCTTAGATAACAAAAATGTCCTGCCTTTATCTTATTTACACTCACAGCCAATTAAAACTTCTCCTCATACTCTAACAAAAAATTAGTATGGTTCACTTTATGATAAAGCATTTGCATGTACTTTAATCTGTAAGATTTTTTTGTAGCCAAGACAGCTTTAGGCCTATACAGCAATATGCCATGGTGAAATTAAGCATCATAATTGAAAGAATAAGACCATGAATGCACACCTTGCATGTTCCTTTTTTTCCACCTGCAATGGCTTTTTAACATCTTCCAGTTTACCTTTCTCTTTACTTGTATAGGGTCCAACTAAAAAGGAGTTAAAAGGAACTGTATGTTTGGGTTGATTCATTCTGGATCTCCGGGCGGCAAAGTCATCCTTTTCTAAATCAGGAACTCTGCTGGCTGCTTCATCTTCTGAACCAGAATCCTTTCCTTGATAATGTGTCATGAAGGGATTGTCCTTGCGAAGGATGATGTCTGGGGTTCTTCTGTTGTCTTCACGTACTGGTGTTTTACTGACACAGAGCAAAATGAAATAAAGCTCTTGATACACCAGGGGAGGAGAGGGCAGTGCAGCACTCATCTCCCGGTCAAAAAACAAGCACAGTTAATCAAAAATGCTCCAAGTTGCTGTTAGATTGCACAAAGCCTAGCTAGAAATAAAACTTATCATATACAAGTAGCAAATCCACAAGGACTTTACATAAAAACATCAGCAGGTTGGACCTTTACTTATTTTAGCTATAGCTGGAAGAACCAGCAAGAAAAAATTTTAGCACACGAGATGCAGTGAATGTAGTACCATAACTGGCAGTATTAGACTTCTTCAACACTTCAAACAAAGGAAGAAATGTGATGCAAATACCTAATCCCTGGCAAATGTTAGTCCTGAAATATCAGATATTTGGCATTTTTCTTAATAGCTCTATTCAAAACAACTCCATCTGAGTCATCACTGAGGCCGTCTACCCTAGTATTCTTGACTTCTTCTCACATGCATCCATGATTGATTCTTTTCCTAATTAACTTTTCCTTTCCCAAAGAGCAAGCCCTCTACGCCAATGCTGCCATACAGTAGCTGCAATGATAGCACCAGTACACCAGTGATACTGGCATGCTGGAAAACACTGCCACCTGCCTTCCTCAGAAACACAACTGCTATCAACACAGCCTTGCTGTTACTGAAGATTATGACAATAAAGACACTTGACAGCTGGTACCCATTAAGATTAAGCTTCTTTTGACTTGTAAGGGTCAATACTCTTCAGACAAACTGAAAAGACAGATGGTAGGAGCTAGGCAACTCTCCCATTTAAAAATCTAATTGTATGTACTGATATTTTAGGAAGTTGGGCAGCAAGGACTGTTCCATGCAGTACTTTTGTAGGCATTTGGTTGCTCTTTCATGTAGCACACCTTGCTACACAAAGCAAAATAGAGGGGATCACAAAGGATTAAACAGACTGGCATTAAGAAAGGAAATCTAAATAGCTCAGGGGTTTCTCTGAGTTTCTCTACTATTTAAAATATAAGGAGTCCTATAATTAGCTGCTTTTTAAAAGCATTTAAAACATTTTAAATCCCTGCAAGCCCACTACATACACCACTTATTTTATGTTCTCAGCTGCCCTTTCAAAGTACTGCTCCACAAAGTTTCTGGAGAAACTTATGGGGAAGCCATAAACCATCCCTGACAGACCAACCTGACTCAGGCTCAAAAGACTTATGAAACTGTCTGCCTTTGCCTTCTTATGCTGCAAAACACAGGATCCCCCGTTAGTGATGTGGAGAGTCTCAAATTAGCTAAAGACAACGTTTTCCTTAGGTCTCTCTGACGGATCAAGATTTCATTTAAGTCAACAGAACAACACTGGCCAAAAGCACTCCAAATGGGAACTGCTGCCCCTCTTCCTCATGAACATTTGTGTTCACAACAGCTTCAGAAACAGCTGGCTCGCCAAGTGATTATTCAGTCAAAACTACTGGATTTTTCAGTCTCATGTCCACCAATGCTACTGAAGCTTGAGAGCATCAAATGTAGCATTTCTGAGAGCAGTGTTTTTGGCAACAAAGAAATATTGAGTTATAGTACTCAAAAGTACAACTGTGAGTCATTGCAATGAGAAATTTACAGCTTTTAGTATGTAACTAGACTTCAGTAATCAGCTTCTAGGTTGAGAATATTTTCCATTCATTTACATTAGCTGTGACATTTTGGGGTCTCCTGAAACAGTTTATGATGGTCTCAAAAGTGTTTCTTTAAAGCCAGTTTACCACGGTACAGATAGCAAAGACTCCAAATAGTAGATTTAGCTGCAGATTTCTCTTGCACACCCAGCCCCACCTGTTGCAGAAACAGTAAATGGGTCTATGCTGGTACAGTAAGTGCTTCCAAAGTGACTGCAGGCATTTGAACTCCCTGAAGAAAGGTCTCATACACGCTTGTGGACCCTTACATTGCATTTCAGGACAATGGAAGGGATTTGGATGCCTGTGCTCTGTCAAGGTAAGAATCCATATTCCTTTTGCAACAAATGTACCATAAACGCTTGCTCACATTTCTCTCAAATTTTCCTCTCCATCATCTCTTTCAACACACTTAATTATCCTCTTTTTAGGGTGTCTCCATGAATGTGACCCTTACCTTTCATATACAATACAGTAAAATAAGAGACAGATGTGCAGGCAAAAAGCAAGCAAGGAGGATCACATATCAATAAAACAACATGCAATACAGACAATACACTCTTTTGGGAAGGGGAATTGCTTTTTGGCATGCATTTGTATAGCATCTAATTCAGCTGACTGAAGGTGCCCTTTCCTAGAACATGCTACAGCAATGGAGATAAGCACTTAGACTCCAAGCAAAAAATACATCTGCATATAAGTTCAAATCCTTCCTGTTCAGGACTCAGAAAGGTCCCCTACTGAGTTAAAGGTTTAGGAACAATTAGATGCCTTGTAGAACTCAAAAGTCACAGTGGGTGTCCTCCAGAGGTCAATAAGTTGAGAGGAAACAGCCTGTAAACAACTCAAAGAAACAAAAATAAAACTGACAACCTCAGGTGAAAAAAAAAAAGAGAGGCTGGTATCAGAGAAAGATGAGGGAATAAGAGGGGTGAAATTAAAAAAAAATCAGAATACAGAAACAAGAGGGACTGAGAATTGCTGAGTGCCATTACTGCATGGAAAATTGAACTCGATACCAAGAAGAGAGATAAAATGGAGATGTTCAAAGAACAGAGAAGAATAATAAGACATTAAGAAATATGATTAAACACTCCCCTGTATCCTAAAGTGCAACTACTAAATTCTTCCCTTCTCCTCACCCACTATTATTCCATTTTCACATACAAAGAATTTTCCTTACAGACTGCTGCCCCCAGTGCCTCTTCTGCTGTATCTTCCTGCAATCCCCAGAAGCAGGCTCCTACTTCTCTACAGTGAAGCTTGGGTTACAAACTTCTGCTCTTTGACCCTTAGCTGGGACAGAAAACTATCATCTCCTCCTTCTTCCAGCTGCCAGATTCCACAAGTTGCTTCCACTGAGAGCGGGGAAGAAAAATTACCTGTTATTTCTCCACCCTTCTCCATAAGCCCTGTCACGACAACAGATTGTCCAAGGAAAGAACCACACATTTGTTCACACATCCTTCCTTTGTGAACATCAAAACAGCAGATCAAGCACAGAGTTGGAAAGGATCTCTCAATGTGGTGAGCATCCTCCAAATGCAAACAGAGCTATTTGTTATGCACTGCACTGCTAAACACAAGCAATTAATTACTGCATTTTACTACATATTACCACATTACTACCATTAATACTGCAGCCTTGGACTTGGAACATGATTATGCTAATACCCTACTGGTTTATGGATTCCCAATTGACTAGCACACTGAGACTGAAGAACTAATTTATGCCAAACAGTTCCTCAACATTAGTACTGGGCTTTGTCAGAAGTAATGCCCCACAACTAGACACAAATGCTGGTTTAGCTCGACAACAGTGAAGCAGACCTGAGAAGAGGACATATATTATAGGGACAGCATATATTCTGTGACTATTTCATCTGCATATGGCCCATCTGTATGTGGCAGCACACAAGCTTCACTGTACTTTGAATAAACTACCACATATGAGCTGCATGTCTTCCTACTACATTTCGAAGCCCAGACTGTAGACCAGCATCTGCTAAACTAGTCACTGTTAGGATTTCACCCCACAACTCAAAACAAAATGTTTTGGACAGGAGGACAGGTGGACACTTACCCTTTAGACAAACCATTTTTATCATTTTAAAGTGCCTAAACTTCTGAAATGTTAGCTAAAACTCTACTTTGTAGATCATCCCCATGAGTAGAAGAGATTGAGATGATGGAAAGGCATGGGCTGTGAACCTAGCCATCATTCAGCTCTCAAGTTAAAGACTAGGAAACATCCAAATTGAAAAACATCCAAAAATAAATAACACAGGTAACAAGTGAATAACTACATATATTCCATTCTAAGTCAGTCAAATCATGTCTGCTGCACTATGCCTCCATACTTTAACTGGTACAAGTGTTAACAAGCAGTGTGCTTTTATAGTTCCTGCCAATAAAAATAAATGTATCATTTATTAACACAGCTAAAAATATCAACCACCTAAAAAGTGTGGTTCAGTAAACTAAACCATCCCACCAGCAACAAGCAAAGGAAATTCCTGAAACTTTCACCAAGTCTAGGCATTTTTAATGTAGATTCCTATATATTTTTATTTTAATAAAAATAAAGAATTTAATACAAGAAAGCATTAGGTGGAAGGTGACAAGTAGTCTGTGTAGCAGTTCTCCTGGAGCCTGTTTACATTATGCTGCAAAACAATACAATTTCTCAACACAAATGCAGTTAGCATCATACAACTCTGCAAACCACAGCTGCCACATCACAAGCTTTTTCAGACCAAGACCTTCACTAGCAATTGTGAGTGCTTAGCAGACTGGATTTTTGTTAGGAGATGTGAAATCACAGCGGATCAAGGAAGCCCACACTTCAGCCAATCCTAAAATTGTGAAGCGTGCACGATTTCCCACACCGTTGGGCTAACCTGCCATAGCACTGGGCTGCTGACATGACCTTAATACCAGCTTGTTCGCGTCTTCTTAACTTTCTGATCTCTTCTTCATCTTTCCCCTTGGGTGCTGATGTTTCTTTTGCACTACATGAAGGAGACTGGTCTATGGAGTTTTTTTCACTTTGATTCAAACCTAATTGATTTTTAAGGGAGCTTGCTTCAGGAGCCATGGAGCCCACTTTCTCCTTTTCACACAGTCCTGATGCTTCATTCAGTTCTTCTTCTATGGTTTCAGGGTGGGGTTTGCTATTGAATTATACAAGGTAGTTTAATGTAGGCTGTGCCTAAAACATACACGCTTATAAGCACATTTTGCTGAAATCATGATGCTAAAGGACGAATTCTGATGAATAATCAGGGAAGTTAATTATGCTCTTTAGTGGAAGTTCTTAGTCCAAATCAAAAGTGAAGTATTAGTTGACAAAACCCACATACAGAAACACAGAGTCACAGCTATACAAACCATACTGGTGTATAAAATACAACATACAAATAAATTGATTTTACAGAAAACCACAGCAAAAATATTATCTATTTTGATTGAATATATCAAACATTACTTTTAAGTATCATTTGTCCGTAATTGTCTTGAGAACTGAAACAGGTTGTCCAGAACAGTTTTTTCCAGCCTTGGGGTTTGAGTCAACATCCATGTTACTTACATTAACCAACATCCTGTCAAACACAAGCTATACATTGCATTGTATGGTAAACGATGACATCACGACAATGATTTTCCACTTGTTGCTTTTCTACTAGCTTCACCAATTGCTAAAAACTACTTGTCAGTACCACACCAGCAAGAGATTCATTACAGTATCATACACCTTGTGAAAAGAATGAAAATTGGGAAAGTGTTAAAGCATCATCACTGAGGAAAGGAGTAGGTGGACAGGCCAGTCTTACCTGAAAGGTCTGTCTCCTAGTGGTGAAGTCGCTGTGCTCCAGCTCTTTCGGTACTCCTCTCGTTCAGCTTTCTTTTTCCGAAGGGGAGCAGGTACATAGAAAGTCTGATTACTCTTGTTTGGGAGGTACTGGTTAAAAGGCACAGCTGATTTAGGTTCACCGTGTGAGGTCCGCCTCGCCAACATATCATCTTTTTTCACATCTGGCATCTTTCTGTGTGGCAGGTCAGTTTCCGAGTCACTTCCTCTCCCTAGCGAGGAAGGAGAAAAAAAATCCTTTTCATTTTCACTTTCATCCAGTTACATTTTTAAAAACTATAAATCAGAGAAGACACCACCAAAAAACTACATTTAGCCACTCTTACCTGCATTTGTATTTTAAAATCAGTCACTGAAGGTAGTAGCCATAACATCTACACAGACAGTAAACTTTTTTCCATCATCCCCTGAAAAACTCATCTTCAGCCACAGGTCACATCAAAAAACCTTAGGTTCAAACTAAGCCAGACTTGTAAATCACATAGGACAGAAGTTTACCCGCCTAAAGCCCAGATGACTCCTAGTTGTACGTAAGGGCATGCCTGACCTGATTCACACTCTTGAACCCAGACTTGTATGTGCCTAGCTCAAGCAAAAGCCAAAAAGGGTTCTGTGTTGTACAGCTACAGAATGGCAGGAATATGTGGATGTTTCCACACACACACACACATTAACATGGCAATTTGAACACAGCCAGCATCAGCTTTGGTCAAGACCTGAGAACAGCATCAGATGCTATGAAACAGAAGGCTCGATGGTCTCTGCCAGTCTCATTGCTTGCCTAGTCAATCAGTCTAGCACACTGCAAAATAGACAGAGACTTGATTTCCCAGTGGAAAGGTGCAAGGAGAGAGGGAAGTGATCTCAGGATTTAGAGGTTAGATCAGTACAGTGAAGAAGTAAAGTGGGAGAGAAAAATCAAGAGTCGGAGAGAATAAGATAATAATAATAATAATAAGAGAATAAGAGCTGGGTGACTACTTGATTTCATTCAAATGAACTAAGCTTCCTGATATTTACAACCTATTTAAAACACTGAAACTTAGGCAAGATTCCCAAATTGTAGGACAAACACCCTAAAGAGCATTTGCACTGTGGAACTGCTCTCATAGCCATTTTGGAAGCCACTTCACAGACATTCAGTAGATTCCCCGCACCATCATGAGGCTTTTAAAATAATTTCACAAAGAAGTTCTGCCAACAGTTTTCTCCCAGCAGTGTAACCTCATCACGGGCCCTGGTTTGAAGAGTGAAATGGAATGTGTTCAGCCATTTGTCCCATCAACATTTGCGTGTTCTTCCAGCTTTGGACAGTTGGATGTCTCTGGTCCTTGGCCCCTTTGCAGCACTTGCATATGCAATTAGCTGTTCCCCTTTTTGGGATGAAGGGAAGCCATCCAAGTTGTGTCCTCTTGTCAATTCAACACACTAGTAAATTAATAGCTAATTCACTGTGCTACGTCCGGAACAACTGAAAACAATGAAGTCATAAAAATCACAAGTAGCTTGTGTATAATTCAAAGTGGGGGAAGAAAAAGAGGTCTAAATATGCTAGGAATGTTATTTGCTAAGAGCTTTTGCAGTAGATTGAGTTATTCGTGATTTGCTTGGAGAGAGACGAAGAAGAGTGAAAAGGAACAGTAAGAAAAGACATGACACAATGGAAATGAATGTTAGACAAAAATCACAATGCACTTTTTTGTCAGTAAACTTTTGCTTGTACAGTTTTTGTTAAGAACTTATGACAACTAGCATCACAATTGGTACCCTGAGTCTATGTCTAAACAAAACGTGGATATATGATCACAGAATCATGGGTGTCTGAGGATAGCTGAGGTTTGAAGAACTGCAGTGTCATTAGACAGGGCAGGGCACAGAGTAACTAAAAGATAAGAAAAAGATCCCTTACTGTTATTTGCTATTCTGTTTGCTTTTGAGTTTGCTCTATTTTTGTAACACACGAAAACCAGTCTTGAACTGGCAGAGAGAAATGCTGGAATAGATAACCACAGTAGCAGAGGAATTGGAACACATTCCTCTCCCTCATTACTGATGTGCCTACCAGCATCCCCAAGCTGAGTACTTCAGAGAAAAACAGCTTCTCTAATTATTCATATTTTACTCGTGAAATTATTTTCAGCTCAAATTTGAAAAAAAAGTACTTGAAGCCAAAGTACCGAATGGAAGACGCAGCTGTGCTCTAATTTATAACCTTAAGTTTGTTGTTCTGCATTTCCAAGTAGAAGCAGCAGCAGACAGTTTCCACAACTAGTAACAAGCAATTATACCCTACAGACATGCACAGATCCTTCTTAAAAGGATCCATGCCCAGCTGCTGGCCAAGCAGAGAATTTTATTCACTGGCAACTCTAAAGGCAGTTCAGCCTGCAATTCTACTGTGTTTTAAATAACTGTTCTACTTTACCACTGGTTTTGTTTGCTTTTTGCTAAGGGACAGGCTCTACATAGAACACCAGAGCAGTTCTTCAACAGTGAGACTAATCATAGATGGCATTTGTGAAGGTAGTATTACTTACTGCTTCCACCTAAACTAATCACCTTAGGATCACTTAAATAGCATTTATTCATTTTTTTTTCCTCCTAGGAGCGGAAGGAATAATAGCTTTAGTTCACAATAATATTATTTCGTTTACAAAGCTCCTATTTGAATGGAGAAAGAAGTAATGAAAGCAAAATGTTTTCCTCCATCCAACTTTGCATACAGAATCACAGAAACGTTTAGGTTGGAAAAGACCTCTAAGATCATCGAGTCCAAAATATACTACTTCTATCAAAAACTACTCACAGCTGAGTAAAACACTGGCCTGCTGGGACCACAGGAAGAGGTTCAACATAAAAGAGGTCAGCCAAGTTACACCTCACCTGCAACTGTTGGAGACAGCTGGGAAGTTATGGCAGTAGTAAGCAGGGAAAATAGGACACACTAGAAAGTGTTGGCTGGACAAGTCATACATGTGCACACAGCATTTGCATGCACCCTGGTTGAAGACTAATTTTTAAGAACAAGCTTTGTGTGCTTTCATCTTATTTTGTATTTGTTACAGACTCAGGAATGTGACAAGATAGTATGTCTTAGCAAACAATCTGTGGCAAACAACCCCCAAACCTTTCTAAAATCTGATAATACAGCCGAAGTTGACAGGAAGCAGCTACAGGACGTATGTAACTGGCTGCCTACCAGCTCCAGGTAAGCACAGACAGTGGACATCCCTTGAGCACCCAGGACAGAGCAACACTTTTAGATTAGGACATGTGAGGTGTTCCTATTTGCCAACACCATGCTTGTTTCATTTGAGAAGGCAGAAAAACATTTTATAATGTGGAGCTTGTGCTCTGCTCAGTGTCTGAGGGGCCATGAGGCTGTTTCAGGGAATCAGTCCTAGTAGCTGTTTCTGGATGGTCAACCAGTAACAGCCCAAACACCACAGGCCACTCAGAGCAGCAGAGCAGACCTTAGCTCTGATTTTCCCAGAGCTCTGTCATAATTCTGCTGTGATACCACTCTCCCTGCCAGCTTTCCAGTTCTAAGGAGTTCCCCATCAACTCAGGAAATCTCTCATGTGTCCGGTTATGATTAGCACCAGTTTGTTTCACACTGCCAAAAGCAGTATGAACATCTGGTTCCTACCAAAAAGTCTTCCTGTCTTTCCTTTTGAAATTAAATAAACAACATTATTAAGGAGAAGTGATTCATGTGTGCAACATAACTTCATCTGATGATGAAGTTTGACTTATTCATCTGTTCATCAGGAATGTAACCGCACAGAGAGAGCCTCAATAACACATCCTTTTGTCCTAAATCAGAATACTGCTCGTGACAGGTAACCTAAGTGCATGCTCCACACCTATCCCTAGCAAATCCTTCTTCATCCATCATGCTGTGTTTACAAGCCGCTGAAAACCTCTTGAAATCAGAAAAGAAAGGCAAAGAAGGAGCATCCCTTCTGTATGCCTAGAGCTGCATGTCCTCTCACAAACGTGTACAAAGCTCTGATGCTGGGAAGTACTAATTTACCCAGTTTTCTAAATGCCATAAAAACAAATATGACGTTTGGTAAAGTGCTGTACATCAGACTTCAAAACTCTGTCAAGTATCAGACATTCTCAAGATATTTCTATGTCATTTATCTGCCCTGCATTTAATCAAGCAAACATTTTATTCACTACAATTCACTACATTCTGTTCCTGCAATTTTATTTCTTGCTTCAGCCTAGTTTATAAGTTAAAATGAGTCTGCATAACATCCTCTTACACCAAAACCCAGAAAAGCACTATTCCCATCATAAAATTACACTGCAATGATGTAACTCATTTCCCAACGCTACACAATCTTGAGGCAAATCAGGTAAGTTGTTGGCAAAGTCATCTACACCTTGGGAGCACAGATCAGCATTCACAGAGTTCTCCCACGGGATTAGCCCGATTCAGAGGCTGTGTCCAGCTTCTGAATGGCACATTTATTACAGAAACATTACTTCTATGTCACAATGTTATGCATGTGCCGTACTGTGACTGGTACTTACCATCACTGCTCCCTCTGAGCACTACATCTGGAGACGGTGTTTGCTGCGAGCGGGAGCCAAAGGAGTCCAGACTGTCAAAGGAATCATCTCTGCCATGGCGAGGCGGGGATAGAGAATCACTGCGCTCGGAGTCCCAGCAGTCTATATAGCCGCTGTCACGAATGCTGCGCTTGGGGCTCTCAATATCCTCTGTTTCCTACATGGAAATACAGCAGGAACTGCTTCAGAAAGAAGGCACTGACACACTCGTGAGATGTATTACACATCAGAAAGCAAAGCATCTTCCCAAATACTAAAAATCTCCTCCCCAAAATAAGGGTTTCCTTGGTTTTTGCCCCTTCTTCCCTTCAAAACAAAGTGCAAGATTGCAATAAACCAAAATTTTATGCTGTTTAAGAAACTACTCTCATTAGATTAGTACAAGGAACTGAGAAAAAGTTCCGATAGACCAGTTAATAAACTGATCAAAAGTGAAAGTAATCTGAAACTTGACTCGTCGTCCACAGTCCATAGCACAGCCAAAGGCACTACAATTTTAACACTGTGCCTGCATCAGGTTTAAGTTTGCTGCTTTCCAAAAGATCCCCCCCATTCTCCTGGCCCATGTATTGTATATCTAGCCAGGACCCCAGCAGACAGCATTTGTTGTTGCTCCTTCAGCTCAGCAAAATAATAAAGCAGTGTGTCCCAGCCTCCGTCTACCTTGAAGAGAAATTCCTGTTATGAAAGAGGGATGTCTTTCTCAAGCAATCAGCAATGAAAAATATGCAAAATGCTTTTCCCGATGCCTCAGAAGAATTCAGTTGTGCTCTTTACTCTTTGCCAGCTCCTGGCTCTGGGGGATATGAAAGCACTTGTAGCTGACCCACATGTTCAGAGCAGGGAGAACAATGGTTGTCTTTGACAGCCCTGTGATTATAAATTCTTTCCAGTGCAAGCAGCACACACTAAAACACTGAAACTCCAGCAGAGGGAAAGGTCAATAGAAGCCATCCTCACCCTTGCATTATAATAAATCCCTTGTTTTAGAGAGTGTCTTAACATTAATTGCAATCACACAGACTGAGAAAAAACAAAAATAACTAAGTTTGTTCAGAGATAAATATGGTTTTTTCTCCCCCGACAGTAAGTAAAGTCAGAGATGTGGGTGCCATTATCAGACTGACATTTTGTGACCCAAAGAGGCTGGAATGTGATTTTTTTTCCCAGAAGCATTTGAATATTAATTCCTAATTAAGAAGCACCCCCTGCTTACCACTAGCTGAAGCACAATGGCTATATTGAGCAGAGCTCCCACTGTCTCTGACTGCTAAGGTTTTATCCATCACTAGTATTGCCAATGAGAAGATCAATCAGGAATATCACAGTATGCTATGGCGGGCCACCTCCACAAAAAAGTGTGTTTGCCGGGAAAGTGATGGAGAGTGGAGAGCCCTACAGTAATACCCCAACACTATCCTGCTGAAAAAGAGGGAGGCTTGACGTGGGACTGAGACATCAGAGCAAATGTCCTGCAAACTTTTCAGGAAGAGGGCCTAATTAGTGCCACTCACTACTAATCTGCCAAAATACCACATTAAGGGCAGCGGCAAAGGTCACCTAAGGCCAAGCTAAACTGTGGTAATGCCATTAAGTAACCTCACTGTAAATAGAAGTGAAAACATTTTCTAAAAACAGACAAAATGCACCTAAAAAAGTTATAATGAATCCAATGTAATTTACTTTCCCAGTTCTGGTTAGTGAGCTAAAATACTGATAGAAACAATAGACAACAAAAATCTGTCTCCCTGAAATCTGCATCAATTACACACAGCCAAGAACAAATCTACAAATCCTATCAAAATCCCGTTTGCGACACGATCCAAAAATCTTTAAAAAAAATCTAAATTCCCTAAATCCGCTCATCCTTTCATACCAATCAGCTATTCTCAATCTTTAGGCACACGTCCATTTTCCTAAATTACTGTATTTGAATGACACAGAACTGCTCAGCAGCTAGAGGGACTTAAACTGGGCAAAAAGCCCCATCCTGCATTCACCATCTCCCAGAGTTTGAAAACAGTCCAATTGTGAACTAATGAGTTCTGCAGAACCTCCTTTCAATGGCCTGTTTATGTTAATTTTGCATGCTGCTCACTAGGAATTAGGAGGCAGGCACCAGGGCAGGATCCTAGACTTCTGTAAACATGTTCTTTACAGCCTTCCCCTTGGCAAAGACACTCTCGTAACACAATGCCGTCACACAGACGGGTACTTGTCCTGCCTTGAACAAACGTCATCCCCCAAATGCCATCAGTGGGAATGTGGTTATCTGCGGGACCGATAACACACCACAGCACATTAGTCTTTCATGTTATCTAATTAAAAACACAGTATGTCACCCAGCAGCAGTTAAAGTGTGATTGCCAAATACAAGATGCATTTGTCCAGGAAGTTCCACCCACTACATATAATCAAAAAGCCATGGATATTTTGTCACTGGGAATTTCTAGTTTAAAAGTAAAGAAGAATGAGTTCTCAAATAGTTAATGAAATTAAAAACAGAGTATCATGAATAAAATTAGAAATTAATATCCCCTTCAGCAAGAGAAGTCAAAAAAGATGAGTCCAAGACAACTTACATCAGAGCTGTCTTTTGATTTGCTTATTAAAAAAGGAGGGTAGAGAGGATTTACAACAGAAAAACTAAACCAGACTGAATTTATGGTTAATTTAGTTATTAAATTCTGTGGAAAATATGCCAATAGAGAATGTGATAAAGTGTCTTTTCATCACTCGAGCTCAGCTATAAAGAACATCAGAGCGTTGCACAGCATGATTAACATGCTATATTTTACAACCAAATCCTCTTCAAATGCAGTAACATATGAGCCCACAATTGCCAGTGGGAAATACTGCAGGGCTACAAGAGTAGGGAGGTGATAAAAGAAGTCGCCAGCAGCCCTCACAACAGCATCACCCTAAGTAAGACTTTTCAGGACTGCAAAGTGCTCCGTTTATGCATTAAAGGCATATATAGCTTTCAGCTTTTATGAGACCTCTAGTCTTGTCCCAGCTTCAACAATTCCAACAAATCAAGTACCAGCCTCTTGCTTTTGTCCTTAATTTGCAGCATTCTGCAATGCCCAGCCAGGCCCTTCATGACCACCAGCTCCCTGGAGAATGCTTCCTTTTGCCCCCAGCCTATCTCATCCCACAAAAGGGTTCAAGATAGGACCTCCAAAATGCTCTGATGATTAGTTTCATGGGTAAATATCACCCGGAAAAAGAGGAGCCTCCTGGTGTGAGATTAAACATTAAAAAATAAATCAGGATACCATGCAGCACTAACACTGTGAGAACTTGCACTTTGGCAATTTTTCTGCGCTTACCTCCCTTGTTTTGGGTTTGTTTCACCTTCCAGACTCTTTGGAGTGCGAACTGCTCTTTCCCCACATCTTAAACAACTCAAGTACTAACTTCATCTTTTTATTGCTTAGGCTCAGTCATATCACTCATGAGTGCCAACGTGCCAAGTGGTAAGCACAGGACATTAGAATGAAGACTAAAATAAACTTCTCCAGAGAAGCAGGATGTTCTCTTTTTCTCTCCATTTTCACCTGCTTGTTCACAGGAACTGGGCTCACAAACAGGGATTTTACCCATCTAGTTAAGGTTCTCTGGTCACACCAGGGTGCAGGAACTGCTATCAGTCAGACAAGCATTTCTTCCTCTCCAGTGGTGCTGGCCCTGTGAGATCCCAGAATGAAGAGCTGCAGTTGGCACAGTTGCAGCAGCACAGAGCTCAAGGAAAGTTAAGTTAAAGAGAGCCTCCCATGGCCCCCAGACCCTACTGCCTGTGCTGACATGGACGTTTCATGAGGTGGAAAGGGAATAGCAGGCACGAAGCTCTTTGTGGACTGCAGAATGCATCTGCACAGCCTTTCTTGAACAGTCTGTGCAACACACCCAGTGCCAGCACATGGTGCTGCCATCTCCTTCCATGCCTGCTCCTTGCCCCTTCCCCCTTCCATCCCAAAGAAAGGCAGGTTTGGTTATCAATGCTAACCATTTGCATTAACCATGAGGTTAAGTGTCTGATGTCAAGGTTCAGGGCATGCTGGAATGCTCAACCAAAAGTCCCCAAACCACCCTACAGCAATCACAACTTTTCCCTTCCGACAGAGATCAGCTCATCATAAACCACCAAATATGATTTCAGCCAGAATTCAGAACTTGGCAAAAACAGATTTATCATAACTATGCCCTTGGTGAAACATGATCTCCTTCTCCTCCACTTTAGCTCTATTTAGATTCTTTGGTTTGGTGCTTTGTGTTGCAACATAAAACAAAAAAAGCTGCCCATGAGACTGAATGTTTTAAAGAAGAAAAAACTATGCTCTTGTGAGTCCTGCCACGTTACTTTTGAGTCTCAGCTCTTCTAGCTGAAACTTGGTGTCATAAATGAAAATAATTCAAACCAAAATGCATGGAAATTAAGATGACAGAGCCACATGACAATTCTGAAGCCCTATTTGACATCACCTGCTGCATCACTGATACCACCACAAAGCAGTTTTCACAGTTTGGCAGAATCAGAAACATTTTTGATGTAGGTAGAGGTTCACTAAGTAATTTGCACTCCAGTCCCCCTTCTCTCACATTTAGCAAGAAACAGTTAATTTACTGGAGTAATAATTTGAAGTAAATTTCCATTCCCAAAACATAACAAAAAGATACCTTTCTCATTTGTGCCAGGAAGCCTTCAAACTCCTTCAGGTTCAGGGTTGATCCACTATAAGACGTGCAGCTGTTTGCTGCTTTCCCTAGCCAATAAATGGTGACTAATACCTGCAGAAGTTAACAAGAATTAATTTAAGCCATCTACACAGTCCTGTAGCTAAATTTACTTCCCTGCAACATCCCTTATTTATTCTAAACTGCACAGCGGCACAAGATTTTGTTATAAATCAGAACTGAAAGGGAAGTGTCTGTCAAAGGTTAAATGTAAATACATCAGGCAACTATGAAAATTTAAACAGTCCTACAAAACATGTAACTTAACATATTATTTCCCTGGTATTTTTAATAAAAATAATAAAACTGTTACGTCTGCCTGGAAAAATAAAGAGAAAAAATGGATCTAAGTAGAAAAACTAGACAAATATATCTTAAACTTCTAGAAGACACACATAAATATATTTGTTTTTAAATTCAATATGAAAAAAATCCCTAAAGACTACTAATATTAGTAGTCATTAATGAAAACCATTAAGAGTAAGGAAATAAACAAAACACCTGGAATGTCTGCCTGCCTAAAAGCATTTCCAATGTGTGTCAATTTCAAGGACAGAAAAGGGAGTCCCATTTTTAATCACCTTAATGTAAGTAACCAGATGACAGAGAAAGATATACTTCCAGGCTTCTGCTAGTTTAAGAAATGCTTAGCCCAAGATTAATCAAAAGCCATGAGCACCTTGTAGTTTCTATCAGACTACAGGGTAAAAGTTAGTGATTTCACTCAAGTTCTGACTTGAAACCTCTCCGTAACTCAAAAATCACTTCAAAACTACTGAGAGAAAAAGACCAAGAATTGCTCTTGAAAGTAGCAAAAAAATCTGACCTGACATTGCTGATGTTGCACTTGTTTTAGAAAATGAGAAATTAAGCTGCTTAGGATGGTCAAATCCAATACCTCCAAAAATGCTGACATTTATACCATGCAGGGAAAGGCCTTCTCTGCACCCACATATGTCTCCACTTAGAGAAATGTCTTTAATGATACCTGTGCAGCAGCTATTTGGACTGGAAACTGCTCATCAAAGGCAATTCAATTCAGTGTTTTGCACTGCTTAAAAATTACAAACTATCACCTTAGAACTTAGGGCTTTTTCTCATTTAATGCTCATTATTTCGGCTTATTCCATGACATTGCAAAGTATTTAACAGCAGAACAAACAGAAAATATTTTGATGTGGAAAAGATATGCAACCAATAATAAATAATAGTTGCCATTAACTGTATCAAAAAAGTTACATAAACTGAAATACAGTATTTTATGCTTTGAATGGACAGGGCCATATACTTGATACTATATAGTGAACTAAAGGAAACAAGACTAGCAGAAATCCCAAAGGGGGATTTCACTGGGAACAGACATCTCTCAGACTCTTCCCTAAAACATGCATCCACATTCCCTCAGTGTTTCCTCCTCAGCAACAATTGCTAGATTTTTCTTATCAACTTGCTCTAGCATCCCCATTTTTCATTTAAGTGTAATGTCCTAAATTATGCAGCACTGCAGCTGAGGCCCTGTCAGAAAAGGATACAGCATCATAGAGATCTTCTGTTTAAAAACAACTGTGGTACATAATGTAAAATATGTATTTTATATATAAACACAGTTTATATTTTTTTCAGTTTACAAATAGTATACATGTCATGAAATAACTGAGTAACACTTTTAATAAAGTTCAAAAATTTCTGCCCTGTTTTTAAAAATACATCCAAATCAATATAACCGTGCTGAGTGAAAGGAGGTGGTGTATAGCTACTACTGATTTTTTTTTGTCTTGAAACAACCTTTATCTGAACTGTTTTCCTTCAACCAGCACCACTTGACAAATTTAATGCGAAAAAATCTTATGGTGTATGTTCTCAAGTTGAATGAAAATATTTGCAAATAACAGTGTTTCTAGCAACCAGGAAACTGTCCAATTCATTTTGCCATTCAGTTCATTGATGACAGTTATGGTATTTTTATTTATTTCTGCTAGCATTTAATCACTTTAGCTCTTCTTCCTTTCTTTATTTAAAAAAAAAAAAAAAAAAAAGGTAATTTCACATTTGCAAGCAATTCTGGCTGGCTGCCAGCCGAGGCTGCAGAATCATGCACCTGGAAAGCGTATATTGCCTACAAGCACATTATGGAGGATGCTTTTGAATCTTCACCTTTAAAACAATCCATCTGCACAAAGATATTCAGCCCGTGCCCACAAAGAGTGTTAAAATACCAAAGCTGAACTCTTCCCCTAAAAATTCGTGTGCTGGGTGCAGAAGGTACTACTCTACTGATGATGAGAAAGATGGGATGAAATAATTTGGAGGAGGGAGTGGTTTTGGCGTCATTTGTTTGGGGTTTTTTTACCTGCAGTCATGATTACTGGCTTTCAAAGTTATTAGAAAAGATCCTGGCATTTCCTATCAGATTATAGGGATGTGAAATATCCAAATATAAATTATACCAATTTACAGCTAACTAAGGACAGACAGCTTGCTAGGCTTTAAGAACATAACTGAGACCAGCAAAGTCTAGACATTGTCTTTTCTAGTTAACAATTACAGGATCCAATACCATTGCCCTTAATTTAAATTAATGGGAAATTGAAGTTAAATGGAAATAGTCTTTCTGGGGAAACACTAATTTATTTGGAAGAACAATGAGAAAGCTAGCAAACCTGATAGTAAGGCCTTGCTTTCCAACCTAATGGTCATTTTGCTTCATTTTAAATGTTTTGTGCAACTGTACTCTATGCCTATATATTTGTGAAGGGCTACAAAAGTGTGGCTTTATGGGTGAGTCAGACTGTTCCCAGCAAAAACCACACTGGACAGCACAGAAATCACATTGTTTATCACTTATCTAAGAAGAGACAAATGTTCTCCATTTTATTTCTATTGTAAGCCTGCTTTGCCATAGCAGCCCCACCTAAATTTCCAGCAGAACCCAGTTAGGTTTGTATTCAGAAGGACTTTTCAGAGGATGCAATACTCATGTGTACTCAGTTTTTACTGACATAATTCTTGCTCAGGCTAATTACAGGATTAACCAGAGAAAAAAAACAAACTCCAAGTGATGTACTTACATTTTTCAGCTTCCTACTATAGTCAATGCTCCTGGTTGCACACACGAACACATACACACACAAAAAAAAAAAA
>VZTI01001176.1:448880-504962 GCA_013397865.1 Struthidea cinerea | reverse complement strand
GAAAAAAAATCAGAAAGCAGACACACTTTCCAAGAGGCTGTATGCAGCAGATCACATTTTCCCTAACAAAGGCCTGCTGAATGCTTCTGCTGTCTGGAAGCACATGAAAGCTAAGAAGATGAAGTTCACACATTCATTTATTCATAACATGGGAGTATTTTGTCACCATTATTTCAATCATTAAATTAGAATTCTGGAAGTACAAAAAGAAAATGTGTTTATAATGGTCCCACAGTAAAGTAGGACAGTGCCAAAATATTTCCTTTAAACAGAGTTGCTGATTTCTTAAAAAAGGAAGACAAAAGTCCTCACTGCTAAAATATATTCTGCAGTTATCCAACAGTCAGATTCTGCTCTGCAACCCATACAGATTCTGGAAGCAACTGAACAAGCATAAGAGGCATCACCAAACATTAAGGAAATACTGCAGGTGCTTCTGTGGAAATAAACATTACAAAGAACAAAGTGAATGGACAAAGCAACAAAGACCCTGCCATTTAAAACAGAACCTGCCATGGAAAACATTTATTTTTTAAACGTATACTTGAGCACTCAGACTGAACATTGGCATCACCCTTCTCAATTCGTTTTTTTCTCTTATGTTTATGGAAGAGTGGGAGTTTTATGTTAAAAACAACAGGGTACAAAGTTTGTGCAAACATAAACAACATTTAGAAATCCAGCAAAGAAAGCATTAAGAAATGAAGGAAATATGTATCACATTTAGGTGCTGAAAAATAAACAAGACCACTTTAGATTTACTAAAGATTGTGTCCTGATTATTTAGACTGGAATTGTCTTCTACTGTAACAGTAATACCACTCCAGCATTAAAGTTTATCTGACAAAACCAAAAATAAATGTCCTTAAATCTGTTAGAACAACAAAAGCCTAAATATAGGCAATGGCAAACAAAGTATTTTTGATAACATCTTTCTAAGCCAAAATTTTGTCCACTAATATCCACACAATAAGAAAAATAGAACAGTCCTGGTTTTTTTCCTAGTAAAGTAACAGTGAGAAGAGTCTTGTTTAACAAGTCACAGAAAAATTCCTTACAGCATTAGCTCATAACTTTTATAAGCAGAATGATCCAAAAAACAGATCTAATGCATGCCTCAATTAATACCTGTATGAAAAAAAAAGGTTAAAATGTCATTATCTTAATCATGTGCAATAATGTCATACTCATCCTTTACCACAGAACAAATAACATTTTCACCATGTTTTAAAAAATCACCCAAAAGTCTACAAAGAGGGAAAAAATCACCTTCATTCTTTGGGAACTAACTAGCAGAAGACAGCCTTCAACATATTTCTCTACAACAGTCATGGACTTGGCTTGTACACCTCAACTCAGTTACTCAGCGTGAACTTGGAGAGTGCTCGGGAAACGTTTGGCTCATGTCCTCAGCTGCTTTCTCTGAAGCCCTCATGTGCAGCCGAGGGCCAGGCCAGCTCTGGGGGGTTTATGACGCCAGGTTTAACTTGGTGACATACCGAACAGCTCTCCTTGGAGCTCCACCCTAGTCAAAGCCTCTCGACCTGCCTCCACCAAGGTACTCCATCCATCCTCAACCCCAAAAGACAAAGGTTTTATCAGTAAGACTCTTTCTCTCTGGTTTCATATGGAGATTAGGGCTTTATATGGAGATTACAGATTGTTTTGCAACTCTCTCCAGTCACTCATAGTAATGATTTTACAGGACGTCATGAAGAACCTATTTCATTGAAGTATTATCAAATTTAGAAGAAATACATCACATAGCCCCCACTCACTGCCATGTAGAGGGCAAGAAGAACCTCGTGTAAGAGTCAGAAACTTGGGAAGGAGCAAAAAATGGTATTCCTTAAAGCAAGGACACTGGCCAACTTGATTTTCAGAGCCTTTGAACTTTCCCAGACAATGCCTGAACGCCATGAAAACTTGCCCAGCTTCCATTGCCAGAAAGGAATTTAAAAAAAAGCTACTGAAATTTAGTAAATTGTTTCCACATACTTTTCTAAAATGGATATGTCTGACCAAGATTTTATTAGTGATCTTTTTGGCCAAATGAAACGAGGCCATTCAATCAACTCAGCAGCATCTGCTTGTCTGTAGAGCAATAAATTCTGTTATAACCGTAATATTACAATAGACCCAAAACTTTCAGGAAAACTTCTGAATAACACCAATTACAAATTTTGTTAGTTCTATGAAAGTGTGGGTTGCTTTTGCTTTTAGATGGTGGGGAGCCTGTGCAACTTGTGTGGTAGTGGGTGTGTGGCTTTGGCGAAAAACTGTCTAAATTGTGGCATTTCCAGTCCACACACACTTCCTCAGCCCAATTACTGTGTGTCCCAAGCTATAGCTCTTGCAGGAAAATGAAGAGACCATGCTTATGTCTGCATCTCATAGAGTCTGAGAGGCCTCTAAATGTCCTGTATTGCACCATCAGGACAGTTCAATCTGAAATAACAGAGCCATGATTTTTTTTCCCCAAACTACAACATTTTATTAGTTGGACAGACAAAAAAAGAATGCCATCAATTTAGATTAGGAAAACCCCTAAATTCCTCAGAATCTCACTGCCTAACTAAGACATTATTTTCACAAAATCACAGAATAAACTGAGTTGGAAGGGACCCACAAGGATCATCAAGTCCAACTCCTAGTCCTGCACAAGACATCCCCAAGAGCGACACCACAGTCTCAATGCCAGAGAGCATTGTCCAAGCATTCGTCCTTTTTTACAGAGCGGTGGTTGATGTCTCTGGGACATAACCTGTTGAATAGAACAATCTATTTGTCCCAGCACTTAAAGTTTCCCAAACCTCTGCTTCCTACTTACTCGGCCTTATGCTAATTACATTTCTATATATAGCATTTTTGCTCTTTCTTAACTATTTACTACTGCATCATGTGCACCTGAGGCTGTAACATGCTAGTCACAAACTGCTGCTGTACTTACTTGATGGTTACTCTGTTTGATGTGTCCTGCAGATCACCAGGATCAAAAAGCTGAGATTCTTTAAGTCCCAGTTCTTTGCAGCCTCTTAAGAATAATATGATATTATCCTGAAAAGAGACAAAGAACATAAAACCTCAACACTTTAAAATCTCCTTAATTGAAAAAAAAATCTTACCAAACCAACTTGTCCCTAACTCAGTAACTGCTCATGAACAGTCATACCATTAGCTAAATGAAGAACCAAAGTCATTTCCACTCACATAATTTAAGCAGTGTAGATTTTGCCTGAAAATCAGATACATATGAATTTTTTTTATTTTTCTTATTTTTCCAAGATATGTAACTACAATAAGCTTGCTGACTTGCTTCTTTTCAAACCCAGATGTTGGCAACTTTTTTAACTGAAAAAGGCCCAAATTCCCCCACCTACTGCTGGAGGCTGCCACACAACCTCAGCACATTATAGAGTAGAAAAGGCAGGACTTTTGAAGGGAGCAGGAAGAGTAGATATGAAAAAGCGCACCACCATTTAAACAAGCAAGTTGTTCAGAAAACACTTTGCATGTCAGATATGAGCAAGTCAGTTAACACAATTGTTCTCTTGCCTCTCCAACTGTAACCAGTCAGAAGCCACTGAAAAAAGAAATAGATGCTTTCTCCTGAAATAAAAACCTTGAAGCTACACTTCACATGGCCACTGTCTCTAAGAAGAAACAACACCAATTACTTAACACTTCTTATGGAGGATTTACTCTTGGCAAAGTGTAAAACTTAAAAGTCAATAACCAAGAGAGACTAAATAAAAACTGGTATAAGTGTCTTTCAAACCAAGTACCAGCGATGACACTTTGGTTTGCACTAAGGAGATTAAATCTGCATGTGTGCATATGCAGTTAATATAGGCTTTATACTTATACATATGCATGTACACCATTCCCCTTTTACAGAACCAGTGTATATGTTTTACATGGATAAATCTTGAAGGCCAGTAGAGAATAAGTTTTTAGATATGTATGTTTCTAGATCAGCAACTGCAATGTAGATGTGTGGACAAGGAAAGATATTATGTACAGCTTGATATTTTTTGAGGCTTCTCATCTCAAAAAAGCTAAGCTGCCACATGAAGAGTTACAGAGGAGCGAAAGCACAGCATGTGGTGGAGACCTGTTTTCATAGAAACTGGGAAGCAGAGGAGCCTGGTGGTGTTCAGCTCTTACCCACCCTGCCTGACAGAGCAGGATCGGTGAGCAGGACTCTCCCCACATCTGCTCCCAGGCCCTTCTTCGGGCTCGGGGAGAGCAGCCCTGTTTGTTCTGTAAGCAGCATGCTAATCGCCGCAGCGCTCAGCATGCCAACTCTCTCACACACAAAGCTCGCCAGCCACAGCACAGAAAACACAGACTTGGAAATTCAGAGTTCAAATCTCCCTTTCTTCCCTGGCTGAAACTTAACAGCTCTGGAGAGAAGCCAGGGGGGAAGCAACAGCAGTTGAGAGAGAAGAGAGCCCATAACCCAGAGAGACAGCACCATTCATGACATGAAAAGATGCCTGTAAAATTTTCCATCTGGCTTACTGTTTGCATTATAATTTTTCCAACTGCATCATGAATAACTCTTATTTTTAGTCTTTGATGGAGGACAGTTCTGGTCACTCTCAAATGGTTGGTGGAGCAATGCGTAAATCTAAAATCTAATAAAAATGCAAAAGCATTAAAAAAAAAGTTCCTAACAATATTTCCAAATGTAACAAAAATATACAGGACATAGAGGTAATATTAACCTAATAGACTTAGAAAACAATCAGAGGAGGAGGAATGCTGAAGATAACTAATTGCACCCATCTTTATGCCAGAAGTTCACATCTGAGTTATGATAAGCAGTAACAAAAATACCAGTTATTGGCAGCCATGTAGTTTGGAAACTCAGTTCTTCTGCCTGCTTCTCAAAAAACCGGCATCACCTACTCCAGTTTGGCTAAATGCTTTTATTTTGATGGTCTTCATATGAATAATGCTTGCCAACAGTCACTAACACTATCACCCAAACAATTTCTCAGAAAGTTGCTATCTTGTATGGGCACAAATAACAGGCCAACAAGATGAAATGAGTGAGCTCTGAAAGAAGTTTCTGCTTTTGCCAACAATCTCATAATTTTTACTTCCCAACGGTCCTAAAAATGGCAATTCGTTTAAAAGGATTGAAGAAAAATCCAACAAAGAAAATTCTTTTAAGTGATATATTTACTCAAGGACACCTGTCTAGGCTGCCTAACCCCAAGCCAAAAATGTAGCTCATACTACTGCAAAACTAAACTTTTCCTAGTTTGCTCTAGTACAGATGAAATTGACATTTGTTAGTTCCATTGAGGCACTGGAGAAAAGCACTCCTAAGCCATTAAAGGGAGAAAGGAGTCTTAAAGTTAAGACCCAGCTCCCAGCAAAGCTTTCTCTCAGGATTACTACACCTTGTATTGACCAGGTCCTGATTTCTTCAGTTGTCAGAAAATTTTGCTTTTATCTTTTGAGAGGATTTATTGTTCAGCATCTGTTAGCTGCAACTATGCATTTTTTTTGTAGTCACTTAAAATGTCGCTCCTTGTCATTGCTGAAGAAACTAAAAAAAGCAGAAAAACCAGGTTTACAAGTAGCAACATATAAAAACCAACCTTACTTTAAATAGGTGACTGAAAAGACACATTTAATGTGCCTGCCCAGCTTCTTATAACTTGGCAGAGTTAAATAGGTCATGCAAATGGGTCGCACTGCAGTGGCAAGGATCTCAGGGTGGCCAGCTGCTGTGCCTCAGCTAACAGAGCCGTATCTTTTACAGTGGTCTGAGAAGACACAACCAGAATTTGGTTCCTCTGGCAGCACCTACAAGGCACTATCACCTAATTTCCCCATTTCCTCAATACATTAAATGGAGATGATACTGCCTTTCTCTCAGCCATTACTTTCTGCAGTGTTGGAGTAGACAGAGAATTGGTCACTTGGTCAGCATATCATTTCCTACAGCCCCAGAGGACCTGCAACTATCTCATGCTGGCTCCACTTGCTTTTATTCCACACCACTGTACAATCAAAAATCTTCTTCTGGCGTTTGTCCTTCACACATACAGAGGAAGAACAAGCTGGTAGCTTACAGCCTGAATTTATTTTGCAAATTTTCTCTATTATTTTAATATATAAAATTTGATGTCCATAAATACCTACATTTAGATAGATCTATAAACTATAAATCTGCAATCTATAGATATCACAGATAGCTATACAATTTTATCTATGCTTGAGCTATAAAATGACAGAAAGTCTAAATAGGCTGCATACAGAAGACAGACGCTTCAGTGTGGTGACAGACACAGGACACAAACACAGGATACACTAATAGGTTAAATCCCTACTCTTTTCTGCTTGCCTCAGCAGAGTCCTGACAGTTACTGTTACATCAGCACTACAAGCAATGTCATTTACTTGTAAGTATAGAAAACCAAAAATTATTAATGCAAATGTTTCACTATACTGAATTTCAGAAACAAAAATGTAACCAACACTCAAAACTAAAACTCCCAGGCAAAGCCATCCATGAACCAGTAAGAAGGGTCGTGGGCAGATAAGGGTGCAGAGCACTGACTCCCTGAGAACTTAGTCAGAAGGATGCATGGGAAGGAAGGGACAAACGCTCCTGCTCTCACAGCTGCATTTCAACACCATCACCTTTTCATCCTTTCTGGTGTGTAATCTGACAGACTCACCTCTATGAAATCACTTTGCCAGGACAATCATCTGAAGATAATGCAGAGAGAGTAGGCGGCTGAGGGGCTACACCTTCATGAAGGTGGAGGGAGGGAATGAGGAAGGGGGGAAAAGATAACACACTGCTCACTTGTAATTTTTTTTTCTTGTTTTAAACTCTGTGTTATAAATATGAGAAAATGTTCACCCATTAAAATGTGCACTAAGTCATTTTCCTCATGCACAAAGTGGAGCACAAAATCCTGAACCCTGTAAAAAAAGCCCCAGAAATTGGCAGTTGAGTAGACAGACACCCTGGAAAGCCACTGCAAATTCACACAGTAGCACTGCCAACACACAACATAGTTCAAGCTAGCGAGAATTAAATATTCACAGCAGGCAAATTCTCTCCATAGGATCTGCTGATCAGATGCAATGGCAAACAGCTTGAATTTGGCCCACTTCCATTCCTTTCATCCGCCACAATACATGCAAAACAGTCTCACTGTATTCGCACTGCAAATCAGTCCTACAGCTTATCACTGTGGAGCCATCGTTTGTCAGATGTGCTACTGCATGGCCCGGATGAGATATTCAGATAAACTTGGGGAAAATAAAAGCAAGCCAAGCTGTATGTCTGCATGGAACGCTGAATAAAATGCCAAATACATGCCACTTCTGCAAGCTGGAGATATTATTAGCTGCCAGTAGCACTGCTATGTTTTGCAGGACAGCTGCAGACAAACAGGTGGCTTTTTAAATTTCTGGAATGCTGATATTTTCCCTGCTCTAGAATAAATTAGAAGATCTCTAAAATAAAAAATAAAAAAACAAAAAAGAAAATTTCCAATCTGCTTTTCTGAGCAATTTCCAATAGACTCTCAAAAGCCTTTTGTTTGCTCTCAACATTTCTTCCCTAATTCCCTTACTTCTCCATTTTATGTAAGTAATTAGTGGTCATAATTTATCTATATAGAAGAGTGGATCTTGCCTGATTTACAGGTTCATAGAAATACTGAAATACTCAGTTCAAGTCCACCAGGAAAAAACTTCTGTAAGAAAGGCTGGGAACTTTTCATATAGATATATATATATATACACACACACACACATATATATATACATATATATACATACATGCATACATACATTTGAGTACATATATATGTGTCACTATTTCTCCAATATGCTTTTCTGTGTATGTTTAACTACATACATATGTTTAACAATATATATATATGTTTGTGTGTGTGTGTTTTACTGTTCATCCAATATGATTTACTGTATATATATAAAATAAAACTACACAAAAGCTTGTTTTCTGCGGCAGACTCCAAGTCAGTAGATTTGGAAGGAAATGGATCACAGTTAGGACACACTCACTTAGAAGCTGAGGATGGTTAACCTCCAGGAGAGGAAGGCTGACAGCACACCAAAACTGAAGGCACCCCCCAGAACAGCAAGGGGAGACAGGGCTGCTTACACCCCAAAAGGATTCTGGCACACAATAGCCTCACCCACGAAAATTAAACGCTAGTGGGAAAAAAAACCCAGAAAGAGATGGTCCCTGGGAGCAGGGAGGGGAAGCAGGACTTACCAGCCCGCCAGCCGGACCGATGCTCGCCTCCTCAGGGCCGCGACCCCGCGGCGGGGCGGCAGCGGGGCCGGCGGCAGCCGCAGCCCCCGGACTCCACCCCCGGCAGCGGCGCTGCCCGGCACCCGCCCGGGCTCAGCGCGGGGGCACGGCAGGCGAGGACAGGGAGCGCGGGGCGCGGACCGACCGTGCGAGCCGCCCAGGCAAGAGGCAGCTCCAGAGAATAAACACCGCGATGGTCAGATTGAACCAGGAGGAGCAGGGCACACCGGGCGGGCACGGCACTGCCCGGCTCCACAGGTAAAGCCTTCCAGCGCGCCCCTGAGAAGCTGGTGAAGGCTGCCTTTGCCAAGAAAGCCCAGCCTTTTTCTGCTTCTTTTTGGGCAGTCAAGAAAGGAAAAGATGTGTCTCCTCCAATAACAGCCCTGGTTTCTTGTCAAAAAGGCAAAAAACCACCTTTAAAATGGTGTGAAGAAATAGGCCAGCTAGTACTGTACTTCAACTGCACAAAACACACCAAAAACCCCAAACGTGGCTCTAAGTGACCTTCAGGTAATATCTAAGTCTGGTGAAGATAAAATCATAGAATCATAAAATCATCACCGTTGGAAGAGACCTTCAAGATCATCCAGTCCAACCATCCACCCACCAGCACTGCCCCTGTAACCCCTGAACCACTAAACCACATCACTCAGTGGCAAATCCAGGTGCCTCTTGAACACCTCCAGGGATGTGACTCCACCACATCCATGGGCAACCTATTCCAATGCCTCATCATCCTACTGTGATTTTTTTTTCTGATACCCAATCTGAATCTCCCCTGCCTCACCTTAAAGTCCTCTCACTGTAGGCACAGCAGAAGAGACCAGCCCCCACCTCACTACAACCTCCTTTCAGGTATTTGTAGAGAGCAATGAGGTCCACCCTGAGCCTCCTCTTCTCCAGACTAAACAACCCCAACTCCCTTTGGGTATCTCAGTACCTGACCCCAAAGACAACTTGGCTGGAGGTGCCCAGGTGCTTAGATCCTGCTGCTCCCAACCAGGCTCACTAGGCCAAAAACCTCCAAGTGCCTAGAACAAGAAGATAGTGCACAACTTTGACACTACTACTGATTGTATAAAAACTTTGATTGTATAAAAACTTATCTGTTTTCAATAATGTGAATGGAAGCTGGGCAAAAGAGAGAACATGAGCAAGAGCAGACTTCAACTCAACAGGCAAAAGCAAACCACAGGAGGGTGGGAGGGGTGCACACAGCAAGAGCACAAGGCTAATCCCATGATTTCACTAGTTAAGTAGGTCCTGATATTACCCCTTTCTACACCAGGTCATTATCCCTGAAGGCACAAATAAAACATTTGAACAAATGGGGGCCCAGTCAACATCCATGTCTTTGGGGGAGAGAGAAGATGATAATCAGATGATGCAAACTCCCTCAAATTTGCCAAACCCAAGATACACCCTAAGATGGCTTTGTTTACAGCACTGAAGACAGAACATAGGCAGGCAGGGAAAAAAACCCAAAACATTTCCAGGCTATTCACTGGCTCTGATGCTGATGAAATCACAGCCAGCTGTCAACCAGATGTTAGATTTCACCAGGTCTTGAAGAGGGGGTGCCTATCTGATGCCATATTCTATGGTAACAGCCATCTATGGCCAAGGAAGAGGATAACATTTCCTTTCCACCCCTTCTCTGCAGCTCACTCTCTTCTTCTCGTAGTACCAGGTGATAAGGTGATAGTGCTTGGCTTGTGAGGGATTTGGTCTCAGTTTTATGACTTCTTCTGCTACCCACCTTTCACTTTTTTTTTTTTTTTTTTTTTTTTTTTTTTTTTTTTTTTTTTTGTGTGTGAATAAAACTCACGATGAGCAGGGTTAAAAACCAGCTCTCATACAGTGAATTGTAGCCAAGCACTCCTAGGAGCCCCTGGGAATTCACCTTGCAAATCCAGAGCCAGATGGGTAAAAACACAAAACCAGAAAAAAAGTAAGGCATGGTTCCTTTTGCTGTGATGGAAAGGAATGTTATTTATCTCACTCTGCCTTCTTGGTGGGGCTATGAAGTGGATCAATACAAGAGTTATGTCAGAGTGGGTTGGGGAAAGAGCTACAAAAGAGACAAGAATGAAAGATATATCACAATATGATGCTCTGAGGACAACCTCAGCTCCCATCTGTGGCAGCTACTTCTTATCCATCCTGCTGGCAATAGTTGTGCTGTCTGTCTGAAGGAGAGGAAGAAAGGTCCTGAAGACAAATTTGACCTTTATTTGCACTCACATTATGAGTGCAGGAGTATGACTAACCTAAACACACATTTCAAGGGTTTCAACCCTGAAACCACAGCTAGTGCCACAATGGTTCCCTCTGGACATCCTCTGGGGAAACTGGACACTTTCCTTTTTCAGCACATCCCTGCAGCTGCTGTCCCCAAAAATGAGCATTACAGCAAAATACAAAATTGGGCAAGAAATTCTCAACTAAGGGCAACATGCTGTCTCCTAAGTTTGGTTTATTTGTGTGTTATTATCCAGACCCAATGAAGCGTTAAGGAAAGTACAGAGTCTGACTATGGCTTTTTAAGAACTCAAAAGACAGCCATCCCAAACAAACTGCTTAAAGAAAACAAAATTACATAAAGTTTAAATCTAGACTTGTTAAGTCATAAGAACCACTACACCAGATATTGTGAAAACTAAATTTAAGTAAAGGAGACCACCAAAGAAACTAACCTGAGCATTAAATAGGGGAAAGTAATTTTTTTGCTAGACATAGTGTTAAAACTTATCACTCTGCATAAAAAAAACCAAACCCCATAGATAAATAAAGTTGAATTACCTCATGAGCAATATATCCAAAGGTACAGCCCTAGGGTAGTCCAAAGGAACACCACGAATAGCTTAATCTCCAACACAAGTCCTTCATGTGTTATTTATAGTCGTCAATTAAATCAAGCAGTGCTGAATAAACCTGTGCCTTTCCAGACTGGTGTCAGGGCAATTGTGTGTTAAGCCATGGCACAACAGATACCTTTTAAAAACTATTTATGTGTTCCTGCCAAGAGGGGTGCTTTGGTGGTAAAGACGATTACCTATGCAAAGCAAATTTATGTGCTAAGATTTATTCCATGTTTTCCCTAATTATACTAGGAGGTATACAGAAGATAATACCTTTTTTTCACATAACCCGCCTTATTTTCTCTGCCTGCAGAGTCCTGGCTTCATGGGATCCCTTTGAGCACATTTGATATCCCAGGGCACTGATACCCAATGCCTGCTTTCTATATTTTGACTTGACTGTAGAGAAAATAACCTCATTTTCCAGGAAGAGCAGTGTTGACTATTCAAGGGATCCAGCTCCAGGAAACCATCAGATTCAACTTGCAAAACAACCTTTGGGATGGAGTGGGTCTTGCAGAGAAGAAAATGAGGAAAAACTCTGTGCATCACAAGCCTGTCCACCTGAAAAGGTGTGTCTGAGTGTATTATTAATTAATTATCTGACCAGCATCATCTATTATAACCCAGTACAGGTCAAGCATAATCAGTGCATCGGCATGCAGCCTCAGAGATTACTATCTGAAAAAATACTTCTCAGCCTGTGATCACTAGTGACTGCTTTTATTTGTCTCTGTCACCATATCCAAAGCAGAGGACAAGGACAGAAAAATAAAGGAAACAGAAATGAGCAATAGTGAGAATTATACATAATGCTTTTCTGATATACAAGAACCTGAAGCAAAACTGTGTTGGAGGTATAGCCTCAATCCTTACCTTCCCCATGTAATTTATCAGTTGTCTTCCCATTCAGGCACAGAGAAGCAGATTTCATCACAGTTGTATAATCCCCCAAAATACAGGATTTTAATGAAAATATGTGCATGATGAACATAATCTGAAGTTTTGTGACCTCCAGCTGTATTGAACCAGCTGAGCATTCAGGACCAGAGAACAGCTGAAATTTTCTGAAGTTTAATTTTAAGGTTTGAAACTGTAAAGGTACAAAAGAAATTGGTACCTAAAATTAAAATCAACATGATATCAAACCTCTAAAACTGAATGTATGATCACCAGCTGGCAGCCTCATAACACTTTTTCTAATTGCAGTAACTACTCACTTCTAGCATGACTTTATTTTCTTGCCCCTTTTCTTTTATATGGTATTTTCCCTTTTGCTTAGTCTATTAAGTAAAGCTGTCTTCCATTTAAAGCCAGAAAATTGTAACACTTGTCAATACTCAGACTTCTCTCAGTAGACAGCAATCCACTACAGGGATCAGGACACTGTGCATCCTGAGCTGTTGGAGGGCCTCTTCATCCCTCTGTCCAAGTACAGCTGCTGTAGGTGGGCCTCAAAAGATGCAAGAAAGCTGCTTGTGGGGGCCGGGGGCCTGGCAGTAGCTGTTAAAATCAGACCAAATCTCTATCCCCCAAGGCAAACAGCAAAACAGTGAAACCGCCAAGGAGGACTCATTCCTGTTCAGTTCGTGACCTCTGCAAAAAAAGCAACAAATTCCACTTCTCCTTTCAAACTAAACATCTACTCTTTATTGCCAAGGAATATGTTTTAATAATCTGTGGTGTTCAAGGTTTGATAAACATCAGAAATCTTTTGGCTGCTGTTACATGATACCTGACATACATTTTCCCCCTACTCACAACTTTGCATTTTCATGCCAACATTACATAAAACTTCTTTAATGTACAGGTTGGGGTCTCCTTGAAAACACTTCTAAAAGAAGTTGTTCAAGTCCAAAAACCACAATTTTTTTTTTAATTGGCTATTTCTCCTGAATGAAGTTCCAGCACATTCCCCATGAAAAACCTACCTTATTGTTTTTACTTCCACTAAAAATAAATAGCAAGCTTTCATACTTAGGTGTCTAGAATTACTTTGGTGAGGAAAAGAAAGGGGAACAAAATGAATAATTTTCAACTTTCTGCAAGTGAATTTTACAGACAATCAAAATATCTGTGAAAAAATATGCTATGTAAATCAGAGCCCATTTCTGACTTTGACCATATACAGTATAACAGCTTGAATTATTGAATACCCCAACACTATATCCATGTATCTGTTGTTTCTTTCCCAGATTTGAAAACATACATTTGGTGTCTGGATGGCATAGCCATAATTGTCAGCAATCTTGAATAACTCCAGCTTTGGTGGGTTTTTTTATGGCAAATATTCATGGTAAGATGAGCTACCCAATAGTCTGGCAGTGATTTCTTTTCCATTCCTTTTCAACCATCAGTAAGCAGTCTCTAGATATAACTCAAGAAACAGCATGACTATTCCTGAAGCTGTTGTAGCTGCAAACCTAGACTGACTACGCAGAATAGCTTACTTAAAATTGCCACTCTTCATTAAGTCTACAGTGGTCATGAAAGCATGCCTTTGAAGAGCCATTTGGAAATCAGGATTCATGGATTACATCTGGATGCTAGTGTAATTTGCAGTTGTGAAGACTAAGCTTTCAGGAAGAAAAAAGCTTAGGACAATAATATACTCTATTTAAGAAGCAGAATTTCCTTAAATTAATGGAATAAAATCAATTATTAAAGCAAGAGAGAAAGAACGGAACACTTCTTTAATATGGTGCATTCCTATTGCAAAGCTTTTTCCCAGCTCTTTTGCAATGTCTTGGTTCTGGTTCCTCTAGACAGCAGAACAGAGGAGAGGAAAGGATTTCTCATCCTACAGGACTGTTATATCTTTAGTCTAGTTTTCTTCAACACATTAGAGGTGTACTACCACAACACCCTCTCTCCCCTCAGACTACACAAAGCAACAAGGGGAGGAAGAAGAGTTCATCACATGGATCACACCAGGTCTTTGGAAACAGGAGCTAAGCAGCGAAGATGGCAGAAATAGCTTGTCTCGTGTGTTGCTGAAGGGAACAGAAAATGAAAACAAATCAGCTATCACTGATAATTTATTCTTAAAACTTCAGTTAATACCCTACCTTCTGTCCTTGCCAGACTTGAGATAAACTTTTGTTTGTTAGAGGAAAAGAGCCAACCATGCTTATAATTCAGCTTACCTGGATATGACCAATGGCTCCTGCTCACAACAGTCACAAATAAGGCCAGCACAGATGTTCATGTACCATCAAATAACAAGCTTCCAATTCCTCACCTGCTACTTCTGAAAATTGATTCAATTTAAAGCCACATAAAAAACTGAGTAAAACTTAGTTAATGAGACTGTATAAAAGAAAATGGTAAATTTAAATATTATTTTTTCCTTTTCTCAACAAAGAGACAGGGCTCAGAGTTGATCAGAGAGAGGTATATCTAGACAGCAGAACCAGTAGAGTCTGGTAAGATTAGGCCAGGCTCCAGCACCAATAAGAAGCTCCCAGCAAATTAGCTGATTTAAAGCACTGCAGAGTCCCAGTCCCCAGCCAGCTCACATCTCCAAACCACTCCCATAGGCGCAGATTTCTGGAGAATGCAAAAGTTACACATGGCTACCCAAAATCAGCTCAAGGCCAGCAGGACTTATTGGCTTTGGCAAGCACCTCTACACTGCACTTCCTAGCGACTGGGGAATACATTCATCAGACACAGGACTGCCTTGCTTGAATGCACTGACCCAGCTGATGCTCAGCACTGTGCTGAAGCCAATCAACCCTTAAATCTGGAGACACTACTAAGAGCTACCTGGGGTTTACAAGGTCAACAGATGTAGCCCCATCCAAATACAGGGGCTACAGAGCTATGCAACCACCGTAGGTGATGGAGGAACACTGCCCTAATTGCAGCACAGGAGCCCACCAACCCAGGAGGCACCAGACCCTGGTCACACATGCCCTGCATGCCCCTCGTGTACATGCCAGCCAGCCCAGAGCTGCACAGGGGCATCAGCATGCCTGTGACTGCAGAGATTGTGGAGACTCAGCTAGTAACTGAGCAGCATCCACTTTCTGGGGCTTTTTGGCTACCTGGAAATCCCTAAATGTGCTGTGCTGCACTGCTAAGCTGATCCCATGCCTTTGGGCCATTTGCCCCCAAATGGGAAAGGCACTGGCATAAAGCCGCTCTTCTGCAAGAGCTGATGTGGCTGTCCTGAGCAAGGGTGAGAGATGAGAAACCCAAGCAGACTGTTCAGTCAGTTGCCTACACCCACACCACAGAGGTTATCCAGGGTTCTGCATTCTCTGGCATATCCTAAACTCCACCTTCCATTATCCTGAATAGAGTAGTTGACTGTTTTTCCTCTTATTTACTTCCCATCCTCAGTCTGGCTTTTTTTTTTCTCCAACTTGCAAAGCTGTAGAAGACAAGAATATTTCTATGCTGTTTTAAAAAGAGAATAAATTATATTGAAAGCTGTGATGGAGAATACTGACCACAATCTTTGAAGTTCTTGGTGTGTAATTTGCTTACATAATAGTTTGCATTAAGGTTTAAGTGCTGGATTTTTAGTATTGCTCATCAAATTTCAGCCAAATGAAAAAGAATAAGCAAGCTGAACTAGTCTTGGGAAGATAAACTTATCTGCAAGAATTTTTGGTGCAAGTGTGAGATCACCAAGAACTCTCAGTTCTTCAGAAAATATGTAAAGGTCTGGAATGCAAGGAGTTTCAGTTCTCCAGGCCCATATATTAGAAAGTAAATTTTAATCAGGATTGTGTGGCTCAAGAGATTGGGTAATAGTATTTAAAAAAGCAAGTGATTAATCTCTGATCAACCAGAGGGTAAGGACTAAAGAGCATTTAAGGTCTCAAACACACCTGGGAACTAGCCAACTTAGTCTAATACTGTGGGTGCTGACTCTAGGCAGATTTTGGATTTTCTCACGCACAGTCCTCATGCTTGTGAGTAGCCTCCTCTAAATTTCATTAGAACTATTCCATCATCCTCCCCAAAATTCCGTGTTAGTTACGCCTTTGAAATGCCAATGGCAGATAGATACCTAGTTTGCTGATAACACGTGCTGACAAATACCTTGTTTCTCTCTGTCCCTTTTAACTGCATCTATGTGTTGTTTCTTAATTACAAACTCCTGAAGGCAGAGACTTGAGGTGCCATATAGCATAACAGGGAAGAGGAGATTCATATTAGCAAGTTGATACTTGGCAGGAAAACAGATTTTGGTCAGTGCTGACTGTATCATTCAAAGATCTGACATGCACAAAAATGGAGGCCAGCAATGTCTGAAGATACAGCTCCTTAACTCCCTTCAAACTAATCATAATATTGGATTGAATTTTGCCCTTTGGGTTGTTTCAGATAGAATGAAAGAACAAGGAAAAAAATGGTGCAATATTGCTGAAGATAAAGTATCACCCATTCTAAAACAATTCTGGTAATACCTTGCTTACTCAAATTGTTGTTGGACTGCAGCAGTTCTCCAAGAGCATGTAATTATCTTGCTTCTTCCTTGTCTAAAATTCTAGTCCACTGACATATCAGATTCCACCCAGTCACTATTCAGCAGTGTAAAAAAAAAATACAGGCATGTACACTAAGGGGGAAGATCAGTCTAGCCTGACTTCTCAAAAAATACAGAGCAAAACAAAACTCAGCCTCCTGTGACAAACTTTGTCATGTTACTTTTTTATGAAAGTCTGACACTAAACACTAACTTTAGTTACAAATTTTGTGTTCTTTTGGCCCACAACATTTATTTATGTACTTACTTCTCTTTACTTCTTTAGAGGCTTTTGTAAGAGCTCTGACAGCACTCCCTGGGAACCAATCTGTTTTATTTACCAGTTTGCAACTAGTTTTGCCCATGATTGATGTAATTCCTGCATTTGTTCATAACTTGTTTTCTGAAATATCCCAAAATACATTGCTTCCAAAACACAGTATCAAGCCTGTAGTAGCAGTTATTAATTTTTTAAATCTGCTTGTATTTTCTTTGAAAAGAAACAAGCAGTACAGCAGAACAGTGTATGTGTGGCTGGTGCATGTGGCACTCTCAGAACATTTCAAGTTTTCCTTTTCATGCAGTTGCTATAGTTTGAGAAGCAACTACTATCTGACCTCCTTAGAGGTAACAGGAGAAACTTAATGAAAGAAAACATCCAGGAATTGTACAGAATTAAAGGGTTTTTTCTGCTTCTGCATATGTCAAGTGAAAGTTGCATGAAATAGATCAAAAGTTGAGAGGTTTTATTAGCTGGTGCTACTCACCTGTGCAGACAGTCTTCTGGCACAATTTTCACAACTTGTTTACAGTATCACCTCAGTTATCTAGAACTTCGTGTTATCCCTACAAGGGTCAAATTCCTGACATGTATTAATTACACTGAAAATTGCCCTGGATTACTTGAAACCTCAAATAACTGAACCTATCCACTATCCTCCCTTTTAAATAACAGAGGACATACTGTATAGTGGTGCTAATACTTTGTGGCTGAACCCTGTAATTCCAGAAATTAATACATAAACGTCACACTTCTTATCTAGCAGGTCTGCCAGCTCTGGTCTGAAAACCAGGCTTGAGAGGCAGAGAGCACTTATAGCATGGTCCTAGTCACTGCTGTGGGCTGCGGGACAGGAGGCGATAGGAAGGACAGGAAGGTTAAAACTAAAAAAACCACTGACCAGCATTCCTGATCCATGCACTGCTGGCCAAGGAAACAAACCTGCTTCACAGTTCAGCTCTCTTAGTTGCCTAAATGACCTTGGATCCCTCCTGTAGTTAGCCAAAGACTGGGTGCTGCCTGCACGGTAAGCCTATGTCTCACTGACACCTGAGCTATTACAGTTGTGGTTATTGTGCTGCATCTTCTTGTGCCCATCACCAGCAGGTCAGGCCTGCAGCTTCCCCCTGAAGGCACTCACCGAGCAGCTTCACAGGAACCTCTATAACTGCATTATATCAGGGCTTGACTGGAAAGATGACAATGCAAGGACCTACTGACAATTCAGGTAATTTAGCCAACAGCAAGCATTACCTCTAAGACCCCTAATGCTGTTGCTAGGCAGGAGTGGTAAAGTTAGGATTGGTTTTGGAAAAACCAGCAAGCCTCTTTCCAACCACACTAGAAACGGTGTTAAAGGACAACAGCAACGAGACAGCTTTCGTTAAGAAAAGGTATGAGAAATATCCAGGAACACTTGGTAACACCCGTAGGATTTGCTGGCTGTGCAACCAAGCTACACAGCACCCAACCAACCCAACAGTTATAAAAGGCAAGCAGCAAGAGCATCAGCAGCCCGGGCTATCAGTTTAAGGCCTGAAATTTGTTGCTTCACAACAGGTGCAAGGGTGAGAGTCACAATCTGGCACTCAATCCAACATGCCTCCCAACACAACAATACAACTTTGCAACATACTAAGGCAAGTAACATCTCTCTAGCAGTAAAAGGAGACCAAATACCAACATTATGATTGAAAAAGAAAAGAAAGGGGAAGGGGGGAAAGCATCGTGTTTACAATTGGCCTTATGGGGTAACACAAGCTTGGTTCTAAATTGTGCATGAGAACTACTACAGTTCAAAGGAGAAAAGCCGAGGTAATGAAATAGCATAACAGAATGGACTGAAAAAATCTGAGCTGAACTCAGTGCACACTTGGGTGCATGCACACATTTAGCAAGTTCAATACTCTCCCCTTATTGAAAAGGCTGAAAAGAAAACTCCCTTTCACACATCATGCAGTAATAAATCAGTGTGCACTAGTGCCCCAAAGAAAAACAGATGTTCGCCGTCTAAGTAATGGTGCTTCCCACATGAAGATGAGGAGGCAGACACAAACAAATACATGGCAATAGCAAGGACTTTAACAGAAGGACACCACTCCAAAGAGCTGAGGATTGCCTCTGTATTGCAATATTAATTTTCTAGACCATTAGTTATATTGCTTGTCCATAAATGAATGTGCAATTCTCCTACTAAGCTGTGGAGCAGATTTTCACATGACATCACAAGGTTTTTCAGCCTACAAAAGGTTAATAGTTAATGGTCTTGATGTCCCTCAGTCAGATAGTTCAGCCTATCACTGTATTTTCCACAAGCAATTAACGAAGCTGTTTCCTCTGCAGCATTAATTTTAACAGGTTTACAATAGTATCATTAGACCTCTGGACATTTAAGAGGAAATGCATTACAATTGGAAAGTACCATGCCAAACAGGAAGCAAGTGGCTTTAATCCAGGAGCACTGAGGAATGCAGAGAGAAGGAGAATTCAGTGTCAGGTATTTCAGCCTCTATGAACTCTTGGCCACAGCACCAGACTTCAGAATTTTACTGGGCTCTTAAACTAAAGAAATCACTGTACACGGATCTTTAAGGCACAAGTTTTCCATTAATTTGCCTTTTTGCTTGTTTGCTTTAAGTCAGGGAAACAACTGCAATGTGATCTTTGGAGCAAGACACGTTCCATCATCTGCATTCAGCACGTAGGCTCCTGCTAGCAACATGCACATCATCGAAAATAAATCTATTTAAGAGTGCCCGGAAAGGTTTTCAGCATAGAAACAGTGCGAACAGTTGCTAGCAGACATTAACTGCAACAGACTTCACCAAGTTGATTTGCAGCCAGCGAGGGGATTAGAGACAGCATTCTTCTGCCACCATCTTCAAGGGCTGGGGTCACAACAGATTTTCGCTTGCTCTCTTTTCACAAGAAAAGGTCAAGGAAGCTTGAGCTTCCCTGGACCATTTTGAGGTGGCCAATCTGTTGGTCTGACCACACTGTGAAACCTCTTCCTGCCTGCCACCCAAGGACTTCTTGTGTTAAGAGCTTTTGGGAAGGTACCCTCCCTTTTCACACTTCCAGTGCTGCTATCTGGTTATCAACATTGATCTAGCTGTTCCCTGCAGCAGAGGCTACATGTCACTGAAAAAGACAGTTGGGGATCAGAGATGGTATTTATAGCGCAGACCTACAGACTCCAACCTGTCAGAGGCTTTCCAGAATTAGGGAGTGAGAATACTACTAAGAATAATTTTAAACACAGACAACCTTTAAACCAAGGCTTTAAGGTTGAGACTTTCCCGTGTTCCTGTGTCCCTTGCTTTTGACCAATACCTTAAGGAGTGCTTCTAAGTTTAAACTCTGTAGCTGCAGTTTCAGAACTATTTTAAACTGATGGAATGACACCCTTTTTCCCAATTTGGTGAGCCTCTTCCTTCCCTCCTGCCTGCATTTCTGTTCATGCTGTAAGATGAAGGGTATTTTTTAGCCAGATCAGTTGCCCACTCCAGCTAATGTGAGGGCCAGTGCTGTCATTTGTGGGAAAGCCAAATTCAGAGTAGCTGAAAGCAACCATAACCTCAGGTTTTTCTTGCTAAGGACAAAAGCTGATACTTAGCGTCAATACATGGATAGTTGTAGCTCTGCATATTTTATGAGTGTTGGCCTAAACACTTGCAGTACACCAGCTCAGTGCTTCTTTTTATATCCTCATTGCAAACTAATCAATTTTGCAACAGAAGACACACAAAAATTGCAGGTGCCTGGATACAACTGCAACAGTGACACATTCCCCATAGGACACAGGCGTCACATTCATAGACTCAGAGCATCCAACTCCTTCACTGAAAACTCCTGAAGATGGTACATGTCTCCAGAGCATGTGGTATTTGCCCAACTATTAAGAGAAGTCATAAGCTTCAACAGCGGGATTTGTTTTGAAGAGTATAAATCATTGCTCAGGAGGCTCTTTGTTTCTAACACAGCAGGTGAAGGAAGACACTGATCCTTCACTTCATTAAGCGCAAATTGAAGCTATGTGGGAAACGGCATTTTGTTTGTCAAACTATTATTTTTTTATACTTACAGATACTTAGAGATTATTCTTCAAAAGTTTGCAATTTCTGAAATACTCACTCAACTCAGTGTCATTAAACCAATGTAATGCAAGTCATGGCTGACCTTGCAGAAAGACTCTAGCATCTGAAAGCAAATCTAACAATTATTCCAGTGGGCAACCTACATTTTTCACGGGTACAAAACGAGCTCCTCCTGGAAGCCAGCTGCCCTCCCCAGCCCAACGAAAGACTCTGTCATTTATAGTAAAGGTTAATGCCATGATAAGGGCAAGTTTACATTTCAGCTGCCTAGCATTATTGCTACAGCAGTAGCAATGTTTTTCTTTTTTCTTTTTCAAATGTTATCCCTGGAATCCTTCAGTTTATTAAACTTTGTATTAAAAAAAAAAAAAAAAGCAAACAATCATTACAATATTTTATAAATAACATCTTTGAGAAGTCACCTGACAGCCCTAAACAGGTAGACTCTTTGTTTTTAATCAAACATTTTTTTCTAAAGTATGCTAAGGCTGGGCAAGAAAAATGTGTCTCCATAGAGCAAAAAAACCATTCAGAAATAGACATCCTCTGCATTGACTATCCTCTCTTGGTTTTAACATAGAAAAGGTTCCCCTTGCCTCCGAATTTGCATATTAACATTCTAAATTATTCAATAAAATAAAGCCAATTATAAAGCCAATTATAAACCTACTGATTAAACTCACAGTTGTTGGGAGGCCAGTCTAAAATGAGACTGTGAATGACACAGGAATGCTTGTGATATTTTTGTAACTGTTATTTATTATTTGTATTGACATACTGTCTAGGAGTCCTGGCCACGGAGCAGGACTCACGGGGTGAGGTGTTAGACAAAAACAGACTAGCAGATGATCCTTGCCACAAAGAGCTTACACGTATTATTAGCATTTGGCCAAACCAAGTCCTGACATTCTCAGCAGCAGAGCTCAGCAGGCTCAGGGCACAGCTTAAGCTGACTGTGAAAATGCTGCACCTTTGAATCCTAACCAGTCTAGTCTGGGAAGAGGTCTCAACAACATGACTAAGTTTGCATACATCCACAGCAGCCATGGATCACAGATATCCTTCACATGCATCCTGCAAATATTTACTCATCTTGGCTGGTGCTGTTCTGACCCAACAAGGAAATTGTTCAGGGCACCCTGGGTACTAAATGAGAGACTTCAGCTTATAACAAGGGACAAACTCCTGGACACTGGCAGAAAGGGACAGTATCCTTAGCATGGCAAGGAGTGGTCCCAGCCAACAAACAGTTTAGCTTATTGAGTGCGCTGTAAACACTCCAGCCAAGGAAGCATCCAGAGGAAGGGACTTTAGGGCCAGCAGTGAGGCTGGTCTGCCAAAGTCCTGGCTGAGTTCTGGCTGGGGCCAGTGGTGCAGGAAGCACACAAAAATCACTGAGGGATCAATAACGGGCAGTTTGGAAACAAACAAGGTTCTTCACTTCAAGTTTCACCTCCAGCCATCATAAACACAACACTGCAGCTGGTAGCTGAGGAAAGAAGTGATTTCTCATGGATGTTAGGGACAACTTATGAGCCATACAGACAGTGAACATGAAGACTAATAGGAGTCGGCTGAACTCACTTCTCTGAGAATGTGTATTACAGCTAAACGAAGCTCAGACCATCACAAGCAAATAAATAAGGTGGGGTCACTCACATCCCTTTGTTTTGTTTGTTTTTCTGTAGTTCATGCCTTTTATTATTTGCCTATTATTTCAGCCCCTCTTGCATGCATACATCAGGTTATAGTACAACTTGGAAGCCTTACAGGCTTGGAAGGCAACACAGGCTAAACCCAAGTGCAGCAGTGGAATATGTCTCCAACACATTTGCTGTCAGATCAATGATTAGCTTCCAGCTTCAAATGTTTGAGAGTTTTGGAACCAAACCCAACACACCAGAGTAAGCACACCCATTTCAATCACTAAAATATTAAATGAGATGCCAGCATTGTATTTTGCATTTGTATTACTAGTTTAAATGGCAGGAGAGCAATGCTTTCTGGACAGCATTTGTATGGTTAATTGGAAGAAATAAAAACCTTCAATCCAGTTTAAAAAAGAAAAACAGCTGAATTTCCATATAAAGTTTTAGTTTTTCTTTGTTTGCATCTCATTTTGCCCCCAGTACTGCTTTCTCTGTGCTTCCTGCCAAATTTGAACTGATGGCTGTTTTCCTCTTCTGCAATGAATTAACTACAGCTTCACTGCAGATTGTTCCACACAGACCGTTTACGAACAATGTGGTTAAGAAACACCTGTGAGTTTGCTTTTATATTCTTTGTGCAACTAGGAAATGTTTATGACTACAACATACAGCTAAATTCATTAAACAGGAATAAGGTAACTCTGTCCAGCTCAGGTGACACCCAAACAAATGGGCAGGAAAACCTAAACGAAAAAGCAATTTGAAGGCAGTCTAGAAAGCTCGGGGAGTAAAAAACCCAAACAACACAAAGCACACAAGCTTACAATACTAACCATTAATTTTTTTTAAGGATCCTCTTGCTTTAGAGAAGAGATTCATTATATATTACAGTATGTGATGAGCCAAAGCACACAGTGCTGCTCTGAACCACTGGCCAGACCCTAAATATTGCATTAGTCAAACATTCAGGTTTCAGAACTGAAAGCAGGCACAAGAGGTGTCGAGAAACCAATTACTATTTAGCAAGGAAGATCCACAGAAAACATGGCAGAATGTTTGCACAGTATTTTGCTATGCAGTCAACACTTTGTTTTCCGTCAACATTCACAAAAATGCTTTTGGGATGTGAGTGCCAAGAACTTACTGTTTTTAGATAGTCAGGAAATTTTGCTTCTGTTTACTTCACATGTACCCCAACTTATCCAGCAAGACTTTTTTATGAATGCAATTGCGCTGGGAAATGAATATGATCAGCAGAGAATAGTAGTGCAAAACAAGGAAACAGAAATTATCATATATTGTGAATCTACATGTTACAATAGGAGCAGGCTCTTTCCAGAAAGTACTAGAATTAAAGGGAGAGTGACAAATTTAAAAAAAAACCAAGAAGATAATTTTTTAAGAAAAAAAATAGTAGCAAGGAGGTATGAATGAAAAGTGATAAAAATAATGCACATCTGTTAAATTTCTGTGTATTTATCTTTGCTAATTATTTTTAACTGTGTGAAACACACTATACTTGGAGTCTTGTAATTTTATTTTGAGGTTCATACCTGCATGAAGAAACAAGATCTCATTCGATGAATTCAGTTAGTAGCACAAACCCCTGAAAGCTAACATAATGATGACTTTTCTTTGAAATAACATATGAGATAGAAAAACCCCAAATCTACAACTTGTGCAATATTACAGCATAAGAACAAACTACCGGCACCAGCTAGAACAGACATGTAGCTGTTCTTAATAAGGGCAATAGCAAGTTCTCAGAGAATCCTTTGCCAAAAGAAACTTCCTGGGGAAATAATGAGAGAAAAAAACCCAGCCTTGCTTTCAAAGGAACAAGCTTTCTTAAGCAGCCCATTACGGTTCTGTTCCTCTTGGTGCAATAACCATGCAACCAGGTGACTTCTGCAGGGCTATTTTTTCCAGTGCTATATCATACATATGTCACGAAGTTAAGGACCATAAACAAACTGAAAACTGGATGCCACAGTAAACAGATTTTTATTCAGTAGTGCTGAAACATGAGCCAAGATCCAAGCTAAAGTTCATCTCTCCATCTTTGTCTTGACTACTTCCTAGTATTATATGTGAGAATCGTTCACACAGCCTCTGAAGTAAGTGTCTGAGCTCCTGTGGGGATTGTTCAAGGAACTGAAGTAATGCTATAAACTCCCCTAAACCCTGTCAAACAAAAGATAAGGCAGAAACCTTTTCTTTTCTCACAGAGTGACATTATTCAGGGACAGGAAGCAAAAGCTGGAATCTTTTTAAGTGAAAAAGAAAGTCAACACACAGTGGTTGGCATTAGAGAGCAAAGCTTATCTATGGTGATGCTGGTAATTTTTAATAGAATAGATAATAAGGTATAGAGTTATAAAATTGCAAATAGTAGAAACCTTAAAAATTAGCTGTATTCACTATGAATGTTATACAAAATGAAAGAAACCAACAGCAACTCACTGAAAAAATTGCTGGTTTTGTAAAAATCACTTAATTATATTCATTGTACTCTAATACATCTTTGTAAGTCTTCTGCAGCTCCAGATGATTTTTTAATTAATAACTCAGGCAAAATACTTCTCCAGCCTTCTACAATTAAATACATGAAATGATGGTGCTGGAAAGCTGACAGTCTTAAAAAAAAGATGCTCAGTATCAATTTCTCACATGAGAAAATTTCTTCTGGCAACAAGGCTTTTAATAAAGCCTGTTACTCCCACCTAGGCCTAACATGTTCTTTGAATGTTTTGTGAATTTGCTTTTTGGTAGGAGCATTAGCTTTCAGGATTAATGAATTCCGAACAAGAATGAGAAAACATTTCATCAAATTTAATACTGTAAGTCTGAATACCAAACCAGTGGTCCTACATTTTCTTTCATTAAAGCAATGTATCATTTCTGCTGTGATAACAGAAGCAGTCGGCACTTCTGGAGATCAAAGCAAATTACAAACAAGCCTGCCAAGCTGAACATATGTAATTCTATATGTAATGCTGCATATAATCCACATCCTGACTTAGACTTGCAACTAGACAAGATCATCTTTGTGTATTTATATGGCCTGTGCTTAGTATGGTGGTGTTCAGATCTTTGAGTTCTTACTTTAACACCACAGCACTATAACCAATAAATTTTATTTAAATGTTTGGTGTTCTGGTACACAAGATCTGCAAATAAACTATTCCCTCTTAAACTACATGAGCAAGTCACTGGTGAGAATTTCAGAGTAACTGCAGAGTCATCTAGTTTTAAATGCCAGGAAAAGTTTGAAGAATTCAGCCTGCCAACAGACCAGTTATACATAATGCTTCACGGAAGTGTTGTGAGAAGGCACGCAAACATGAAATACAGGCAAAATTTTTACACCTGATGATACTCCCAAGTGAATACCTCAGCATGTGTCTGATATGGGCTTCAAGTTCACTGTTATTTTCCTTCAATAGAGGACGCTTCTTAATTCTTACCATAACAAAGGAGAAAAACAGACTATCATCTGGAGAATAAGACTCAAGTCGACATTTTGTAGAGCTACATAGTATATGTCTGTTTGTGTCTCCGGAGGTTAAAGATGAAACAAAAGGCACTTTGAATACTCTACAATTACTCATAAGTTTTAGCTCCTACTGTGTAAAAAAGAAAACATACCTATTGTCTCTCCTAGTGAAATAAATACTTATTCTATCAGCTACAGGAAAGAAAATAATCCTGTTACAATAATTAGGTTACACTTTTTACGCAGAAGCAGTATCTAGGAGTTAAAAGCACATATCTCATGCAAGGCAAAAAAGGTACTGAGGCTTTCACAGCATTTCTACTTGTACTTAGGAAATCACACCCACTGGGGTGAAGTAACTGGAAAGAAGTAACTATTTAGTATGTCAAGCCAACCAAAACTAAGATAATAAAGAAAAATTGGCAATTAATAAAGGAATGTCTCTCATATATGGTCAAATACCTAGGAGGTATAACTACTTCTGGACCATAGTGTCAATGTTTTAATTTTTTTTTCAGACACATAGGCATGATACAGGTAAGTGAAAAGGAAAGGATACACCCTCTGCTCAAACATACCCCTGATGGCTGTACTTTAAAATAATACACCATAAATAAACATAACAGACTAGATAGAACACTTGATCATTTAAATTCACATGCAATCCTTAAAACAGCCACTTACACACCACTGTAACTAAAAATAGCAACAAAAGTCAGCAGGTATGGAACCAGACAACTTGGAAAGCAAGGGGAAATTTTGATAGTTTGTTTTGTTTGGAGCAATTTATTCACAGAAGAGTAGATTAAAACATCCATTAGTAATGTTCAAGAACTCAGAAATAGTGAACTTTTTAAATAGCCTAATCATTTATTAGGAAAAAGATTTAGAAAAGTAGTTACTAAAGATAATCAGAGGACACAGGTACAGGTAATAAAATGACTTTACGACACAAAAACGATCTGCTGTATCATTAGTAGCCTGAAAACTGCTTTTCATAATGCTTTGAAGATACACATCTGGCAAGAGAGATTTATCTCAAGGAATGAGAAAAATACACACACATAATGACTTTTTTCTATGTCTTTCCCACTACAACCACCTTACCATTGGGATTTTACATATGAATAAGGAAAGAAACCAATGTAATTCAATATCATCTTCTTAAAACAGTCATAACAAAAATTGAGTCTTTCCTGAAAGCAAGCCAAGGAAAAGAAAACTGCACTACTGGTACTTTTTGCAGTTGTTTATATCAAATAGTCCTTTCAAGAAGGACTGCAAAGGAATAAGATTAGATGGGTTTTAGAGGCAAAAGAAAGGCACACAAGGAAACTTTAAAGAAAGGGTTGTGGGGATCAAAAATTAAATTCTAAACCCAGGTAGTATTCATGAAGAAATATCCTTGTCAATCTGCAGGTCGAAAGACCCAGCCTCAAAGGCTATGTAACAACATTTTAGAACCAATTTAACAGCAAATGTAACATGGTTTCTGATACACTGAAACTTTTTAATGCTTTTATACAAAGGAATGTTAACCTCAGCTATCAACAAGTAGTATGTTCTGAATCTTGCATAACTAAGCTACAATGTGAGCAGTGCCAGAACACAAAGGAGTCATGTATATATGATGAGTCTAAATCAAGGATGGCCATCTTCCACATGATCGAGGACCTTTTTATTCCCAATTACAACTGACGGTAAAATCAATTCAGCCATATTTGTATGTGGCTAATCCTGTTAGAGCCAACACCCACTCACACCCCCACCTTCTGCCCCAGCAGCAAGCACAGGACTGTGCCACCACTTGAGGTGACCCCTTGAGTACCCAGAGCTCTTGACAGCCCATGAGCTGTCAGCACATCCGCTGTGGTCTTCCTTGCTTACAACAGAGTGTGGTCAACTTTTGCTCTGCCCTTAAAGTCAACATGAAACAGTTCCCTAGACAGTCCCACAATGAATGTTATCTGCAGACTGCGGTATTTTGGGGAAAGGGAAATTGAGACAAAATATACAAGCACAGTTTTCTTCTTTTCCAAAAACTATTTTCTTGTGGTGATGGCTTCTAATGCATGCATTCCACTTTTTCTAAAGCTAGTGCCACAACTGGAAGGTGATATATAACCAAGAAGATCATCTTCCTCTAAAAATACACCCTGCCACTTGAATACTGACTACTTCTGGAAAAAAAAAAGACTGAAAGGTCTTAAGGTGACTACACAGAGCATTCAGATTTCAGAGGGACTGTCTAAGTTTACTAGGCTAGAAGAGTTCAAATTACAAAAATAATTGCTATCTGAATCACATAGTCAATGTCAAGGTGCAAAAAGCAGCACTGAAATATTTTCCTCCATTCAATATACTCACCAAACCTGCAATGGGGGTCGGTAGTCTATTGATCTTTTTAACCAATCCTGGCTTTATTGCATTCAGCAACCTGTTAGGAGAAAGGAGTATTTTATGAGTGGTAAGTCACAAAACCTGAATTATCAAACCCTTTTCCCCAGCACATAAGGATTTCAGTGTGGCTGGAAAAGAAGAATGTCCCCTTTCTCCCTTCTGAAAACACACATGGACACCCAAATTTCATCACTGAAATGAAGAAAGACTAGAATGAATATCCACAGTATAGTAACTCAACAGTATTTATTTTATACGCTAAATTCATCTAGACTGCATCAGTGACCCAGACAGATTCTGGGTGAATTTTGTCACATTAGTCTGCCTTCCCTGCGTACAGGTAGATCATGCCTGGAAGGGCCTGAGAGCAGAAACCCAGATGGCATCCCCGTCTGGCAGTTTCTGCACTGCAGGAAAGTGAGAAAGGATGTACACTTTATGGGTGGCCTGTCTATTTTTCTCCATCTTGACTTGAAATTAAATGCCATCCTCGCATATATTGTGTAGAATGGAGGGCCCCATAAATCATAAATGAGAGAAGACAAATAGAAAGGGAATCCAAAAAACCCCCATCTCATCATGAAAAAACACCATTAGGCCAGTGACACCACAGCTGAACACTGTTCAGTGTCCAAGGATTAGCAACCCCCCAAATCCAAGTTCCTCACCACCCATGAGCATGCTATGAGATGTGCTGACATGGCTCATCGTTAGAACACTCAAAAAAATGACCAAGCCTCTAAAAGTGGGGAATTTTAATTGTAAAATCCTGTTGCAACAAACACTGTGTCTTCACCACCCTTCCCCCAAGAGAAAACCATAATGCCTTTTATCCAAAGAAAAATTCAACCAGTTCCATCCACTGGGAAGAAAATCATCAGGTCAAGACATGGACTTAAAATTCAAGATCTTTGAAGAGAAACAAAGATGTCTGTTTAAATTTAGAACTCTCTGAAAATTAGAATAGCCACTATGGAAGAGAGAAACCTCATTTTGGGCTGATATGGTCTCCATTCAAGAGCAGACTCCTTTGGCAGCTTACTGTGGTGTATACACTTATATATTTAATATATGAGAGGCCTGGCTGAGAAGTTTATCCAAACTAAAAGAATACTCCTTTCGACTAAAAGCTAACAGTCTGTGATGGTTTCTAGCTCCCTGCTTCTGAGCTAGGATAACAGGTGGTGTGCCACTGCTCAAAGCTCCATCAAGAACCATAGTGGCACATTATTTGCTGCTTGATTCCTTATGACTGTGGCAATTTGCATGAAGGAGTTCATTCCTCCTGGAGTGAACATCTGGCTTTGTGAACATGGAAATGATCACTTTTCCTCACCTCTTTCCCTTTGTGTCTCCCTGAAACAGTATATAGGTTGGGTCTCTGCGATCACTTGGAGAGAACAGGGGAGCAGAGTGGGAGACGCTATTCTCAGTTTTCTGTGATCATAGTTTGTAAAGCTCCTGTTCCACTTCTCCTAAGCTGTACTCATGTTATTATGTTCTTGAAGTTCCCACATCTCCAACACTATCATGTATTGGGAGTAGCAACAAAACCAATATGAATGATAGTTTTGGGAGTTGGAGGTATTTTTTTAATATTCTTGAAGTTAAAAACTCTGTAACCCAAGGTCATACAGACTGCTGTACTATTCCTCCCTTCTGCTTAAGGTAGAATCTAACAGTAATGTCCTAAAAACAAATGAATTAATATACTTTTATTTACAAAAAATTCACATATCCCCATTAGATGAAGAGAATGGCAAGAATAGAACTGCCTATCTTCTAGAACCATTATTTTATTTCACATATGGAAAAAAAAATAGCTTTTTTCCCCCCAAGAGATACTATGGTAATTTTTAACCTCACACAGCAGCAACCTTGTAAAACTACTATTTTCCATTTAGCTGCTACACCAGGCAATTTAAGATTGTTTTTTTCCATATTTTTTTTTTTTCCAGAGGACTTCTTTCCAAATACTGGAGCTCTCCAGTGACTTCAATCCCCAGTCTGCCTATTCTGTCTCAGGAAAAAAAGAATATATTAGCTAAAGCATCCCATTTTCTTTATTACTCAAATGTGAATACATCAGGCACCATAACCAATATTGCAGGTGCAGATTAAAAGTCACAGACAATAATAGAAGGCAAAATAAAGAGTTCTTAATGGAAACCTCAAACACCAAAACCTATGCTAAATAAATCTTCAAAATGGCTTGTACAGACTTCCCTGTGAAATATGGGAGAAAGATAAATTGAGAGGAAGGAAAGGAGTAGGGAACAAACAACATTTTAGGTCACCGTTTGGAGGCTGAAGAGAGAGGAAATGGGATGGGGCAAGATGGAAAACCCTGAGGAAGAAATTAAAATTATTATTAAAAAGTTTGTCTCCTGTTGGAAACATTTCTAAGCAGTCTGGCACCAAACCCCCCAGGACTTGCTTGCTGCATAACATGTCAAAGAGAGGTTTCTTCCAGAGCAGACTGACTGCTTCTGAATTATTGCCTCATCTAGAGCAACAATTCAGATGCCAAAACACTGAGTGGTTTAAGCTTGCCCTGCTACTAACCCAGCTGAAAAGTTGTGCTGTTTGTGCAGCGTCTCAATGGTTGCCTTCACTCACACAGTTACTGTCCATCCCTGCTTCTCAAAAATCCACTAACTACACCTCTTCTTACATAGGCCTGTATAAACAAACTGAATTTTCTGTGCCAATTTAGACTCGCACAGAGCACATGACTTGATATGTAAAGCTTTATCAGCTCTGGTAGGTTTCTGTTGAAACATGGGGCAAAGAAGACCCTTCACCATTTTGCATGGGGGACCTGGCACAAGACCCTCGGCCATGGCCCAAGGGAAAGACTATGACAGTGAGAAAAAACTCTAACCCACACCTTCTCCTAGCAGCCCCTGACAACTGCAGTCCCACGCTTTCTTGCCCCACCAATCCTAACCAAAGGACTTGGCTGCTCTGGGCCTCCTGTTCCCAGCCATGTTCTAGTCTAAAGAGTTTTCAGGAGAGAAAACCCACAGCACATATCTTCCTCTGGCAGCCCCAACTGCATCTGCAGCTCCAGCCTGTGCCCCCTTCCCCAGTCCCAATCCTAATCCTTGGCTCATTCTGAGTGATCCCAACAATCCCACCAAACACCCAAAAGACAATAACCCAGACCAGGATACAACTAAGAATTTTCAGGCTCCATCCACAAAACCTGAGTCTCTACATGCACATGTGACCTACTTTCAGACCCTTCAAGCTCTCTGTGGGGACTTCTGCCCATCACCCTTAGCATTTATGTACCTGTCCTGAGCCAGAACAATCCTCTGTTCTTCTCAAAGTTCTCTTGTCACTTTCAGTCCAACACAGAACCATCAAGGTTGGAAAAGACCTCAAAGACCACCAAGCCCAACTGTTAACGTAGCACTGCCAAGTCCACCACTAAACCATGTCCCTACAAACACCTACACATCTTTTAAATACCTCCAGGGATGGTAACTTGACCACTTTCCTGGGCAGCCTGGTCCAATGCCTTACAACCCTTTCGGTGAGAAAATTTTTTCTAGTATCTAACCTAAATCTCCCCTGCTGCAACCAGACACTCATCCTCCCTTTCCCCTGTGCCAGGTGCTGGATTGGACTCTCCAGTAGCTACCTGTTAAATGAAGCACAGTAAGACACTGCATAGAAGCTAAAACCTTAGACCTGTCTTCCCTTATAGAAACAAAAGGGCACGGTGGAAGTGGAAAGCTGCTCTACCCCCACTCATAGGGAGAAGCCAGGTCACTTCCTTCCCCCGATAAAAAACAGCTCTCATAGGTATGGGAAGAATCAATTGCTCTATTCGTGCTGTCCCCAAGGCTTGGCATTCCAGGAGATAAGGTATCTCCACAGCCAGACAGACAAGCTGAAATCAGTACTAGCCACCGAGTGACTAACCTATTAGACCATCCTGGGGTTTTTATCATTAGTTAGGAATTTGAAAAACTTCTGCCAGGAAGAGAAGGCGTTTCAGGCAACAGTTGATAAAAGATCTGATGAAAAGCACCAATAAACTGCCTATGAAATTCTTGCAAGAAAGCGTCAGTTAAGAAAATATTCAGAGGATGACTGCCAAAACTCAGCCTCCAAAAAGACCTTGTTTCTAGGAGGAAAGGGAAGAGAAAGCATTTTCAGAGAATAAACTTCAGAAATGGAGAAAAGAAAGGTTGAAGTGATGTGTGTTCACAGATCAATCCAGGCTGGAGGAGAGGTATCCAACAGAGCTCTTTGCTCAAGTAACAGATCATATTCTTAAAAAGAAAAGCTTACTAATGATCTGATCTAAAAGTAAAAGGGCATTTCATATTTGAGAGTTCAGGAAATTCTATCCACAGTAAACCTTCACAGAGACACTTCTCTCTTCAAATTAAGTTTTACAGACTTACATTCAAACAAGCAGCCTTTCAGCACTTGATAATTATTAGCCTAGACAGCTTCAGTATCCACATATTTTTAACTCATGCTCTAGTGGCAGCTCCAAAATGCCCCCAAATATTTGAAAAGGACAGAAAAATCCACTACTAGCCTTAAAGATGAACAAATCACATTGAAACAGTGAACAATGGAAAGTCAAAATATTTTGTTGCAAAAGACATGGTTAAGAAGTTTCAAAACATAAACATGTTCCTGAGGTCACAAAAATATTTTTGGGAAAACATTCTTGAGTGATTGCTAATGATGCCCCTGACCTCATTTATTTAGAATCAGATGAAGAAGGTGCTTTTTTAACAAGCAGGACAGAAATTACTTTGTCCCATAAAGGGCTCACAGTCCAGTCTAAGATGTACAAAGTGAATAAAGACCTACGCAAATACGCAGCATTGAGAAAACAATATTCCAAACACAGGACGGCATGAGTCTTGCTCCACCAAAGACTGAAAATATGAACAAAATAGAGGCTTTGCAAACAACTCAAGAAAGGCAACAGCAAAGATTGTAAGTAATTTCACAAGCTATTTATACAGAACCTACGATCACAAGGACTGATGACATAAAGAGCATCTCATGCGCCTACAAATTTACAATTCATGCACAGTTTTTACACTGAGTAGCAACAGCCATGGATAATTTCCCATACTAAATATGCTTTCTTAAACACACACCCTTGAAAAGCTGAAACTTCTCACAGGATTACCTTGCCTTGCATTTGAGCAACACTCCTTTTGAGTGGGTCAGTGTTCCACAGCCTCCTGCCCTGTCAATAACCAAGCATCAGTGAAAAAGCTCTACTATTTAGTCTGCTGAAATGTACTTTTTAAAAAACATAAATACAAAGACAGGTCATTCTATCTGTACTCAAGCACACCCCTCACTGGCTATTCCCCTCTTCTCATCATGGCCTTAGCATTAAAGTTTATGTTGCCTTTGACCCCTGATCTAAACCATATTAATAAGTAGCTTTTCATTATAAAACAGCAATAAAACTTAAAGATTAAAAACTCTGTTTTCATATAAAACTGTTTCAAATGTCCTCACATGAACCTAAATCCTAATGCTTAATGAGCCTTGGGGCCCATCTCTCAAACCTGGAGACACGCCAAATTCATGATGCTGATAATGTTTTGGCTTTACAGCACAGAGCCTGAAAACCACAGGAGAACACCAATTCCTTCTCACCTTAAAGCATGGGTCACATTCAAGACTTAAAATATGCCTATGAAACTCAAATACCTTCTTAGTTTCCGAGAATAGGAAAGTCAAGCAAAATACTAATTAAGCTTAAGGGCTGGGCATCCACTGACTTCTCCACGTTCACTACACAGCCAAGTGCTGAACTGATGCCCGGCCCGTACCACTGACAGACAATTAGAATGACATATCTGAAAAATCCTATAATCTACAAAGAGTATTTGTTTTCCCCTATAGGATGACATAAGTGACATTAACTTGCAAGAAGAACGACTGAAACACCATACATGCAGCGAAGGCTGTTCTTCATACCTCCCAGTATCACTGACTCGGAGCACAGAAGTTTTATTATTCCACAGCATTACACTTGTACTGATCTGGCACATAGCCAGCCCTTGTTGAAAACTGCATTCATGCCAGCCCAAAGCTTGGTCAGATGCACTAGAACCAGGATGCACATCCAAAGAAAGTGCTCTCTGAGAAAATGCAGCTCATTCATCACCAGCGATGTGAAGAACACAAGCTAAGGGGATTTCTTATTTGTGGAAGAAAATCATTCTCATGACAGAATAAATCATAAATTCCATTAAATAATTCTTGGTCATAATCACTTTCAGCTCGCTCAGATTTATAGTCACACTTTACATTTTCTTTAAATACTATTAAAATAATCTATGCGCATGACTAACTTCACACCTTGTATAAAACCTAAAAACTTTCTTGTACTTTTTAAGAGCATATATTCCTAGCGTGCACAGCAGAAGAGAACTGCCTTTTCTATATATTGTCCTGAAAGAGAAAAAGTGTAAAACTTTTTTTTTAGTTCACTGTATATATACAATTTTACCAAGATTGCTTAAAAGCAGTAAAACATCTTTGTACCTCCTCTTTCAAAAAACAACAAAAAAGCTACAGAGTCAAAGAGTCCCGGTTTCAAAGAATAAGTGTCGTTTCTGCACATTTTACTAAGCCACGTAATGCCAACTACAAAGCAACAGTCTCTAAAAAACAAAGAAGACCTCGGGAAAGTGCTCGTAAGTTGGTATCCAGAACTGCACAGGCAAGTGACATCCATCTTTAACCACATACAGTTAGTCCTCTTTCACTTCTGTATGTGTATGCCATTGCTTTTCAAGGTATGCAGTTAAGTATCTGCTAGAACTTTCACGCTTGAGAAAAATCAAAGATTTATTATGCCTGCATGTACTGCTATAAACTGATTTTAATACATACATAAACCAGACATGCAGCTAAACTGTTCTACATACAGAACTCAAGGTATTACACACAATCATGACATTGTTGGACTGTACTGCAAAGCCAAATAATTTCTGTTAACATCCAAAGTGGAGTCAGTCTTAGTTTATTGTTTAAGGTTTTTTGCCCAGGATGTATCCCAATTGTTGTTATTCTTCTTTATGGTCTGGTCCTGTTCCTGACATTAGAGTCTCGCTACTGCGAATACAAACTTTCAGGGCAACTGGATTGCTTGATTTCAGAGAAAGCTTGAGAGAAAATACAATGCCAATTGCATGTCAGAAGTTCTTACAGATATATTGGATATATATCCTCTTTGGATAATCATATCAAAGCAAGTAATGAACTCAGGTTTTTGAAGTCTCACATCCCTACAGAGACCTCTCTAACTACCGAACACCCAACATGAAAGAAGGAATCCTGCACTAGCAGAGCTGGACAAGGGGAGGTGGGCAGCAAGGGGAAGGGGGAAAAAATTGAAAACACATTTGCAAGGATATTAGAGCAGTAACAACTGGGCAGGGTTGCAGCAAGATGTATGCATTTTTTTCCTGTAATAATTTTTAAAATTATTAATAGCAATTGTTGCATGATTAGAAATAAAAGCAACCTTGACTTCCTTACCTGCTCTTTCAAAAAACCCAACAGAACCACCCAAACCAGCAGGGCAGACAGAGAGACAAGATATGCACTTTTTTTGGCAGTCAACCTTCATTCAGATGCCTGAATCCATAGAATAGGAGCACCTAAGCATTGCAACAACCAGATCTAATTTATTTCTGATTAATCCTCTAGCTTCTTATGATATCTGAGTCAAACCTAAACATCAAAGCTATGTAACAAGGGAGAAAAAAAACCCTGAACTTGTGCTGGAGCAGCAATAGGGGATTTCCAGTGATATTTCCTGCTACTGGCATTGTATTCCTGCATCATATAGCTTTCAACCATGACCCCAGGAAGGCACATTTGCCCACCCATGCAGAACTCCTCAGTCTTTTCATACAATAATTTAATTCACAAAACAAGAACAGAGCAAGAACTGCCTCTGCCTATGTAGCTATTATATCCCTTGCTGAAATCACCATCTGCACTGATGTCAGACAGCTATGCTAAAAAAAACATGAACTCATTTCAGACAAACAGAAGTCGTAGTCACTGGTTTCTCAGCACAGCTGGGTGAACAATTAGAGCCACCACTGTCTGGGCAACTGCACAAGTGAGCTTTCGAACAGCCAGAAAGAAGAAAGGGCTTGTGTTGCTCTCATCTGTCGACTTGTTGCTTTATGGCATCCTGCATTGTTTAAATATGCCCCTCAGCTCCTCAGCTGAGTGCGTCAAGCTATAAAGTTCGTACTGAGGCCAGATCGAGATGCCAGCCACAGCACAAACACTACCAGAGAGGCAGGTGCAAGGCTCGTGAGTTCCTGTGGCAAGCATACGCGTCTGGACTGCTCTGCTAGTCAGGATGGTGCTCCACAACACATTCATCCCGAGAATCTGAGCTTTTGGCATTGCACAAAGTTGCATTAGTTTTCATTTATTAAAATATGTGGATTGTTGCTAGATGTGAAAGAATAATTTATAACCAATGTCGTGATGTCTGCTTGTGTCTGTAGGCTGTGTAAGACGTAGAGACTGGGATCAAGTGGAGGTGGGCCTGGCATTACTGTGTATAAGGGTCAAACAATTCTCGTCTAGACAGAGATTCCCCCTGCGTGCTTTTGCACAAGACCAGTCTCTGGGAACAGACTCTGGCATAGTAACTTCCCTGTTCCCTTCTGCAAAACACCTGCAAAGTCAGAAGGTAGCCTGAGATATGTTTGGGACATTCAAGGCACGCTGATTGTGTCCCCACTCCTGACAGCAGTTTCCAGTCCTCCAGCTGCTGGGATCCCTCAGAACCCAAGCTCACTTCCAGTCTTCCTCACAAAATACAACAGGCAAGCAAACCCCTGAAACAGTCATGTGGAAGTTAAGCACAACCATTCCACACTCGCATGGACATCACCCACACAGTGTCTGGCTATGAGTTGCCAGTTAATGCCACTTGCAGTGAGTACTGTGCTGTGGATATAAACAGAGGTTTGCTTTTCCCTAAAACTTCAAAAAATCAGATAAAACCTGACCAAAAGCAATGAGTTCTTCCATCTTCAGAAATGAAGATAGCTATAATTTCTTTCTTGTCTTCTGAAGTTGTTAGATCAGGTTTTCATCTACTTGTTGAGTTCAGCTGCAATGAAAGCACAACAGACTGAAAAGAAGTTAAGAGAAAGCTTGTAAAGCACTACATTTTTCTCATTAGGTACCCTGGTAGGTTTCTGATAAATCACAAAACTCCTGTCTAGAAAGACAATATTGGTTGTGGTGGCTTTACAGTGCTTCTTCACTGAGCAACAGATAAAAAACTAACTATCAGTGCTTCACTTGCCAAAGTACTTTTTGAAAATACTCTAAGTTCTCAGTGTTAGACAAAAATTTCTGTTTAGTTCTCTGTTTTACAGGGGACTTGGAACTAGTGAGGAGTACACTTCTACTGCTGGTGCTATAGTTTGTTCATCATCAAGAAACCAAACTTGAAGGCCAAATTGGTGGCTTTCTCGTTAATGCTCTGTAGCCTAATAGAGTTTTACACACTGGCCAAGAGCAGGATGCAATACAAACATCATGGCTTCTAAGATTTGAGGCTGACGAGACAGGTTCCTTCAGACTGGTTTGCACTAATCCACAGGTGGTAAATGAGGACAAGCAATTTGCCCAGTATCATGGAACAATTTCATAGGATAACCAAGTGTTGTCCCTTGACCTGGTTATTACTGGAGCTCGCAAACTTCTAGGAAATACATATTTATTAGTCTCAGTAGCAAAACATTAGTTAGTAATGCCTTCCATCTTAAAGATTTACAGCATTTAAATCAGACTACCTCTGCTTACTTGCAGATAAGATTACAATCTAATCTTGGAATACACAGCCCTTGCTTTTCATGCAACACAATTCAATCTTAACATTTAAAGAGCACTGTGAAGTGATTCAGCACACAGCACTTCCCTTCAACACACAGAGGAGAGAGATCCTGTGCGAGAGGCAACCCTTAAATACAAAGAGGGTATGCTCCTTCTGAGTTACACAACTTTTGATCAACAATAACAACTACTTCCCTCCTCCCAAAGCCACTCCTCAGCAAAGACATGCAACTACAATCAAAATAGATCACATCATTTCCTTTGCATTTTTTCACCTTTAAAAGCTAAAGTTCAAGCTGTCTGATTAATGACACCAGTGAGACATATGACAGTATTTACACAAGTAGGTTTCGGATCTATGCTAAACTACCTAGAGCTGAGTTACAGGATATTAGCTCAACTCTACTGCTGAAAACAGCTTCCAAGTTCCAGTACCTGGAATAGTATAAAACTTTACCAATAGTTGCAATTGTCCAGCTACACGTTCAGGAGATCTCCTCTATAAAAATGGATTCAGTTCTGCACAAGCTTCATCATTCTGGTGTGCAAAGACAGATTTTATCAACTTCAGTGACAACTCTGCACATCCAGGGAAAGAAATTGGTCCATACAGGCGATACAGATCAGCAGATTCCCCCAAATGCCTGACAACCTGTTTTTCAAAGGACTAAGGGCATTAGGGCCCATTTCCATATTGCTCTGAGAAGTCACCAGCTTTGGCATGTAAACTTATAACAAGGTTTTGGAAGACTCTTCCTAAAAACTAGCTATTAGAACCACAGACAGAAATGTGCAAAAGCTAACTTGTGTCTCTCGTCCAAAAATTACAAAACACATCATTGAAACACACCTTTAGGCAAATTTAGAGGATGCCTAACCTTTCCAGAAACTATTAAAGCAGCTGTGTATTGATGGTATTCAGATGGCTAACTCCTGACAGCATTCAGACTTGGACTTGGTCCAAAACGCCTCACTGTGGCAGAGACATCCACAGGCAGGTGTGGAACACTGTTTGCCAATCTGTGGTTAACAACATTAAATAAAAGGAAACCAAAAAACAAACATAATTTATTTTTTTTTTACATAACTCAGCTAAGGAGCTGGGGTGGAGTGAGGGGAGCACTTCGCAAAACCTGTTTTCTTTGAGCCACATTTCAACCCTCACCATAACAATAGTTTTGGCACTGAAATGATACTGCAGTGAAATACCACTGTGGGCAATGTCAAAACTCTCAAAAGGAAATCAACAATCGGACATTCTAGCTAAAGTTGTTTTCTACTTCAGTCAAGATTGTATTCAAAGCTCAAAACTGTAAGCATTACTTACTCACACAGAAGAATGCCGTTTTCTAATCCGGAACGAAAATCTTTCTCACCAAAACTTCTGCCTGTCACTTGCTGCAAAAGAGCAGGGGGAAACAAAAGAGTGACACCTATTAGAAAGTGAGCTTTACAAGAGCAATTAATATTATACAGTTAGAGCATCTGCTGCATAAGGAACATTTGAGCTTTACAGGCTTGCAAAGGACTAAGTCATGTCCATCTCTCCTTTCAATTTCATCAAGCTATTTAACATATAGGACAAAGTATTTGCTCTGGCCAGTGCATTTGCAGATTATAAAAGAACTGTTTTCTAAAAAAGTAAAAACAAAAAATGATAAAACAAAACCTACAATGTAATCTTCAGAATATTTTAAAAGGTTTTTTTAATAGTGCTTTGAAATCAAAACTACTGCATTTAGACAAACTATGAATTTTTATTGCTTTTTTTGCACCACATTAAAAATTTTGTACTGGACTTGAGCTTCAGTGCTTAACTTACGATCTTTATAGAATAAGCAAAGGTGTTTGAAAACACTGGCATGAGTTACAGCCCTCCAGACACATGCCTCAACACTCCTGGTCATATTAAAAGATACTTCACATCAGCAGTTCAACTGTGAGTGTTGAGAGAATACGAACTCAGTGGAAGCTAAGCATTAGGCACCTTCTCACAGTCCCCCCAGGTACACTTGAACCAGGAGGTACATTTTGCCCCACAAGCTCTTAAGCCCGTCTGTGCTGCTTAGGGGTGGACCATCTGGAAACTTTCTAGGAATCCCAATCTTGCCTGATTGGGATGCTACAAGCATGATGGAGCCTCCATTTATGACTTACTACTGTGTTGACAATGTCTTGCCATTCATCGTCATACCATTCTCAACAGATGACATGTTCAGTTAAAAGTAAAGAATACTATTTATTATCATCACAAAAAATATAAAAATAGTTGCTATGTTTAGAAAGCACTGAACAGAAACAATACAAAGCAAAAAAAGGTTTTAATTGTCCCACAGGAGGTCTTCTCTTTACCCAGGCAAAACATTTACCGGATGCTTATGGAGTTCTCATGGCTTGCATCCAATCTTTCAGCAAGACCTTTGCTCTGGGTGTTGCTTCCACCATAGGGAACAGTGACTTGGGGACACATCTGTCATTACGTCCCTGCTTTCTCTTTGCTGTTATATTCAGATATAAGACCCTTCCCCTCCTAGTTTCCTGTCATAAAGACAGCAATTTATAAAAACTGACAAATTTGTCACTTTCCCACAGGATTAGTGAATACATCAGTTTCAGAAATGCTAGTTACAGCTATGCAGCCTTAGACAGAGAGCAACACTTTTTTTTTAAATCGAAATGCAAATGCAAAGCCTAAAATCTAATCCTTCACTAAATTATGAACATATTGCTTTGTTCAATGTGAAGGAAGTTGTCCCATACTCTGAAAAATGTATCATAAGGGCATCAGTGGACAATCATATTTATGCAAATGCACGAAGTTGCACAAGGCACAAGGGTTGCACTCCTATCTCCGAAGAAACCACATGTAATTTGCCAGTAGTAAATTACCTTTAACCATTTAAATTATATCTAGTCATAGTAAATCATCTCTAATCTTGATCTGCTGGGACAGGGGAAATCATGACAATAAAACCATTAGCATTTGGGATGAATTATAGGCAGAGCATATAAAAACTGACTTTTGTTTCATCCACAGAATACAATACAGAAAGGAGTAGGAAGAGCTACTTCATAGCAGCCTGACTCTAAGTGTTTTTTTAGCTGTGAAAAAATTAAAGAAAAATTATAGTCATCTTATTTCACTCCTCAACACCAAATGTCCCAGATATGGAAATCAGACTTCTTATGCATTTGTTGAAGACCGTTATTTAGCAGGGAGCAGTACTGAAACTGTTCCCACAATTCAGGTAGGAATCTACCTGCCAAAAGCTGTCACATGAGTATTGCTGTCATTACTGATGATGTAGGAAGGTTTCATACATAACTTCTGACTGCACAAACACATCTTTTAACTACAGATGCACAGTTGGCACACGAATTCATCCAGTGAGAGGTACAACACACACTGACAGGAGGTGAGGAAAGACAGGAAGGTCCAGGAACAGTGCATGTCTGTTTAAAAAGGAACTGGAAGCAAATGAGGCATGGCAAGGTTTATGCCTGTTCTAGATGATGCAGCTGCAGAGGAAAAACATTAATCACCTACAAGTCTCCTGATTTACTCAATTAAAACGTAAAAACAGTTCAACAGAGAAAGGCTAGAAACTAAAAATAAGCATGAAGATGACATTATAAATGACAAAGATAAACCCAAAAAGGGACTGAGAGAAGCAAGAAGCTGGATCCACCTTTTCCAGAGGAAATGAGAGCTCAGTTGCTCGGTGTACGCACACACATACATCTCCCTCTCTGCAGGGGCCACTTTGGGCCACACCCTCATGAACAACTACTGCAGGCCCACAGGCCAACCTGGTGCACATCGCTGAGATAACCTCTGCTCAGCACACCTACAGTGGGAGGAAACAAAGGGACGTCAAGCAAAAGGATTGGCACTCTCATATTTGCAAACACAGAACCCCACACAGCAAAGTGCATACTTTACCCAAACCCTGGTAAAAATGAAAGCATTAGCCACAGTATCACAAAAATGCTGCACACCACAGGACTGTGTTCATGTTATTGGTATAAGCAGTGGTCTGTTCTTACTAGCTTATCTTCCACCTCCGGAAATTAAAACCTCCAGTTTGCTGGATGAAACTCTGAAAACACTGACACACAAGGACTAAAGGGTACCATTTGCAGTGCTTCTACTGAGCTTCACTGGAAAAAAAGGAAATTGTTCATCTGCAACCAGGTAAAGAAAACTGAAAAATGGAAGAACAAATCTTTAGCCCATCAGCTTTCATATTACAGAAAACTGGTGTTCAGAACTGAATCTGCACAAAACCAGTCATGAACAGATGCAAGGCAGTCTGCAGCCTGGACTGCTGTCTTCACGAAAGGAAAAAAGAGAAGTAACACCAAAACCCAAGATGTTAACTGAGAGAACTTTTGAGACCTGGCTTTTCTTTGCAAGGCCAGGTTTCCAGACATGCCACATCTTACATGCTTTGGAGACACAACTCCATTTTTTACCTTGTACTCTCCCCACCTCACTGGTACAGACCAGCACACTTAGGCAGTGCAGGAGGAAGCAGGATAGATGGGAGAGTTCCCTATTCACTGTAATTCTTGCAGTGCCAGAGTGCCAAAGTCAGAATAAAGTAACTTAAAGACAAAACACAAGCTGTATCCTGTTAACAATTAGTAGAATAGCCTCCCACTTCTTTCATAAATTCTATAAAGCTGAGTGGAAAAAAGCTGCATTTCCCTGTCATACTGTAAATTAAAAATAGAGAACAGAAGCAAAACAGTATCATTTTATTATTGTGTGCTTCATTTATGTGAGGAGGCATTGTTTCTATTCATCATCTGGATGATATTTTCTTCTCTGTAAAAAGCTACAAGCGTCGCAACCAGGGCAATTATTTGAATACAGCGTGCATTTCTCAGTTTCCCTGTCACTTAACAACAAAAAACGAACTTAAAATGTGTAATAAAACTTTTTCATGGCAACAACTTTAATACATATTTGCATACAGTAACACTTAGTATATATGGTATTGTTGCTGATTAACTCTTTTTTTCTTTGCAGCTACACATGCTACTAAATTTATGTCATCAAGGATGGCTGTCATCCAGCCACTAACCAGTGCCATATTATACAACTTTATTTTCCCAAAGCTTCAGTTTACATTGTTTTCCTTGCATTTTATATTGCTGCTGGTGCTTGCTGAGATGGAGCTTGCAAAGCCTCTCATGTCAAAACAGCTTAGGGGGCATGAAAAGGAAAAGGTGACAAATTAGCGAACAGATGCTGGCCTCAGGTGAAATTTATCTAGGCCAACAAGATGTAAGTAGTTGAATAAACACTTAGTCATCAGGGATAACACACTGAAAATACTTAGTTTCATTTTCGCTTAGCACATCTGAAAATGCCATGTTATGCAGTGAAAAAAATTAGAGACACAGCAAAGAGAGGTCTTTGTTTCTCATTATGCGTTTTTGAGAGCTTATGAAGCATGACAATAAAGAAAGATTTTCAGAGTTTCATAAGCTGTTCATTTCTTTGTATGTGAGTATGCTGCTTTTCCATTTTGTGCAACCATTATTTTTCCCTAAATAATTTTTTTACTTAAATGAAAAAACCATGCCCTGCTACTTAACTAGGAGATATAAAAGTACAGCTTAAACTGCAATAATCAGGTATGTGTTTAGAAAGCATTGGATTGTACAAGCAACAGGAAACACAAACCACCAAAAGAAGCATGACAGTTTTTAGGGCATCAGGATTTGGCTCCTCTAAAGTAATGAATTCCTACTTCCCTGTTTCTGAGTTCTAATCTAAGCTAGTAAGATGAATACCCACATTAAATTCCATTTTCCTATAGCATAGGCAAGAGATTTCTGAACTAAATAACCCTAACCAGTTAAAGCCAGCTTCACCCTTGCAGCCCAGAATTGCACCACATTGCTATGACAGTGAGATGGAACCTGGCCACCCGTCACCGGCTCCTGGTTCAGCCACCTATGGATCATGAGATGTCTCTGCAAAAGTGGACACAACATACCACTTATGCATGAGTTCCCTCTCTCTTATGTCACAGACGGATTTAAATTGCTAAAATCATAGCAATGTAAACCAGTCCTTTAAAAGTTTTATTACAAAAATAGGAAGCTAGCTCATTTAGTACAGAGAAACTTCAAGACTGCATGAATGGAGTTTTCCACGGGCAACAAACACTGTCTAACACACCTGTCTTCCAGGAAAGCTGAATGGTGACAAGCACTCTGCTCAAAGCCTTCCAAAGCTTTACAGTATTGAGGTAATTTACTACTGAAATCAATAAAAGAGCAAACAACTTAAATATCTGTAGTGTGTAATTCTACTCTCAAGGACAAAACCAGCATGAGCTCAGAATGCCTTATGTGGCCAGCAATGAATCACCTGAAATTCTGTGGTACGGAACTTGAAAAATTAAAGAATATATGGGAGGATAAGGGGAGATTTCACACTTGGGTAGCAAGATTAATCTGCAAAGAAAGTACTTAACATTATTTTTAGGTCTTCCACTTGCTGGTCACTTAAATTTTACTGTAATTTGCAAAGTTAACTACATGTGCTGATGTCCCCTTTGTTCTTTTCCTCTGACTATTCACCCTCATATTATTCTTTAATGAGACAGAAAGCTGACTCACTCCTTTTATACTTCATCGACTCTTCACTTTTTCTAGCAGCAATAGAATAAAACAACATATTCTCCCCCATTTGCTTTAAATTCCCTTCTGTCACACTGCTGATTGGGTCAGCTGACAGTTTGGTGTCAAGATACAGCACAGGAAAACCCTACCCACTGATACAAACACACTCCCAACCCCTTTGGCGGGCCCAGTTCTAAGTCCTCACTAAAGGACTAATTTATTTACTAAGGGATGCTAGTCACTGCCTTTTGTTTTCCATGAAGGAAGCAACAACTAAAAAAACCGCAACAGCTGGGGTTTTTTCCTGATCCTTTGCATAGATTAATGAGGACATGATCCTTTGAATGGACACCTATACTTAAAGTGTAGACTAAACTGGCTCGCTTAGTACTCTGTTTAGGAAACTAGGCCCAAGAAACACTGAAAGAGTAGTACATAGCACCACCAGCAGCAGTTATTACCCTACCTAAGGCTTTAAAGCTAAGTCTGGGAAGACTTTGTCCTTGCTAAATCCTGCCCACCACCAGAGCTTTCCACACTGAAATTCTGCATTGCTAACAGTAGTATTAAATATGCGGGGTTGCCATGCGTTGCTTGGATTTATGATCTTGCAGAGCCATGCACATTTCTGCCAGGACATCTGGTAGTATAATCCTGTTTGGCTGGCAAGCTGCTAAGGAGAGTTAAAATTTCATGATAGAGTAAAATCAGCTTCCTTTTCATCTCCCCTCCCTAATGCTGTTTGTATACATTTCCAGGTGCATTGCCAGACATTGCAGCCTTCCCTCTGGGATGGGGTGGGGCAGAAAACATTTCATTCAGGGTTGAACATTTTGTGAAGAAAGAGAGCAAAGAGCAGGAAGAGAACTTCAAAGTGACTTCTATCAGATTCCTCTTGGCTGTAGCACATGCCCTGAAAGCTTCACCTAGCATCAGGTCATCTGTTACATCCAATTTGTATTTGACAGTCAGTAGATTGGCATTGCATTGTTGTTTTACAGACAACCAGATTCTTATCTCTGGTGTTATCAAAATGAGGTACCAGATAACAGACATGACAGACCACCCTATGGTGTTTTTAATCACATGTCCAATTTAGGGTTCTTTTTATTGCTAAAAAAACCCTAAAATAATGCAAAAAAATTTTTTTAAATCCCTTATTTCCTATACTGTGGGATATATCATCCCCTTCTTAGTTTTAATGGTAACCAAAGAAGGCGGGAATTGTGCGATTTTGCCACATATTTATCAGTAAAGAATTCATCCCTCTTCTTGAGTGGGGATAAGGAGGATGAAGCACTGTTTCACTATTTCAGGAAAATAAGTTGTATTTGGTGGAAGGTACATCTTACCATAACAACACATTCTTTAGCTGTGTACTCTTTCTGTAAAAACAAGGCTCCACACAGATGGTCAGAGGAGCAGAGATCAGGATCAGCACAGATGATGTGAAGTCAACAGGTACAACAGACCAGAAGACAAACATGCACCTCCTCAGTCCAAGGCCCTCATTTAATCTAATTTTATCACCAAGTCAAAGATGTTTTTTAGCAAAGGCTGGGAGAAATTTTTCCCTTTGTCTCAGGTTGATTACATTAGCAACTGTCCAGCAGAACAGGAAATTGGGTTTCTGGCCATCTCTAAAAGAGCAAAGAATTAAAACAGACTTTTTTTAATCCTTTGATTCCTTTTCTAGCTTTAGTATCCCATATTCTTGAAAAACTGCTCCTCCAAAATTTACGCTATGCTGTATCATCTACATGTTAAAACTGAAGCATCTGCTAATAAAACCCTCTATTTTCTCTCCTCCAGCTTTAGAAAGTTCAGACAGTCCTGAACCAGAAGTGTTTAAAGCTCTGTCAATTACAGCTGCAGAGGCAGAGCAAAACACAACACAGGCAGCAGACTCCTCGTTGAGCTCAACATCTTGTCTCACCCTCAAAGCAATGAAGAGATCAACAGCTCAGTAGGAGATGATAGGATCACTGCAGTATCTAGATTTGCTAATCCCCACTTTACGCTGCTTTAACCTATTTTACGTTAATCACTGCATTTATATTTTACAAGACCTCTGCACTACTTCTTGGACAAGCAGTTTTTGACGCCAGTGTGTTGCTTTCTGCCAGGAATGTGCATCTTGGCAGACAACTTTAAAACTGCACACATTTAAAGCTGCACAGAGACAGGAATACAAAAGTACGAGATGCTCCGAGTTAGAGAGGCCCAGCACTAGAAGCACTTCAGCCTGTCATTAACCACTGTCAGAGAGACTACCAAAGCTCAGTACTATTACTGAGATTTTGCAATGAAAAACACCTGGTAGGAGACACCAGCTTCCCTTTTTGAAGAAATTAAGTGTTCACTTGAGCAAAACATCAATAAATTTAACCAGCCATTTAAAGATGACACTCAATGTCTTGGGTCCCTGTGAAGCCTCTGAAACGCCAATGATGAGCATCAGTAGGCACCAGTCTACCTTGAAGCTTTTAAATTTAATATCATCAACTCATTTCAAGGCAGGTCCACATGTAAAGTGTCCCATTTACAGTCTGTGCAATTTAAATATATATATATCTATATATAAAAGTATAGCTCAGCAAGGCATTTAAGACTTGATTTTCCAGACAATAAGCCTGAAATCCCAGAGCAAGCAAAGCAGGAAACTGTCCATGGGGAATAGAGGCGTGTCATACAAACACTGCTGAAAAGCATAATTCTATCTGCTATCAATACAACTCAGCAAAACTTTTCTCCTTTCAAATAAAAGGGAAAAAGGTAAACCACAACACTTTTGAGAGCAATATCTAAGCTTCTTGGATGTTCCTTCTGTACTCTGGGTCCTCCCCTGGCACATTCTCCAGCAGGAACAGGGCTGCGTGCCATGGTTTCGCAGTCACTTGCAAACAAGCCGCAGAATTACCATCAGGTAGTTCTAAACAGGAAAAAATGTGCATTTCAAAAGTCACAGATTGAAGAAAAATGATCCACTTTCCTGCAGAAATGAGGGTAACCTTAATTCAGTCATATGCTTTTGAGACCATTATTAATAACTCTTTGGAAGTAGATCTACTTTTTCCCTGCCTCTGTAGAGACAGAGTTAAGAAAAAGCATTCCCACTCTGAGTGCTTTTCCAGCTAAGCCAGTTTTTAAACAACATTTGGCTACCAAGCATGGATAAAACTAGACTCACAGGAATTTAGGAGGGCACACAGTCAGGACAGCTGATCCCAACAGACCCAAGGGATATCCCACACCATATGGATCATGCTCAGCAACAGAACCAGAGGGAAGATTGGTGGGGGAGCTGCTGCTGGGGGACTGGCTGGGCATTGGCCGGTCGTTGGTGAGAAATTGTTTTCTATTGCAACACTTGCCTTTATTGGATTTTATTTATCACTCTTTGTTATTTTCCTAGTCATTACAATTCAGGATTATTCTATTTCAATTATTAATGTATTCTTTTCTCAGCCCATGAGTTTTCTCACTTTTACCTTTCCAATTCTCTTCCCCTCACCTTCCTGGAGGGGAGGAGTGAGTGAGCAGCTGTGCGGTGCTTAGCTGCCAGCTGGTGTTAAAACACAACACAGCCACAAACAGAACGCTGCCATAAGTGATAAAACTACCAGAAACTAAGTAAGAAGGTATGGTGAAACAGAAAACTATTTCTCTCTAAATTATGATGACATTGCAAGCAGATAGAAAGCCCACTGCAGCCTCTACTGGATTAAACTGGTTTTTTGTTCTCCCCAATTCTTCTCCATGACTCCTTTGACCCAGATCCTGAAGGATGGGCAACAGCCCTGCAAAAGGGAATACTGATTGCCATTAATACTCCAGACAAGGGAAACACTGCAGAATATCTAGAATCGACTGATGTCTTAGAGCAAGTGGATATGAGATGTTCATAGACTTCACTGCCTATAAATAGAAAAGGAAGTACTTCTGTAAGATTTCAAACCACAGCTTACTCTTGAAAAGGCACTTCCAAGAGCAGTCGGCGTCTTAAACAGAAACAAGAACCTCTGTTTACTTCTCTATCCTTCTCCCAAAAATCACACTTTTCCTCAATTAAAGAATGTTTAGACCTATCTTTCAACAGATTGCTCCCACAGGAGCTAGGGATCTTGCAATGCATTGTGAGTTCCAGATTGAAAGCCATTTTTCATTCATCTGATTTAGCTGGGACAGGGCAGTTACACATAGTAACCAGTAAGAGTTTTCTGCTAAACAGAATCCATAAATCAATACTGTTGTCCCCTGCAATGATAAACATGCCACTCACAGATCCAGAGCATCAAATCAAGACCTATTTACAAGGCTGTCCCTGAGACAAAAACCAGCAATGTTACGCAGGGTAAGTTGTTGCTCTTTTCTCCCCTGCTGCTGCAGATACAGGGAGCCTTTGTTTGGAGGACACAGAAAGCAGAGGGAGAAAGGGAGGGGGATTGATGATGCATACAACAATAATAAACACTGCTCTTTTCTATTACTAGAGCACCTGCTGCCTCCATCAGTTCAGGCTCATCCATTATGCAGCACACCAGTCCTGAAGCAGCAGCTCTGAAGACATGACAGACCTGCCCAGGAAGCAAGACACAGAACGAGCACCTCTCATTATCACATCAATGACCTGCACTGGCACTCATTCTCTGCCCTGCTTATTGCTGGGTGAAACAAATACTAGGAACAATTAGATTAAGTATCTTATTCAAATGTTGTCAGAGCAATAAAAGAAATTTGCCTTCCACAAAATTTAACAATTTAGCCTTGTAGAAAATAAATTCCTGAAGAGAAAAAAACCCCCTGACAATTATTTCAACTACTGTTACTTTTATTTTTACTCAGAGTGGAAATCACGTAAGGTCTAAAATGGATTGAAAGGAATGTAATTATTTCACCATAATGCTTTAACAGTAGAAAAGGAGACTATTAAAAATATGCTTAACATTTCCAATCTAAACAATGAGAACTGCAAGTTTCAAAACATTTGCTACATTTCTACAATTCCAAGAAATCTTTTCAGTCAGCCACTTCCCTGACAGAATCAGACCTGTCCCAAGGACATTTTCACTCTTTCTTACCAAATCCAGACTACCCTACTAATGTCAAGAGGACAATTCAAATGCCACATTAAACATGGAGCACTGGCAGGAATCAACATTGAAAAGCATATTTAAATATCATCAGAGTTGGATTGCAAAACACTTTTAAGAATTAATTTACAATTTTCAGATGTCAAAATGAGAGGAAAAAGTATGATTGATTGATTGAAGTCCTTTATCAGCACATTGGTTTTCCATGTACCTCCTGACACTCATGTACACTCAGCAACCTCCTTCTGATTTGAAATAAACAAAAAAAAACAAACAAACAAAAAAACTCCATAGATCTTGAAACTAATCATTAATTAATGATACAACTATATAAGAAAGGGAAATATTTTCTTTAAGTTACTTTCCTAAATAGGTTGTTTTCAAATTTCCCATATTATTCAAATAGATTAAATTAAAGGCAAATATATATAATCAACTTTCTCTGTTCCTTTGTAAAAGCATATAGTACTGATAATGTTACGTAGCACTCATCACTAATATTGTACATGCAACCATGGAAGAACACTGCTGTCATACAAACTGGAAAATGAACCAGAATTGTCAGAACAAGAATACCTGCCTAATCTACAAGCAAAATTATACACACACAAAGGGAAAAAGAAAACCCAAACAAACCCTACCATTTATTTAAATAATCCAGATATTCTGTGTATCAACCACAACAGTTTTTTGAGAGGGCATTCACTTACAGGAATTGTATTTCTCTCCTGTTGTTTTTTAATGTGACAACATATCTGCACGACAGCAGGAGCTTTGTTGTTGAGTTCACATGCTCACACAGTTTGTCAATCCTGTCTGTCTGCAAGTGCACCAAGGCCATATTAAAACCTAAGAGAACCCCTGTGACGTTTTAAAAGGGAAAGCTCAGGAAGAACCCAAAGCTTCTTTCTCTGGCTAAAATTAAAAGTGTCTCTTGCAATCAGCTGACTTTATTAGGTGCAAATTCTAAACCTCTTGTGCTAAATATTGCCCAGCTTAGGCTGGAAGAAGCAGTCACCTACAGCAAGCTACCAGGAACAGCTGTTTGATAACAACCTGTCATCTGGAATTAAGGGCAAGTGTTTAAGACTTCCCATGAGAGGGGAAAAAAGAAAAGGAAAAGCACAAAAAAGAAACTGACACAGGTTTATTTGCTATGAAAGCATCACTGACACCTCCGTGAAATGTGGACGGTTTCACCTTAACAGTCAATCCAGTTTCTGAATGTTTACTCATTTTTCACTCCATGACTAGGGGCTCAGCAGAATATGAAAAGGTTTATATAGAGTTGGAGACACTGCTGGAAACTCAATGTTATTTTGCCAGGACTGATCTGCTGAGACATTTGCGACTACCACATGATTTAACTATGCCAGTTAGTTTGTCTTAAAGCTAATTTGTCTTCTGGTATCAAGCCTAGCATTGCTGGTTTTGTACATGATGATAGGCACCAGGTATCTGAGTATGGCTCATTTTAGCCAACACAGGAATATCGGCACACTCTCCAACCATCTGTTTTTACCATACCCTGCAAAGCTGGCCAAATAATTTTAAGTCCAGTGGTTTTGTAGTGTTTTGCACACTCTGCACTCTGACTCCACATTTTAAAAACCTGACAGAAAATTTCTCCCAACTACCTTGAAGTGATACTTGCTTATACTGGTCATTCTCTACCTTCCAAAACACCACTGATTTTTACTGCTCAGCAAGAAAACAAGGTACTTTTATGTTAAAAGAGAGAAAGTTAATTTTCCTGCTGCCTCAAAACTTGGTGGAAGACAGAGGCAAGGGAGCAGAAGGAAGAGAAGGGCAATCAGTGCTAGATGCCTTTATTGCATAGCTTTGCATCCCATAAATTTTGTGCATATCACTTTCAGATGAAGTCTGATGAATTCCTCTGGTTTCTCAAAGCTTTAACTTGGGCAAAAATAAAAGACAGACGAGGACAAAAGTAAAGTTGCAGACAGAAAGTACTTTATGCATTAGGAGCTACACATAAGTCCATTTGATGCAGGTTAACTCCTACGGAAAAGCACAGCTGCTGTCTCCAAGAGTTAGAAATCCCACGTTCATACAAACTCTAGCAACATAAGAAAAGGCCTCACATCACTTATTCAAGTGATTTCATTTTATCTTGATGAGCTGACACCACATAATGCAAAGGCATTTGCATTAGTACAAAATTATCAAGTTAAATAAACTATGTCTCAAGAGCTAATTGTCTCTTACTGTCTGTCTGAAGAATCATTATATAATGGAACAAAATTGGATGTCTACTAATATGAAAAAAACAGATTTGACATCAGAAAAAATAACACTATTTTTGTATGTTTCACATCCAAACCACAAGCCAGAAAGTATTCGAATTTTTTCCAAGACTAATAAAAGTTAAATTACTTTGTGGTCTTTGGTTACTGGGTTAAAACCAGATACGCTGCTTTAAAACTTTGTCTTTATGTAGCAGGGTTTACAATTTAAACCAGAAAGCAAATGCAAATGAACATTTAGACATCTGAAGCTGGTTTTCAGTACTGTTCGGCACCCCTCTACCTAGGTCTGAACTGTCTCTTGAGCCATTTCACAAAAGCACATTCTCTCTATGATTCAGTTATGCCACTTTGTCCCACTTCCCCTCCAGTTTAACTCTGTCCAACAAGAGCCATTTTGGCCACTTGTTTCAGCAACTGAAGCAGGATTCTCTAGAGACAAACTTCAGATTAAATCATCTTATATTTTCACAGTTTAGTGGCTTTCTTTTGTGGTTCAGATAACAGGGGAAGATGGAATGCCTCTGTAAAATCAAACAGGCAAATTAAATGACAAATATACCATCCCCTGCTACATCATCAACAGACAGTGATGTCTTTTGCAGACCTTGTACGTAGAAGCAGGCCACTGTGTCTAGATGCACAAACCTGCCATTTGTGTCTTCTATAACATTTCACAAAATAACTTTGCAAAGCTGAGCAGAGGCACTTACTAAGATGGAAGGCAAGGTCTTTTTCCAGACTTGTCCAGAGAAAGTCAGCGACCCACATGATCACACAGCACCCATTACTCTTGATTTATTCTTATGAAATAAACGCCATGTGGATAATGAGGAAAAACCCAGAAAACAGAAAGACCAGAAATCCAAACTGATGCATTTAGATGAGCTGTCACAACACTGTGTGGAGGAGATAAAACCAAAACTGAAAATGCAAAGCTGATTTCAATCTATTCCTAATGCTAACTCATGATCCCTTTACCAATACTGCAGTGACCCTCTTCAAACCCCTCCAGTTTGCTTTGCCACCCATGTACCATTTTTAATCATTTCACTTGTTATTACAGCCACAGTAATGCATTTCCTCTAGTTTATCCACTTTTCTACTGTAAGAATAGAAAAGAAGTATTTCCACTCAGGAGAGACTAATGTCTAGATAAATATCCCTCAAGCTTCCAGTTTGGTTTCTCATTAATTTTGAGTTAGGCATGCGGTATTTGATCCCAAGGTAATAACAACTATCCCAACTTCTATTAAGATTAGTGAAAACTAAGCCATTCAGTTCTCAACAGGGAACTAACTGTGCCTTGACCAGTTCAGCTATTTGCAGACCATTTCTGTACCAGAGTTAGAGAAGGTGCTACCTCTGCAGCTAATAACTCCCACACTGGGCAAGAAGGTTGAGATTTGCTGCTTCTTTCAAATGCCCTAAAATAAACAAATTCCTTTGTTCCTTCCCCTTGTAGTAACAGAAGTGATCAGATGAGAAAAATCAAACAAAGGTTTTCCTGATTATATCCATTTTATTATAAACAGCTGTTTTTCTCCAAGTCATTGTTAGATCTTACACACTTTCTCGATGGTCTTATGCACAAAAGTCTATCAACAATCATTTTTATATCTATGTATACAAAAGGCTTTTAAGTCTTCATATTGCTGATTTGCATTCATTCATCAGCTAAATACAACTAACAATTCAGCAGACAAGATGATCTCTACAACTAACACATTTTACAGGTTTTATCAGTTTGCAAATTCACAGAGCAACCTCCCAGGGACCAACACTTACATGTCTCACAATCAAAACAAACAACATCTGCAGTCCTCAGAAGATACTTAGTAAACAAAACAAGGTGTGTGCTGACTGCGGCATTAGCCTAAACAAATACCACTAAAATAATTTTTCCCATACTTTAGAAGTCAGAACTATTTCCAGATTCTCAGGAACACGACACAACCTGAATCTCTGCTCAAAGTCACCTTAATGCTGGGAGATCAGCCCCTAAAAAAGGACTCTGAACCAGTACCTTTCAGAATAAAAAAAATAGCAATTTGACATAGTCACCAAACAAGATATTAATGAGGCTGTTTGCAATTAGCTTGGGAAAAAGAAACATCAGCAAAAAACCTGCCAGATCTTAGGCTGACTGCAACCCCAGAGAGTAGGAGAGAGCTGAGAAACATTGGCAGAGCCTCCCAGCAGAAAGGCTGAGGGTGTGAGAAAGGAGAGGAAGTGGAAAGCGAAAGGGTGATGGTTTCCCAGCCCGTTCCAAGATTTTTGTCTGCAGAGCATCTGTACGTGTTAGCGAACCCCCGAGGTTACGCTGCTAACAAACAAACTGTGTGCGGCTCGTGTCCATGTGTGCCACGGGTGTGACTAAACAGGCCCTGATGCACCACGGAGGGCAGCTGACTTGAATCAGAAACTTCAGTCTCACCACTAGCAGTGGTTGCCACATCTAAGCTGTGCTAAGTAAATTACAAATGTTTAATTCTATTTTTATATTCACTAAATCTTTAAAAACCAAGTAGCAAATTAAAAAAGTCTGAAGAACTTAACTGGTTTTGAACATTGAACATAACCTGTACTGAAGATTTTTGAAGGAAGCTGCAAAATAAAAACAAATTTAAATTTTAAAAATGTGTTTGGAAACATATCAGCTGCTTTTCTTTCTAGTATTTCACATGTAACTATTTGTAGTTTAGCTAGGAATTTTTTAATATTCATTTGATTCAATGAACAGATGCCAAAGCTTCATCTCAAAATTCTCTGTTAGAGTTTAATTTATTTTGTAAAAGAGCTAATAGGTTTTAAATATCTAACTCTTCTTCAGAAAAAAACCCCGAAACAAAACTCAGCCAAAGGTCAGGCTTGTTAAACACATATATCTATGAAATTCAGATCAAAACACTGCTTCCTGCAATTAAAACATTTGCCACATTTCCCACTGGGCTCAAAATTCAGTCCTTTTGCAATTGGGACAGAGAGCAAAACTGAACTCTTTTCTAAAACTAAAAGTTTAGAAACATCCAGCTGTGCAACTTCTGAACTACACAGAGCCACACCAAATATACGCGTGCTCTGGAGAGGTCATCCCCCCTCCCATACCCTTGTTACTCATATGACCAAGGCATGAGATAAAAACAGTTATCTGATCCAGAAGTCCGGAAATGCAATTCCCTGTGACACTCAAAGCCCAAACCCACATTCCAGCAGCTCCCTCAGCCACTGCCGGACCAGCCCAGTAACACCCAGAGCTCTGCTGGACTCCTCCCTGAGCCCCTGTCACGCCACCTCCCACACCATCAGCTCCCGCCAGTGCTCCCCTTCCCAATGCCACCACCAAATGCTAAAAGAACTTGGCAGCCACTCCCAGCCTGACTGGGAGGTAACCAAGGAATCCTAGAGAAAACTGGAACTCAGCAGGAGGAGGGCAAACATTACAGCCAAACAAGTTCCCCCGGAGTTATAATGCCTAAGACATGGGTATCCAGGTCCAGTTAGCATCTCAGCCACAAGTTGTTTGGTTAGACAAAAATCTCAACATATCTATTGCGTTACACAAACCCAGCTTCTTGGCCAGGAGTTTCAATCTCTCTTTGCATGGGGACATCTT
>VZTI01001176.1:400155-448844 GCA_013397865.1 Struthidea cinerea | reverse complement strand
TTTTTTTAAATATTATATTTGAGGTTAGCTATTTAATCAGCATACTGTTTAACAAAACAACACACCTCTCACCAGTCTCTAACTTAAAATCTAACTCTTTTTCTGGACCAGCCTCTCATGTAGTACACTTACTTTACACAAATCAGGCCACCCAATTTGCAGGTATAAGCACTTATTATAGAGATGGAGGCACTCTTGACAACAAATAACCTGTTCAAATCTGTCAGACTAAGCAGGAAACACAAACAAAGGAATGTAGGAACCTTGGACTAATAGTTCTGTAAAAACAAATGCCAAATCTCCTCAAATGTGTTATTAATTAAAGTCACTTCCGAAAATTGAGCATTTATCTAGAAGTTCCCTAAAACTACAGAAACAAATAGAAAGCATTCTCCACAGTTAAAAGCTAAAATTTCTTTCCCTACATAGACTACAGTGATCATTTTGTTTTAAGAAATCAAACTATGGTTTAAAACAAACTACTCTCAGTTCCTGGAGCTCTCACTAGTTGTGCAGCTAAAAAACAGGCATGCAAACAGCACGAAATACATTTCATATGCCAATTCGCATTTGTCACCTCAGTTACTCTCTCTGGAGACGAGCTGTTCTCTACTTCTCAAATCAGAGACACCAGTAACCAGCTTTTTTTCCTCACATTTTTCTTCCTCTCTCCTCTCAGAACAATTCTCACCTTCTGCAATAGCACTTTTCCTTCAGAAAACTATACAGAATTCAATTCAGTGGATTCTTAGACCAATTCACAGCTGACTACAGCATCCTATTTATCCTAGTGTACCTGAATACAGTGAATATTCTGGTTAAACTGTTACTCAAAATGCATTAAGCTGGAACCAAGAGATGTAATGGCTATCTGCACATTACCTTTTGAAGTAAATTCTGTTCCAAGGAGTAAAAAAGAACATTAATATAAGTGCTTCCTCCTCCACCATCATGGCAATATTGCATTATATATTATCTTGCATTATTCCCAGATGGCCACTTGTGTCATTTAGAGGCTCTACTGGAAAAACATCCCTCATGTTTGGAAAGGCCCTTAGAGGCCAAATAATTTCTGTCTCAAAGTTGAATCAAACATCTGAAATTCAAAATATTTGAAGTTTATTTAAAATAAAATTCAATAATATTAAAATATTTTGACATTAACCTTTGCCAATAACACCCCTCAACAGCAGTGGTCATTCTTCCCTTAGTAAATCTAAAGAAAAGCACTCCAAAAATAATAATTCAAAACATAAAGAAATAAGTTAAGCAACTTTTTCTGTAATTCTGCTCTAAGCTTCTGTACTCTCAGGGAACTAGCGCTGACATATATTGACGCTTTGTTTTATCAACCTAAAAACCCCACACTGATGCAGAATAGCCTGAAATCACTTTACACTGTATTTGATGGAGACCACAGGAGGATGCATCGCAAGCACAGGCCACTGAAGACCATGATTCCTTGCTTGTTCAATGACATGGAAACCAATAAACAGCCTCTTTCTGTATGAACATTAGATATGGATTTATTATTGACTCTATTAAGAATTGGCTTCTATTCTACTTGAAAATCTCACACTGAACTAAATGAGCTTTTTAAATAAAAATTACTGTTATGCAATAAATAATTTAGTCTGCTACATGTGTGAATGAAAAACCAGCAGCCATCTAAACCAAGTGTTACATGCAAAGATGGCTATCAGCAAAATGCCAAGGCCACTAAGCCACAGGATCAAAACTCACACATTTCAACTACAGCATGAAAAAACACCCCCAGAACTCCTTGAGCTTTGAAACGCTACAAATGAATAGATGATACAGCAGAATGCACCATCTATGGAAGTCCATTTGCATAATACAGGACTTTACAGGTGAAAAAAAAACCAAGAACAAAACACCAGCCAACCAACCAACACCAAAACCAACAACCAAAAAACCCCCAAACAGTATGCTATGAAAATTTAGGAGGTCCAGAGGATTAGCACACCCATGAATTTCCTAGTGGAGCCATAAAATCATGCTGCCATCACTAGGTAAGAGGCCACATGCCTGATGCTAACCGTGCCTCATGCTGCCTTTGCAGCACCCTGGTTCTGGCCTGTTGGGCTGGTTACCAACAGGGAAACAGCAGAGGCCCTGAAATGGGGGCACAGGTTGACCACAGACACTCCAGGACTGTTCACAACTTACTGATGGTCAGTTGTTGGTCAGTGAAGAAAAGCAACCTTGAGAGCCTGGAAGAGACTGCTTTAAGCTGACAGCAAGACAAGGAAGAGTAAAAGGCACTTGGTCCAGCCTAGGAAAGAAACATCATTCACATCACACAGTACACAGGCCAGGGTCTGTAGGCCGAAGGACAAAACCCATCTCCAGGCTCCATATCTAATGAAAGGACAGGATCTCCAGAGCAAGTGGGGGACTGACATGAAGGAGTTGTCATGGGAGTGCTGGAGCTGTGCACCAGTTCCTGCTTGCCCACCAGCCCCAAGGACCTGCCTCTGCACCTGCGCACTCAGAGAAGCTCCCCCGCCCCTTCTCCTCCCGCCAGCCCTGCCACCCCAAGGACAAAGGACCTGCTCACCAGCCATCCAGAACCATACACAGGAGTGTGGAGGTGTGTTTTCCTCAAAAACTCCGGACTGGAGTTAACTGAAGTTTAACTTTGAGACCTACCTGTTCAGGAATGGTATCTAAAATGGTCCTTCTGAAAGCAAATTTTTAAAACTGACGTACATACAAATTGCTGTACCTTCCTGCCTATCCCTTACACACCTTTAGAAGTCGAATTTAGCTAGTCTGCGCTTCCAACTGGAGTCATAAAAACCTTGTGCTGCAAACTCCCATGGTAAGGGAGAACAGTTCTTACAGCTGTATATACTCTTGCCAGTTTACTTGCAAAAGATATACAAAAATAAGTTAAAAAAAAAAGATAAAAAAGGCCAAGTTGCTCTTATTGTATCTCATGCAATTCTTATTTCTCCCTCAACTTCTTAGAGGACCAATGAACTCTGCAAAAAGTTCTGGTGGCTACTTTACCCCTCTATTCAAGCCCGTAACTTTCAATTTACTAAAGCAATTACAATCAGCTTTGGGAGATAACAAAGTGTTCACCATGTATATCTGAATGACTTGCTATTTGTCCCAGCGAAAGAATAGTAAGATAGCAGAATTGCTCCATGTAGTACAAATGAAAATGAAAGAATACCTGTTCAGCAGTCAAACACATCAGAGATCCATGTTTTTTACATTACAACCTTGGTCCAAATAGATTATTAACAAAAACCCAACAACGCAACAAACAACCCAATGCACTTTTCTCTTTTACTTACCCTCCAGAAAATGTTCACGAATGCATTCTGTTTATTCCATGTCAGACAAAATCCAAGCACATAAAGACAAATATCTACATTTTCATTGCCTTTGTTCATGAAAATCTTATTATTTTGTTCATCCCAAATAGATAACTAATTCCTCTGCCTGAAAGACAAAATCATTTATATCCATTCAAGTGTTCTCAGTGCTATTCTCTCCATCTTAAATGGTGAGTTTTAGAGTTTTAATTTTTTTCTCACCAATATTTTCCACTTAGTTATGATACCCGAAATATTACCTGAAGCCAAACCAGCATTTACTTCACTCCCATTCATTTAGTGCTAGCTTTCCCAAATTCATGAAGGTGGCTGTCAGATAAAACAGACAGGGCTCCTTAACAGAGGCCCACTGAGAATTCAGCTGCAGACCATGGAAGTCACAGGGAAATTTCCAATGCCAAGCCAAAAAGAAATATCTTTGCACCCTCTTGTCAAACTATCAGGTTAGTAGATTGCATATTTTGCAAACAATTTTACATAACTGGTAGGTCACCAGCATCCTTTTGTTCTGTTATTTGAGGGGCAGTACAAAAGATTTCCAAATTTCAAATTATCCGGCAGCATCTCAGCCTGGCTAGGCACACCCCGGATTCTCCAAAGTGTTTTATTTAGAAGGCAATGTTGTAAAATGTACTCTTGGCACCTTCAACCTACTTTTCACACTACAGAGCAACAGGAAAAGGATTAGAGATTTTACCAGGATGCAGAGATGTTTAGCTAGGAATCAGCAGCAGCAGTATGAAAAGACTAGAGCTGTGCTTTGTGTGTCTGTGTGTGTTTTCATCCTTCTGAGCTTCCTTTATTGATGAAATTCATTGCCCCTAATAATAACTTACTAGTGAATGCAAGCTGGTCTTGTTGACATGGGAAAGACTAGTGTCTTGATCTTAAGAATCTGTGATACTCTACACTAAGTGGATGCCCTTTTACTAATGACTAACTCTTCCTTTCACCACACAGACTGGGGGTGGAGAGCGGAATGTGTTGCTCTTTTCCTCTGCATTCAGGCTGTTCTGGTGGAGGAATGCTAAAGAAACACCATCGTTCTCATCAACCTCTCAGTCCTGTCCTTCTCTCAGGCAAAGTCAATTGTCTACACCTGCTTTAGCTTGCAAGCTAAACACTGAACATATCTCAGGTAAGGATGTCATCTAAAACTATTCTCTGTAAAATAATGGAATTGATTCTGAGTATTATCAGCTTCATTTTGTATCACATGTTTACCCTACAACTCTGTTGATGCATATAGAGGACAAGTTATACTTCCTGTATAAATTCTGTCATTTGGCATGCAGTGCCAACTACTTAATTCATTTTTCTCCAATTAGCAGTGTTATTATCCTTCCAGTTAAAACAACAGGGTATGTTAATTGATGGACCATCCTAGCACACCAAACAACATTTTTTTGTGATCAGTGAGAAGATTCACAGAGAATGCATACAGCATAAACATTTTGCATTATGTGTGAAATTCCAGATCATTAACCTCTTAAGAAACAACTCTTCCACACAGCTCCCCTGGACAGAGCTTCAGATAGGTCTTTCTTATCCACACTAAGAGTAAATTGGCTCATCACCTCAGGAAGCAGCCTGCCTACTAGGGAAACAAGTTGCCAACCACACATATGAGCTTCAGCCTACAAATAGACAAAAGCACAGTTGCAAGGCAATAAATACTGTTCTTTACAATTCATGCTGATAACAAGTAAACATAAAGACAAAGACAACTTCACCCCCCAAAAATTCAAAAACCAGCTCACTGGCTGTTGGAAAGTCTTGCTGTATGAAGAGCCAGGAAATGAAGGGGTTGGTATCCACAAGCAAGATAAACTGAAAAGCAAATGCCCTTGAAATATAATTTCAAGAAGAAATGAAAATTATATTCTGAATTGGAATTGTGTATGTAATCAATTTTTTACATATACATGAAGTCTTAATAGCAGTCTATTTTCAATTATATTTCAGAGATGGCCTACTTCTGGTTTCCCATTACAACCTGTGTTAATAATGCTCCAGTGAGCCTGGGGCCGAGACACCACCTCTTCCTACATGGAATATATTACACTGTAATAATTATACATACACTCATGAGTCCTGTTTTGTACTCTTTTTTTTTCCCCCCCGTTCTTTATCAAAAGATTCCCAAGGCAGGACTAACTACTAGCTCACCCAGAGAAATTCTTTCCACTCTTAACTCATTCAACCTCCTGTTCTTGAGACTGTTCAGTTGCATGATTGTTAAACAGTGAGATGCATTTGGAACCAGGAGTGTTATTTTAAGTCAAAGGACAACACTGACACAGGAATAGGCCCAGTTGTAGATGCAGTGACTGATATGTGTTTAAAATATGTGTTGAGTGTTTCATCCTCTCTAGTGAGGTCTCTTCACAAAAACTACCCTCGTGCTGACAGCAGCCAAGATTTTGGCCACATCCATATATATAGCAAGTTTCCTTTCACAACTACTGTAGACCCATGAATTTGTGCAGTGCTTTTCTGTGCACCTACGCAAACTCTGAACTGCATCACACTGGTTTTTGTTGGTAGTATCTCAAGGCTGAAATACACTTGTTCTGGGATTAGGTTATCCAGAAGTGAATGAAGACAGACTCATGCTTTAGGTTGTGAAGTACAGTCAACCCCACTGCAGAGGAAGGTCTAACAGGTTAGATAAGCTACAAATAGGACCAGTACAAGGTAAGTAGTTATTTTTCTCCATCTGAACTCACATAACTGCTCAGGGGTACTGAAATATAATAAAAAAGACAAGGATGAAAACTCAAAACAATAAATTAACAAAGCTGTTTTCAGTAACATGTTCAGATATCATGCAATAATCCTGAAGTGAATACACACACCAAATAAAGATCAGTAGTGACCAGCTGCCCTAGCTCTATGCATCTTACACATTGAAAGAGAAAAGGACTGCTGGATAAAGAGAGCCTATGATTATATAGGTAAAGATCACAATTTATGCTGCATCTTAGAAGTGAGTCCAGAGAGGCAGACTAAATACTAACACCAACTTACGAGTGCTTACCTTCAAATTCACTCTATTTTTTTACTACTGCAATGCAAGTTATGTAGAAATATTAAATATAAATTTAAAGGCCTCTTATGAATGTAACACTCATATTAGAACGTTCATTAGAAGTTAATATTGGTGAATCTTGTTTGAACCGGCAGAATTTGCACACAGAAATCTGAAGTATTCAATAAGCCCTAACAACTGCAAGAAATTCGATAAGCCCTAAAACCCACAAGCTAAATTAGGCAAATGATTAATTCTTTCTAGGCCTTTGAGAGCAGCTCCTACATACAAACACACGGTCTCCCAAATTACTTCTGTATGAAGTGCTTGTAATTCTAAGAAAAAATGTCTGAAATAAGCACACATTTCTGAGAGTTGCTCCGAAATGCCAAGTGGACAGCCCAGGTAGTTTAGATATTTAGAAAAGTAAGTATGAGCTACCAAAGAAATCCTCAATTCTACAGCTGTTTTGCTCCATGAAAGACAAAAGTGTTACTTGAAAGATGATGTGAAAACACAGGGTGGATTGCCAGATCTTAGATATCTATGTTTCTTAGAACAGGTGTTTCAGACAAATTCTGCTACAGGCAACTCTAAAAGTTGATTTTAGGCTTTCGGTAAAAGAAATGGTGTGCACAAATAATGAACCTCAAATGCTTTACTAGTCACAAAAAACAAAGCTGTGCTTCAGGCAAAGGGCAGTAGAACAGCTGACAAAGTACATACCTTCAATGCATTTTATGTCCCATTTTGTAGGAAATAAAATCAGTATATGACATCACTGTGGATCAGTTGTATATGAAATTACTAACTGATCAGTTGTGGACCAGTTTACACACAAAATGTGAAATCACTTTTATGTTTCATCAAAACAGATTACAGTAGGCACCGCATTTCTTCTGATTTCACATGTTTTGGTGCTTACTCACATTAGAGAGGAGTGAAGAATCACAACCTCTGGAACACTTTTACATGAAGATGATTACATAGGCCAAAAAGGTCCTGACCAAGCAGGCCAATGTAGTTGGACAATCCAAAGTCTTTATTGCAAAACTCCACAATCCAGCTCACACAAGGATGCTTGGCCTCATCTTTCAGATTCTGAAGCTCACAGACTGAATGCCCTGCTCTGCTGTTTGAAGACTGCTACAGAAATCTTGCATCTTTCACTAGTTCATTCTTTTGCACTAGTCATCATCCAACACGTGCAGCAGCTGGATAAACAGAGGTTTGCACTGAACATAAAGATTTCTTTTGATGTGCAATGAAAACCATTACTGGCCATCACAGCTCCCCTGATATGGAACCAATAATAGTTTAAAATGTCAGGCATCAAAGGAGTTTAAGCACAGAATCCAGCCTGAGTTCTGGCATTTATGCCTCTTAAGATACATATTCAACAGAGAAATACTTCCCACTTTTGCACATGTAAGACTTCTCATACCTGTGTTGCAGTCCTGACTAAAACAGGATCCAAAAACAATACTAGCCCTAAACAAAGAGTTAGGAATTTTTGTTTGGGTTTTTCCATGAGGAAGCAATAATTCTCCTTACAAGGAATGCATTCTCTTCCCATTTCCTTTTTTCTGGGGTTTTATTAATACCTAATGGACAACCAGGGGCACTGACATTTTCAGCCACCTCATTCTCAACTCCTCCTTAAAGGCTGCTTGTGGACAGAAGCCAGAGAAACCGTGTTCTAGTCTTTATGGTCTTTCTTATCACCCCTTTCTGCTTCACAAAACAGGTGTTCCTAACAGAACCGAGATGTGTAAAGTAGCTGTGAACCTATACAAGCCCAGCTAATGACAACTACATAAAGTCAATCACAGAAGTGAGTCAGGATGCAACTCCTTTTGGCCTTCTGTATAGCATGGCACAATCCATCAGATGCATTATGTACGTCTTCCTCTGCATTTAAACAAACAAAAAAATAAATAAAAAAATAAAAATCATACCACACAACCAAACTGAGCTCAGAAAAACACACTAGGTCCTGTCACTGTGTATAAGGACTAAAATGCAATGTAAGGCCACTGCAAAGCAAAGGGCTGTGGACAGCTGCAAGGTGTACAGTGAAGCAGAAAGCAAAATCCAAAGCACTAGCATGGCTCATATAGAGGAAGCTGGGTGACTGCCAACAGTAGTAAGGAAAGAGGAGCAAGCATGGGATCTCAGATGAACCAGTGTTAAGTACATCTGTATGTGGCTGGATGGATACTGATGTACCAGCCAGGAAGTCCACAAACTTCCTGACAGAGAGCGAGACAGCCATAAATCTAGGCAGATGCCTACAGAAAGACACAAAGAATGGGAGGACCAGCCTTGGTCACAATATGGATCTGCTGAAGAACACCAGTAGTAAATGGCCACCAACTGAACTTAACAGTTACCAAGCAGTGGTCTTTCCGTCCAGTCTGTTTTCCACCTATCCAGCAGACTTCAGCCAATTGCTTTCTAACTTGTCTTAAAGAACACTACGGAAGACAACATAAAAAATCAGGCACAAGAACATTCACTGCACTGCCCTCAGCCACTGAGCCAGTTATCTCGCCATGTAAGGCAAGCTAGTTGGTCAGCCAAAATTTACCTTTGAAAATTCAAGCTCACTATTCCTAATCACCTCCTTGTTCTTCATACAGACTCAAACAGCTTCCAAGATAATCTGCCATAATCTTCCTGCAGACAAATGTTAGGCCAGTCCTCCTGTGTCACTCTCCCTCAGATCAGCCTTTTACAGGATCACTCCTACCAGTTTCCTGAGCAAGTTGAAGTCTGCTCTCCTGAAGTCCAATTGGTTCTATTATTCTTTCTTTTCACTGACAATTTTAAATGTCATCATTTCACAGTTGCAGCTGCCAAATCTGTCACCAACCCAAAATCCATTCTTAATTACTCAGGAGTAGTGGGTCTGATGGAACAGCTCTGCTAGTCAGCTTGTTCAGCACCAGTGTCAAAAGAATCAGGAACAATCACCAGGGGTATGGCCTGCAGCTTCCAGCCAACAGTTTCATCATATGGAAAACCGTAGGATTACATTTGCTTTGCGTAAGATCTGGTGAGCTGACAGTCAGAAAGCACAGCACTCCGGCTTTGCTCTTCTCTCGTGATGCACGGAGGAACCAGTTATGTGGAATACAGAGGATCCAAAAGAGAATCTTTCCTGGACACAACTTCAGGCACGACTTCCATAAGGGTCCAATATACCTTCAGTAACCATCTGAATTCTTTGGAGGCTGAAGACCTTAACTTAAGTGCACCAGGAACACACACTTGTGTCAGTCTAGCTTTTCAGTATTCTTAAGAAAGTGGAAAGAGAAGAAATGAAAGAGGCAATCATGGAATTTGACAACACAGTCTTTCTTCATCTTTTTGAAGAACTCTATCTCCGGCACACACAGAATTTTCAGAAGGATTTGACTCTCACAAAGGAAAACAGGGTCCAGATGTCCACTACGCAAATAACAGAGCCAGTGTAGAGTTGTTGGGGAGACAGAGTGAAAGAAGTCTGGTATATTTATGTCCTGTTTGAGTATTAAAATATGACTGCCTAATGAGAAAGCTGAATGAATGTCTGGATTTTGACACAGCAAGAAGGACTCTGAAAAACTGGAGACTGCTAAAAACTACACTTTGTCTAGACTAATGTTCAAGTACTTTTTTTTTAAGGTCAGGTGTAGATCAAGGAAGGATAAAATATGGAGGTCATCTTCCATAAGAAGATCTTCATCAGGAATCCTTTCCTCAAGCCTTTCAAACGGCAGAGTTCTGAAATCACTTAGTAGGCTGTCTCCTCTGCTTGGACGGACGCTCGTGCTGCCATGGGCCACAGGATCGTGTTTAAAGATCCTACAGAAGGCTGCAGCATTTTACACAGGTAGCTGGTTTCAGCCTTTGTGGACAACATGTTTCCACTTCTTAGGGCTTCTGCTCCCTTCAAAGCTGTCTTATCATTAGCTAGGAGCAGACTGTCAGAAGACATGCACACTCCTTTTCCAAAGTGGCTTCATGTCTGCTCTTTTGATAGTCTACAGTACAGACCATTCAGCTGAAGAGAGAAGTTTGCCAATATTATTTTTCAGTCAATACCTTTCCCAACTAAATGCTGGCAGCCCTAACCATACTCTGAGCTTACTTTACAAAGCAAGAGAGTTGTATGAGAGTCTAAGGTGAGAAATGAAACTTCACACCATACTCAGTATGAAACATCATATGAAAACACTGAATCATCCAGTTTGAGGAAGTAGACCCAACAGAGACATGCACACCTCCAGGAGGACTTCTTGAGCAGCTATGCACAGAAATACTCTTTAGTATTTCCCAAGCTATCTTTCTGCTACTAAAAGTCACTCCACACTTAAGGTCCAAGTTGGAAGTTCAAAGCAGACTGCACAGATATCAGTGACAATTACTGAGAATTTCAAGAATGCATAATCTTTACGGATACCTGACAAAATAGTTGTTAATGCTAAGACCTAGAAATCCTTGCCAAAGAGGCTTAAAAAGAAATAAATAAGGAACTTCAGTCATCTGATGTGCATTTGCAAAATTGCTGTGGAAGTAACAGGGTTGTCCCTGTGTTCTGTCGTCACAATGCATACTACAGCATTGTAAGAGCTGTATCAGGCCCACGGAATCACTACAGTTTGGGTGCAGCTCGGGAAAAGAAGTGTAAGAAGGAAAAAACACTAAATGAACAGAAGGAAGGACTGGAAAGCTTAATGATAATGCCCAATAATTCAGCTAGGTTGTAGCAGAGCTCTGCATCAACATAATTAGTGAGCAGAGCTGGCAATATTTTTCATACAGACACCTTACTTGACCCCCAGCATGTGATAACAGTTCCACATGCCCTTGGTCTTTGCTCTGTGAAACAAATAACTTACTCTCTCCTTAAGGACAGAGTAAGTTTGCAATTCTCCCCCTTTCCCTTCCTATACTGCACATATTTGGCCATTAAAGTCATAGATGGTAAGAGATAAAGCTCTGTACATTTATGAAGATCCATCCATAATCATGAGGACACAATTCTGTTCAAAAATATGCAACACCTCTCATACATTTTTCCTCAATAGCATCCCTTCACAAGGAGGGACAGAAAGACATGGGCTTACTTCTGCCCAGTGACTGTCCTTCACCCCTTACCTCACACAACCACCTCTAGCATGCAGTATTAGCAAACAGTATTTGAAACTTTCCAGATCCATTTACAAGCACAAATATTATTAATAAATAGTTAGAAATGTGTGGTCATAAAACTCACAGAGAACATGGTATGAAGGGATTGAAACAAAGGTATCAAAACAAGATAAAAGGCTACCAAATATGAAGGAACTTGAGAAAAAGTTTCCTTTCCTGCAAAAACCGTGAGGACTTTTGCAACAGCTGTTATCACGACTCACTGAAAGTCAGATAAATAACATATTTAATGGTATTTCATCTTACAGATTATGTTCTATCTGCTCAACTTCATCTGAATTTGCCCTGTAGTATTAAACCAGTGGTATGTTTGAGTCAAAGTAAGTGTTCACAAACCTGAGAAAGAGAACCAGCTCTATTTAAACTACGCAATATTGAAAACGCCTTCCACTATTGTGGAAAGCCTACTAGGACCAGAGATTTTCAAAACAAGAAACAATAAGGTTGCAGTTTCCTTTATTAGGAAAAAGAATAGAATTTTCTGAGAGCATCTTTCAACTTAGCTATGATTGTAACATTTTCCTGGCTTATATAGGCATTCTGATGTCATTACACAGACAGCTGCCTGTTTATTTTCATTTAGTTAAAACCAACCAAAATGTCTTGAGGTTGTTATATTACCAAAATGCACACATGGCACAGGAGAAAGCTTCATGTGTCTGCATTAAGACTGCAAGAAAATTAAAATAATTAATAGTTTAAAAATTCATGCAATACCATTCAGAAATGAAAAATCTAAATCTCCTAGTTACTAAGCCATCAGTACAGGGGACAAAAATAAAACACCAAAGATCAAACACAGTTTGAATGCAGCACCTGGGAACTATCTGAGCTCTACTCGTTAAATTATGTAAACTGTATGGAGAAAATGTTGTTAAAAATATTCTGGTGGCTAGTTAGCAACATAAATAATTTATCTGTCTCACAGACACAACAACTTCTATAAAATGGCAGAAACAAGCTATGCCAACATCTGCCCAACTTCAAACAGCCTAAGCTCAAATCAATGGAAAGTCAAAATAGAACATATTTATTTGGATCTAGTAGGACAAGACTAAAATATCCACTTTACAGTGAAACACAGTTCCTTATTTTTAGCCCCTGTGAAACTGTAAGGTGACTCTAAAAAACCCCAAAACCAAAACTGCTGTCAATGAGGTCTTTGCTCCCATGTCCTTTCTGCTCCTGCTATGCCCAAGGCGCAAAGTCTTTCACAACATCATGCATGCAGCCTGATGGATCCCAGAAAACTAAGCTCTTCATAAAGTTTTTCCAGGAAATGTTTTTGGCATGCTAGTGATCATTTCCTTTTCCTGACAAGCACTCCCTACCCAACAAAAACTCTCATTTGGCACACGACTCCAGAGAACACCTGTGTTTTTTGCTCCATCCAGCAGATCCAACACTACAATCAGCCTCACTGATCCAGCTACCCAAGTTGTACTCAGATAACAAAACAGCTGTTCCATGCTTTTCTTCCACATTGTTTCAGGTAAAATACTCAAGAATCAGCAAGTGTGCATTGCAGATTAAAAAACTCAAGAAAGGGGTTCTAATGAACCTCCAATATCCCCATTGCCCCAAAAAATGGGATGCCCTACTCAATTTAAAACAAGTACTAGGCATGTCTGCTATCTCAATCTTAAAACTAGATTTAGGATTAACAAACCATGCCTTTCAAAAAACATCTGACACCAAAACACAGGATTCAAGTGTGGACAAAGGCTTGCCCCTATCACGATGCAAAAACAATGAGCAAGCTGCAGAGAAAATAGGTTTCCCTCAGTGATGCTGTAACCTTTACAAAATTAACTCGGACAACAAAATGAAAATGCTTCAATTTGACCAAGACTTCCTGATGCCCATATATCAGTCTCAGCTCATGCTAGCTCAAAGCTGAGAGACTTGAAGACATGCTACACACCAAGACATATGTGAACTGAGACTTTCATAAAGTTTTTCATTGTTTATACAGTTGGTAACCATTTACTGCTAAAGGCAATATGCAGTAAAGGGTTTTTTGTTGAGGTTTTCCTTTTTCTTTTTTTTTTTTTTATGAGTTGATACCACATGTTTTCACAGACAAAAGAAAAAAATTCTTTAAAAGCCAAAGCAGCCAGATTCGTTTTGGAACGAAGCTTGCAAAACCCAATGAACCACATCTGCAGAGTAACTGCAGCAATGATACTAAGTGATTCCCACTCGTTCACAGTTCCTGTGTAGTAATGTACAAGTTTATCCCTTTGTTTTAACACAGCACTGTCTCTGAAAAAGGCTCTTCCTGCCTTGGATACCATCTAATTAGTTTACTCCACACCCTACTAAAACTGGTTAAACACTCCCACTGCATCCACCAAACTAGAGTCCACATCCCATGAGATTCTCTGTTGACACCTCTACAAAATTCAGTAACTCATATGAAACTGGGGCAGGCAAATCAATCACAAATAACCTGTAACTCTTGCAATAAATTTCACTGGCTTGGAAAATTAAATATCTTGGACTGAAGCAGTTCCACAATGACTTCAAGGAGTTGCATGTAACCGACTCCATCTCCCAGCTCTGAGCAGTTAAGCTGTCTCATTTCAAAGCAATTCCACAAGCTGGCTCTAGCTCCAAGCATTCCACATTTTAAGAAGTGTTGGGGTTTTTTAACACAAGCCTGCAATAGGAAGCCACACATATTCAGAAATTGAACTCTGAAAGCAACTCGCAGACTTGACCACAGACTACTCTGAACCAAAACATGGAAGTTTGACAGGAAAGCGCAGTCTATCCCTACAAAAGAAGGACTTCAGTGTCTTACCAAAGAAATCCCTTGGGAAATCCAAGAAGCCTGTTTTGTCTCTCACTTCATCTGTTCATTGTAGGGGGGAAAAATTCCATCTGTGCATAGAAAATTCTCAAATCCGGCACTACAGACTACATGCTGTTAAATTAGTGCATTCATTAGTAGCGTTTTGGAAATGTGCCTATACATTGTGTGGTGAGGAGGAAGGATCTTTCATTTTTTTAAAAAAAGAGAGAGACGGAGAAAAATTGCCCCAAGCTGGTCTATCCTAACATCTCAGCACCACCAAAAATTATCATAGAACTTCCCCTTATGAGCTTTTACACAAAACATATGATCTTGGGCATCAGAGTAACTGGTAGCGTAGTTACAGCTTGATCATATGTGGCATATCTCTTGGAAAAAAGTGTGTATTACACATCTTTGGCATATTGTTGACTTCTTCATTTTCCTTGGGGATCTTTATTTAGCCTGTCACAAGTATGGACAGCTTTCCTTGCACACAGCTATGGATACATCACAAAGAATAAAGCTAGCTAGCTTTTCCATTTTCAAAAGCAACACAAGGAAGTCCCTTTCTCAGCACTGCCATAGGTACCTGACCCTAGAAGCCTTTCCTATTGCATTTTACCTACTGTCAGAAACTTCTACCTTTTACACTTATTTGAGTATGATTATCTGTCACAAGAAGTCACTTCCCCATTTTTACTCATGCTTATGAACAATTACTGGTTACTTTTTCATACAGCCATTTAAAATAATTACTGAACTTGGGTTTTGCCATCCCTGGGAGTTGCATCCTCTTAGCGTTGACTACACTGGCTGTGTTTTGACACTTGGCAAGGAAGGTGATTCCTACCAACTAACTTTGCCACCTAATTTTAAAGGGTTTTCCATCAGGAGATCAACCTAAGGAGCCGAACTCCACTGACTTACAGGCTCCTAAGAAAACTAATTACTACCTTTTCTTGATGCACCATATAACCTAAGGCACCTAATATTACTTAGCTTTCATTCCTCTCTCCCCAGCTTTAAGACCTGACACTACTGATGTCCATATTTCTACACGCATAAATATGCTCAAGGTCTAGTTTTATGTTATTTGTATTTAAGCCTCTGCCTTTCCCATGGATTCAAAACTCCTGCCTACATGTCTTCCATCTGTGGATCCGAGTTTAAAGAACATGAGGCTCATCAGCAAAGTACTTACTCAAGCCTGAATCTGCAAGCACTAAAGCGCAACAGCAGTTTTCCACACAGAGCTAGAAGTCCTCTGAGTGCAGCAGAACTACTCGGGTGTGTAAAGTTTCTTATGCACTTAAGCACTTTAGGATCTGTCCTCAGTTTTTAAAGCAAGTTTTCTGCCAAAATGGCAAGGAGTTTCACAACAATCAGCAGTTCTTGGGAGATTTCCTCTTCTTGTTCTAAATCTTATAAGAACAGCTGTTCTGGAGAAAATTTGGCCATATCTAAATGTCCAGACAGGCTCCAAAACCACAGGTGCAGGCTCCAAGCCAGGGATGCATACGTTAAGTCTTTCTGAAATTCAATGAGATTCAGGCTTCCTCCTTTCTCCAAGTACAAAGCCACCCACTACAGAAGGCACAGTGATCAGCAATAAAGCTTCGGCAATGGACGTGTATTTGCTGCTCACATGGTACAGCCAACACTATTAATGAGATTTAGAGTTGAGACAGTTTAGCAAGACTTTTTGCACTGTTCTCACTACTGACTTGTCCTGTTGTATTAAGCTTAGAGTGTTTTAGTACTGCAGGTCAGTAGGGAAACAGGAAAACTAGACCATGCATTGTGAGGGCAGGGTTCTCGAGGGCAGAGGGCTACCTTGCTGTATCACTAGAAAAGGCATTTGTTCAAAGCATGATTACAGTATTACACACGCTGTAATCAGCAAACACTGTCTGGAATAGCCCCAAGAGTAATTCCTACTGAAGGTTTTGTTCTTTGTAAGCTTCACCAGTTAGCACTCGACATGAAGCAGACACTCCACTAACATCAAGATAATTCATAAGACCTACACAGCTTTCTCAATTTAAAAACTTGGCTTTAAAAAGGTGTTCTCACCTACAGCTGTAGCAATTCTTGCACCATTTTTCAGCATACCTGTCTTTGATCTCCTCCAACAGAAAGTCTGCCAGACATTTTTTCCTGCCATCTACCACTGAGAGCAAATCTGGATGGAGTTCTTTAAGTCTTTCTTAATTCATTTATATTAATTCAACAAAAAGCATATTAATTTGTTCATATTACCCTACTTGTGTGTTGTAAGACTTGAAACCACACACTTAGTTACTTACTTGAGTCTTGTACCACAAACACCGTTTCTAGAAGTCACCACAAATGTACATACACAGTCATGATGTAGGAAATGGAAAAGGTAAAACAATTTTAGATACTAGTTTATGTTATGACATTATTGGCTCTGTGGCTAAATTGTTCCTTTGACAGTTTTTTGCTCAGTCAGCTCGAGACCAAATTTGCACTGGAGGGTGATATTTATAGATTTTATTACAAAACCTCTCAACCGTGTTCATAACACTAAACATCACTGTGTTTTATTAAAGGCTAAAAGAATACTCTATTTTATGCAATATGACCCAAGTCCAACAAACAGTAGTTATGAAAATGGCTTAGTTTGAGATAACACTTAAAAAAATCAACCCTGACAAACTATTTATTATAAACTTGAAACAGTCTGGATTCGACAACAACAGGAAAAAAACTCAAATTTATCAGAAAAATAAATTCAAAATACTCTCTAAGTCACATTCCAACAGCTACAGATTATTCACTCCTACATACAAACCATTTTGCAGGTAGCACCAAACTCCAGTACTACAGCAGTGCTGTCTTCACAACAAGAGAAGCAATTCCCAGAATTTTGCAGCTTGTAAGGTGCAGCTGGAGAACATAAAGTGGTCTCTAATGCACAAACATCCAGTTTAAATTTCTTGTCTGTTGTTTGCTTGTTTGAAGAGTTCAGTAATCTCTAAGGGAACAGCTTCAGTAAGGATCAAAAAACTCGAGTAAAACCTGTGACAGTTTTTCATGCTCTTAAATTGTACTTTGTCTCCCTTAAGGTACAAATTGAACGGTATTATAAGATTATTAAAAGTCAAGAAAAAACAAGTTCTCAACTCTCTAGAGCTAGTGGGTTAAAACAAAAGCTCAGGGTTCATGGATTAATACAGAAGTAGCAGCAATAATTGCATTTACTGACACCTCTATCCCTTGATATCTCCCAGTCAGTGGTGACTTGGAATGGACAGCAGCTTTGCGCTAAATATGGCTGGATTTGTCATACCTAATTGCAGTGGGTTTCTCTTGTCATCTTGTAGGTGGGAGCTAGTGAGGAGACCCTACGTGGTATGACTAATTAAATTAAAAGGTGTCCAAATAGCCAAACCATTTGTCATGGTCGTTACCCACACCAAAGTCACAAGTTGATTTCCAATCAGTATTTTCTTGGCTGGCAGTTTTCTTCCTCTGCTTCACAGAAGCACTGACAACGGCAAAGAGCACAACCCACACAGCATGAAAGTAGCACAGGCACTGCAGGTGGAAATGCAGGGCAAAGCCTACTTCCAGGATGAAGGTTCTTCAGGAGGTGTGGGTATGCATTTCTAACAAAGCCTTCACCATAAAACTGACATGGACTTGAGAACTCATGAAGAACTATAGGAGCAGGTTAGAAAGCAAATGCCTTAAAACTCAAGAAAGAAGCTTGGTTTTCCTCTCTTTGCTGAAGAGGAGAGCACAGTTTGCAATCCCAACACAGCCCCCAGTTATTTTGTCAATAGGAAGAGCATTACATAAAAGATGAATCTGATGGAAATAAATGATACAGAAGATTATGTCATCTTTAAGATTTACTTCTAGGGGGCCTGATTTTGTCTCCATACAGAACTCCAATCACTCCACCCTTTCAGGGCATTAATTCCAAGCATTTCTCTGCTTAAATCTTCCATGTTAGAAACAAAACAATGCCACCCACCAAAACTTAGGCATTGGTCTAATTCTAGACCACAATGAAATGCTGTGGAGAGGCAATGTTAATGGGGTGAAAATCAGTCAGCATCTTTCGAATTTTTGGAGGGAAAACATATTAAAAATCCAGACAGAATTGCTCTAAACTTTTTTAGGAGTCACAAAATTTAAAAAATATGTTCATTCTAGCATTCCCAAGGGTCATCCCAAAACGTCTTTTGTTTAAATACAATATTAGAGAAGGAGAGAGCAGAAAGGAAAGTGGACATACCACATGCATATATCTACAAGTGGCAACACTCCCAAATCTGCCATATAGATTTATTGCATCATCTGTGGCTCAGTCAAAATTCATTAGCTCCATATGACCATATGTGAGTATGGGAGAGTGTGCATGTGCATATTCACACATCTGCTTTCAATCGTTCCACTGAGGAAATCCTACACAGTAGACACATGAAATGTCTTTACAACCTGTACCAAAGTGTGAAAGAGACAGAAAGAATGTAAGAGAGGGAGAATTTTTTTCTCCCAAAAGGAGGACTGAGCTGCAAAAATGAGTCACTGCATACCAAGATTGTTTCACATTTCTGCTAAAGTGTCAGTAAAATTTTGGTTTAGTGACTGAAAGCAGTATGTTAGGATGAGGTATACAAAAGAAAAGTGTGTTTTTTGTAGGAATTAGCAACTACTGCTGTACCAGCTTCTTGTGAAACAATGTAAAGGAAGCTCAGTTCTGTTAAACAAGTCTCCAGCAAAGACAAGTGTGACATGTGACTCTATGTTCCATTGCAGTAAGCAAGAAGATTCTGTTTTCTATATTCAGCTATGACTATAATAAGCAAACAGAAGCTGTAAGGGAGTGGGAGAAGCCAAATATATAGCTCAAAATGTTAAGACCTAGAAAAAGCTCCAAGGGACTCTCTGCACTGTCCATTTGGTGAATCTTGTGCCATGTAATGGGCCAATTCAAGTTCAAGTGGCAGGTACCCCAAGGACCTAATGAAGACAGTAGTTTCCAGCTCCAATCCACCTGGCAGAACTCTCTGCTCTACATGATGCCCCACCAGAGGCACAAAGTCATTCTAATTCAAAGAACTGTTAAATGAACAAAGCCCAAACAGTGCCTACAAATGTCATCTTTCACACCAGACTGCAAAAGAAATAACTACTTTGATCACAAGCAACCTGCAAGTCGGAGACAGTCTTTAACTTCAGTCCCAGCCTTGGTGGCAAAAGCATCCTACCTACAATTCTTACAGAAGAGTTTGGGTAGTTAAACTGAAAGACAGCCACTTTCATCTCTTTGTAAGTCATATAAAAGGGGGGACTCCTCCTTAGCTGTAAGTCTCCACAATACTAATTTTGTAGTTAGCAGAAGGTCAGAGAGCTGTCCTAGCTCTATGTACACTTAAACTTTCACACACTTGAAGCAACACGCATGGGTCTGACGAAGAATACAATATATGCAAGTGGAACTGTAGATAATTTTATTGAGAAAAAAAAAGTTTTAAAAGAAAAATAAGATTCTACAAAATAGTAGCTTGTATCTACGGATATTCACGTCTCTCTGCTGGTTGTTTCTTATGTTAACTGTGTATTTAGCATTGCCAAATTTCGCATTTGCAGTTCTTTTTGGAGAGCTTCTATGCCAATTCAGTCTGAAGATTAACATCATAAACTACTTGGGAGGGAATTTTTAAATGAAACAAAGTAAGAAACAGTAGACATTTTCAAAGCTACTAGAATTCTACAGGCACAGAACAATATTCATACAAGCATCTTCTCAGTCATTTGCTCTTATGAAATAGCTTTAATTATTAAAATTTTACTGGCAGAACAACACTCCTCCTCTAGATGTTTTCCTGTCTCATACAAGTCTTTCAGGACAGTAACTACAACAACTATAAATAATTAGTGTATATTAAATTCTAAGAGCCAGGTGACTATTCTAGTTATTTGCCACTGTGCTTTCTTTTGTATTTTTCCAAACACTTTTCCATGTCATGCAGAGATACATTTTCATACAAAACACTTAAAATATTGAAGAAGAAAACACAGTAAAGCTGCTGAAAACTGGATACTTCCTAATATCCTCATTACACAGTGTTAGTAGATTCAGACAGAGATAATGTCATCTAAAAAATGTTATCCTGATAATAAGAAGCTGTCACATTTTTCCATATCACAGTGTTTTGTTTAGCATCATTAAAAAAATCTTTGACCTTTATTTCCATTTATTCTTTAAAGATGCTAATCAATATTACAAACAGGGAAGAGAGAAAAAAATCTATACATGCGTATGTATCTACTGTATTATAGATATTTTAGAAGTGTGCAAATAAGAGTGATTTTTATAGTAAAGAAAAGTAAGTGGGCAATTTTAACCTACCACTTGAAAAGTTCTCCCACAAAATACTCAACTCTACAGGGAAGTAATTTTGCTTGACTACTCTAAATGGGATATTCTTGTCCAGGTCCTGTATCATAACACCATTCAACACAAAACAAAGGCTACCTTTCCAGTCCTGATACTTGTCAACCACAACTTAGGCCAAAATCACAGTTTCATCAGCAGTGCTGTTTTTCCTGTCCAGTGTAATTTCCTGTCTCTCCCCTAAAGCTGGGACCCTTCCTGCCAATGTGTACTCTGACCCGTAGAGCTGAGCAAAACTAACACACCAGCATAAATTTGCTGATGGCATTTCATAGCAGTCATTAAAAGATGCAGTATCCAAGTACATAAGGCCTCCAAATTCTTTTTCAGAGGATTTAAACCATTGTTACAGCTGATCAGAAGTGCTGGTAAGATACTGATGAGATAAGATTTATGGAAAGTCAAACATCAGCACTACTCCAAATTAAAAAAATTTGTTTTAATTTATAGTCAGAGGCCAAACAAAAATCTATGGTTTATTGTTTGGCTGCCCCTTCCCCAGCAGGAGATTGTGCAGTGCACTGCAAGAGATCATTCATGGTAGGGCCATGAAGAGCAACAGAGCAATTTTTTGAATTTTTAGAAAATGAAAAAGAGAGACAGAACCATAAGATTTTGCGGGAACTTTTTCAGAACATCCATTCTCGAACTGTCTTCTCAGTGCTCTTGGCAGGGCAGATGTCTCTGAAAGAGAATGGTTACTTTCCATTGAATTTCCAATGTCTCCTTCCCTTAAAGTCTAGTGACTTTGTTGCAAAATTTGGAATATGTAAAATTTTCTTGGGAAATGATGCTCTTTGATGTTAGATCTTTGTGTGCTTTTGGGTCTGATCAGCAGGAAGGGAGAGTTAACCCTTGAAACAGAGAGCAGGTTACAAGCAAACTCTAAGTGATGCCTAGGTGTTAGAAAGACAAATTACTTGCTGGTAGAATTGCCTTGTTAAGGTTTAAGCCTTGATGTTTCAGTGATTTCAGATCTAGTGGGAGGTTAACAAAGCTTGGGAATTATGCCCACAGATAGCAGACACAATGAATTTATGGGCCACAAGGTATTTGGCAGAACTCCCAAGATAAGGAAGAAACTAATAAAGCCAACTCAGCAACTGTGCTGAAATCAGCTCTGACTCGGTAAAAGAGAATTCTGTCAGGGGGAGATTGCCACCACAGACGTGACTACCAACCCAAGAAACTCACTGACTCAAAAGAAGAGAAAGCCTGAACATGGCTAAATATCATGAGAAGCAAGTAGCCAATGAACACTAATTCCTTTGTTTGCTAAAATGTATAAATAATATAAAGTTTAGATAGTTGGTGTGCTTGATTTGTGGAATACCCAGGCTTGCACAACTCTGAAAGAAATAACCAGTATCTCTCTCAAGTTTGTAATTACTGACTTGTTGCACACCAGGTAACAAATCTGATTTTTGTGGGCAATACTTTGAAAAGCCACTCAAAGCCTGCCCTTGTGTTAGCACACACCTGCTTCTCAAATCAACCACCCTCTACCTGCTGCTGGCTTACTGCTATGTCTTTGGTCACCGTAATACAGAACAGAAGTCACCATGATCTGCGTGAGGCAACTGGCAATGCCGGGACTCAGCCCTGCCTGGGGGGGCCACATGTGGGCTGGATCTCCTGCTCACCACTAAGAATGCTGCAACGCTCATCTGTACAGCGAGACTCAATGCCAAGAGCAAGGTTGCTAATTAGACTCTTTAATAAATACAGCAACCTTCAGCTTTAAAAAAATGAGAAAATTCAGCAGCAACAGGGCTGTCCCAAAGCCCATCCAACCTTCATTAATAATGCAAATGTTTTAAACACTATGGTTTGAAAAAATAAAGTAAAATTCGGTTGCTAGGAATACCCCTTAATTGATGAGTAAAGCTGAGTAAAAAATGCACTTTTGAAATAAGTCTATTACCAATTTCTAAATTAATCAGTGACAACCCTTGTGGGAGATGGCTGGCACCTGTACTTCCTCCGGCTATAAGTTAGAAGCATTCTTCCAATAAACTGACAATACTGAACAGTAAAGAAAAAAATAATTCTTTGGGTCAGTAATCTGTGAGCAACAGCTTTTACTTCCCCCTTGCTTCAGTAACAGGAGTTAGAATACAAAAGGATCACAGCATCAGCCACAGAGAGAAAAACTGCATAGCAATGAAAGCTTTCAACATCCCACAAGAAAGCAAGGCAGGAGAGTGCAGGAAGGTTTAAGTAACTGCAGTTTAAGAGTGCTTTTTCACATCACAGGCTCAACACACATGCTCACTAAGAATGCCACTTCGCTCCAAAAACCTGATTTACTGCCAGCCTTTTTGAATTTCTGAAGGGCGTGATTTTTTCTTTTTTAGGTAATAAAGACTTATAGCATCATGTTCTGCAAATAGGAAACTTTTGCTATCTCAGTCTTCCAGTACAGAACGTGCACGCTTTTGTTGTTTCAGGAACTGGCAGAGTATTAAACCATTAGACAGGTCCATAGGAGTGAGTGGGCTGAAAATCAGAGAAAAAACTTGGGGGATGGGGGAGGAGTGTAGCATTCCGTAGATCAAATGGTATCAAATATTTCATTGTGCAGCCATTTGTTCCCACTTCTACTGCATGCCACAAGCTACAAGCAACATGATAGCAGCTGCTAAATTTATCCAAAAAGAAGAAGCCATTTGGACTTGTTGCAAAAGCTTAAGGATAAAGGACAGAAAAAAACCCTCAAAACAATAGCAGTGAGACCTGAACTATTTTGAAGACCTCCCTGGTAAAATATAAACAATACCCTTTGCTACCAGATTAATTCCACAACTAATTGAGACAGTTCAGCCCAGCAGCTGTAAGCAATGTCACAAGAGCACACCACTGGACTTGGCACAAGGCAGGACTACCTCAGCTGCCCTCTCTGCCACTGACAAAACAGTTTAGTGAACATATATATATGTATGCCAACAAGCATCAGAGATTTGAGATACCCTTATTTTACCCACAGAAATTCAAAGACAAGCAAAGCTTGAGGTTTTTTCAGTAAATTTAGGCAGACTGCTACAGGAACACTAACCTATCCTTCTTCTTTGCCATTCAGTGATGAAAATGAATCACACACATCAACTGCAAATAAGAATGCCCAGAAATGTCAAGAATTTCATAACTGCCCCTTGAAGGGGGGAAAATGAAAGGAGCAGAAGAGGAAAAAAAAGAAAGACGAAGCCACATGCAAACACAACTTGAAAAAGCCACATACAATAGAGCTTCCAGAAGGAATGGGGAGGGGAGGGTGTTGATTAAGAAAATGTAGAAAAACACAAGACCAAACCCAAGAATTCCAAAATGCTCTGACCCAGTAGAGCGTCTCTTGAGCCCATTACAGGAGCTCACTTCATTGCAAAATTTGATTCCCTGAACATACATCACCTCTAAGTTACAGATGTGCAGAAGAAAAGGATGGAAACCTCTTTACCCTCCCTGAAAGAACATGGGTTGTTTTGTGAAGACAAAGCTGTAGTTTTCAAACGATGTTTTCCTTAAAATCTGTGTATCTCAATCATCATCCCACAGTCCTTTAAGTTCTGTGTTTGGGTTTTATTTTTCCTCACACAACTAATTTTTTCTCATCTTTGAACTAAACAGGAAAATCCTCAGAGCCCACTTGTGGCCCCAGGAGCCCTGCACAGAGCTGAGCACCACAGCTGTGGTCTGAGGTGAACCTCAGGCACTGAGAAGCTGGGCTGAAGCAGCACCTGACAGTTCATCTGAGAGCAGCCACTCTCCTTTTAACCAGACTGCCACTGCAGCACAGCCTTCACTTCATAGCTCTGAGAACAGCAAGGACACAATATTTTTCTACCTTAACTTAAACAAAACAACACTCAAAAAACATAAATTTATGTGCCCTTTCTTTGAGCCCATTGCCCCTGGGAAACCCAGAGGCTTGGTCAATAATCCTGTCCACCATGTTCCCTCCTTGATGGATGACGTTACAGCAGTGGAAACAATCAAACCAAATATCAGCTGCAATGGAATCAGGCATTAAAAATACATTCTGGTGTATTTTGACCTATTACATTTCCAGTTGACACTTTTTCAAGGATAAAGCCCTACCTAGAGGGTGTTGCAAGGCCTGCTTAGCATTTGAGTGGATCAGCCCATCTCTAAGATGGGTTTTGGCTGGGCTAGAAAGGTACCTAAGAGAGCAAGCCATCTCCATGGCATCGATTCTGATGGCAGAGTGTGGTCAGCACTTAAAAACAGAGAGGAAACACTGCAAGTCTCACGGCCTTGTGAGAAGCCAATTCAGTTTTGTTATGCCTCAACAGTAGTTGCCAGAGGCATGTGGAGGAGGGGTGCACACGTGCCATATGCAGGAGACAACCAGAAGAAACCCTGTCTCTGGGAGGACTTCGCCTGGCACACCCCACAGGAGGCAGGCAGCAGGAGACCCTGTGGAGGGGCTTCTTCCATCAGCGAAAAGGTCTCCACCAATGGGCGGAAAAGAAAGGTTGGACCGGGCCAATGGTTCCCTGTTAGTGGGTGGACTTTGGAGGGGGTATAAACACTGACTGCGTTGCTGCTTGCTGGGGTTTGCTGCTGATCGCTGCTCCCACTCGCTCTCTCCTTTGCCCTGGCCCCAGCCTGTCTTCTGGCTCTCCGGCCCTTGCTGGTTCGCGCTCCCACCTGTCCTGCCTTCCTGTGCCTCTGGCCGCCGCCTTGCCACTTCGCCCCGCGTCCTTGCCGGGGCTGCCTGCTTCCAGCCCTACCGTCCCGATCCAGCTGGTTGCTGCAACCTTCGCCGCGACCCTGCCCAGGGCCCTGCTGCTCCCGTCCGAGCGCCCACGCACTGCGCGTTGGTGCCATCGCCGCGGGAGCCGCGCCCGTGGAGCCGCGTCCCTCCGGGAGCCGCGCAGGCTCGGTCAGAGCCAGCCCGTCCGCAGGTGTGCGGAGTGCACACCTCCCACCTGGACACCGACAGCGCTGTCCTGACTCACTGGTGGTAACACCCTCTTTTTTCCTCCGTCCCCTCTCTCTCCTCTCCCCCATTCCTTTTCCATTTTCATTTCTTCTTTTCTGTCTCTTCTAGCCCTTTTTCATTTGGGCAACTCCTTTCCCTTCTCCTTTTCGTTATCAGTAATGGTTTTTCAGATACAACGCTTGCCTCGTTTGGCTTAATTTCGTTCCCGACCATCCATTTTTAAAAGAACTCTCCGCAGTTCCCCACAGTGGAAAGCGACAGCCAGGAAGAGTGGCTGACACCAGGTCTTTTTTGAGGCCAGCAAACCATTTGGATGAGACAGAAGAGGAGGGAGAGAATGAGGATCTGGGTGGAGAGGGAGGAGGAGGAGGAGGGAATTCCAAGAACAGTTGGACATAACAGGATATTTGGTTTCAGTGTATGTTTTAGAAAAGGAATGGCATGCTTGAAGATGGCCACAGGCGTCACTCAAGCTGTACTCTTGATATAGCTTTCCCCTTCCACAGTATTCCCCATTGAGCAGCTGTATCAGTGACGCAGGTGGATGAGTCTTGTCACCAAACTGACAAGCCAGGCTCTTCTCTGCAGGCACCCAGATGTCCCCATTTATTACAGAACATTTTCTGGGCACCATAGCTGGCTAGCAATACCTTGTCTCACCTCAGATGCCCTAGTTCACAAAGGCACATTCCTAGGTCCAGCTGGAGACAATAGCCATTTACCTGTGTGCCTGCCCTAGAGGTAGATTTTACACAGAATGCTGGAGAAGTACAGCTGTTCCCGTAGATTATGCTATTAGTGCTGTTTGGACAATGTCAACTAGGTACAAGTGTTTCATACTGATTATCTGGTTAGATTCTGTTTACATACACCATGGGGTAACAGTTACCAAGAATTAAAGGACTCAGCTGTGCGCTAGGTCCTGTTCCCACTCTAATATGAGCTAAAATCTACAAAGCAAGAGATAAGGAAAGGGTGGGAAAGGTGTGATTCTCACACCAGAGAAAACTACCTCCCAGAGGAACCTGCCTAATTACACTCTTAGGGGTCACAGTTGCAAGCCCACGAAACTGACAGCATGGAAGCAGGGAAATACTGCCACAGGGGCTCAGTGGCTTGGGTGGAAGAGCTGCATGCAACAAGATACCCTTAGCCTTACTGAAGCATCAAGGCTCTTAAATGTGCTATGCAACAATAGCACCAGGGCTTTTGAAAGCCAGGTTAGGTCAGAAATCTGGCAGGTGCCCCTGTTAGAAGCTAAGCATGTTCCCAGGTTCAGCAATGATGAGGAGATCTCTGCTACAGAGAGTTAAAAAAGAAAATCCACAAACAGGCTATTTTCCAGGATGCCAGCCAAGTACAATGGAAGAGGATGCTGGCTGTGCTCAGACAGCCTCACCTCACAGCAAAGGCCATCTCTGAGGTCAGCTCTCAGAGAGACAGGTGGTCTTCTGGCTAGAGCCGAGGGCCAGCCTACATCAGGTGACACAAGCTGCCTCCAGCTGTGTGAAGCTGGTCACCCTCTTCATTCCTCTGACTGCAAGCCCTTAACCGAATCTAAGGGGGAGGGATGAAATGGGCAGCTGTCCTGCACCTACATATATTCAACACTGTATACATGGCTAGAGGGAATAAAACCCAGCTGAAGACTGACAATCAAAATCCTACTTCGGTCCATGTGTGTCATCCTGCTTTGACTCATAAATGCATGTGAACAGTTGTGAAATGAACTTCAACTCAGTTTGTCATAACGTTGTATGTTGAAATTCATTTTCCCCTGAAACAGAGATGGTGATGCTCCTCATGCTGGCAGTCACAATAATCTCCACAGGAACTGAATTTACAGAATAAATTTAAACTTCCGCACCATCTTGCCCAGTCAAAAATTAATATGCCAAGTGAATAGTTTACATAAAGCTCAGATACTCAATTCATGTGAGACAACAATCTAGTTTTTGACAAAGCCAATTAAGAAAAAGTCTAGCTTTAGAATTTTCATTCACTGCCTTTACTTAAGTACTGGAAAAAAACCCATCAAGTTCTTTAAGAGGTGGTATGATATGACAAAGTTCTGAATCAATTTTGTTTACTCAAATCTAGCACTAAGAGTTTCTTAGCAAATTGTAACATATGAATGAAGTACAGTTTCTAGTTGTGGTATAATTGAAAACATTTATTAAAATTATAGTTTTTATAATATTTTCACTATCAGATTAGAATAACATGTACCTGGATAGTCAATAGTATAAATGTTCAGATGTCTGTTAATTAATAATATACATGATCAAATCTTTCATAGTAACATCAAGTTTTTTTCCCTGAGAGAAGTGTTTGCTTAACAGTTTCTTCTGCACAACTACTGTGCTTCTACTCCTTATTACATTTTAGAACCTTTGTTACATCTCTCCTGCCTTGATGGAATAGTCTTTTCTAACTAAAAAGTCTTTATTCTCTTATTACAAGTTTTCTTTGTTTTCTTTCCCCACAGCAAATCTTTTTTTTTCATGTGTATATGTCTGCTTGTTTATTTCCACCCCAATTTATGCTTGTTTTCAGAACTTGGGTTCTCAGTAGCATCTAATGAGTGAACTGAGTATCAATAAAACACAGATTTTAACGCAAAATGCTTGATGTCCTAATACCACATTAAACCAAACCACAACAGGACTTACAAGAGTCATAAGACTCTCAGGCAAATGCTGAGAGACCCTATTCAGAGAAATCAAAGGAAAAAAGCTATGAATGAGTCTGCAAAAACGTATCCCACTGCCCAAAACCTCAGCCCTCAAGTTTTAGAGTAACTAGATAAATGGTAAATTGTGGCTGTCTTCCACAAGGCTTTCTGCAAGGGCATCCAAGAAAGCACTTGCGGAGTTAGCCAGCGGCCCACTTCCACCCTTTGCAGAATACACAGCCTGATTTTCAAAGATTGCAAACTGATGGAGCTCACACATAATTAAGGAATAGGAAAAACAAACAAGCTCCAGATATGATCATCACGCTCTTGCCAGCAGGATATAAGCACCTTCTTTACTTTATTTTGGGCTTTATCTAGAGACCCACGAGATAATGTCTGGATCAAATTAGTGCAACAGGCACACTCCAGCTTCAAAAATCCTCTTTTGCATCCATTCTGCCAGCTTCTACCCTTACTTCAAGGTCAGCTACTTTGGGAAAAAGGGTATACTTTCAATTTTTCAGAAGCCATCTGGACCTACAGGATTTAACATCAAAAGGCATTTTTCTTGGTGCCTGGTTATCAAGTGTCTGCCATGCAACTTTCCACGTTCTCTTTGCCATCAACAGAAACCTGCACAAAGCTACCTTGTGCTAAAATCTCAAGTTTCTTCTGTTTTTCCACAGAGACACTAGCTGCAAGCCTTTTCCCAGGGTTCCAGCCAAAACTTTTATTCTGCTTACTGGTGTCCCCATTTGGGAGCCTATCCTCCACTTCTACCCACTGTCATAGTGCAACTATTGTTCTGAGAGATGATTTCACGCCAACACACCAAAAGAGACTTGTATGATGTAGATCCCGTGCTTCAAAGACAGACAGATAAGGTTTCCTTTCTGATCAACACTTATCTTGTAAAAATGCTAACAGGAGCCTTACAAACGGCATCCTAAAACTTAACTTAAATATATAGCTTTCTGATTCCCTGGAGCTTTTATATGAGATAAACCAGCTCATGTTACAGTGACAGCACAAAACCAGATGCAAACTCCAAGCTTTTATCGTAACATTTAAAGGGTCACCATGTCCTTTGCAAATAGTCAATTTTTTTTAAAACCTGAAGGGTCTCTAAGGCATGAGTGATTCACCAAGATGAGCAAGAAATTTCCCTTCTACCTGAGTGTGGTGCTATCACTTTGGTGTCCCCAGAGCCTTCCAAGCTACAGAGAAACGTGACATCACTTTAACTGCATGGTTGGTGCGCCTGTGTGCACACACTTCCTCTTTCAGTCTCCCAGTTTCATGAAGAATCACAGGCTAGTAGGACCACAGCTTATTGACAGCTGCCCTCAAAAATAGTTGGCATATGTTACAACTGAAGGGTTGTATGTTGAGACAGTGCTGTCCCTACAACTGCATTGACCCTTCTGGGTTGTAACAGGATTCATACATGCCCAAAGAAGTCCTATGGGGTCAGAAAAGCAAAATAGCCAACTAGAGTTGTTTGGATTATTTTGCACGATATTCCTTTAGGGATCCTTTATTTTGCCAAATACCCACTACCTATGAACATTTAACACATTAAGCTAAAACATTATTGTATTGTTGGCTTATACCAGACATACCACTTAGACTCTAAATCATCCTACTTCTATGCCACCTAATTGATTTATTGATTACCAAGATTAAGTCAAATTTATTATGGTTCCTAGTCAAATTTATTATGGGTCTTTTATTATAGTGCAGTCCCCATTATTACAGAGAAATTAATTAATTTCTCCTTTAACCACTATAAAAAATTACATGCATCTATTTATAAATGTACAAAACAGCCTTAGGCAGTTTCTACACCTCATAGCTTGATCAAAATAGGAAAATGAAATTTTTAGATTTTAAAATTTAAAAATAAAGATCCCTACTTTAAATCTGCCACAAGACAGACATTATAGATGCCAGAGAGTTCCAAATGAATACTATTATATGATAATAATGGGCATAGTGGGTATTAAATGAATCATTTCAATTTGACTTTTCATTCTAATTACCTACCCTGTTACTGAGATAAAGCAGATTTAGAAAAGCACAGCGATAGCAAGCAGATTCACTACCAAGACAAACTGGCAAAATAAGCTTCCCCAGCCTTTGTGACAGAAAAATTTTGATCTAATAACCTTCACATGTTGCATTTCAGCCAGAAAGTCAGACAACCTGAATACCAAGGAACAGATGACGCTACACAGTAGGACAGATGTTATGGGCTGGCCTCCCCAGCCCTGTCTCCTACCACATGTCATTTCAAAACTCCTAATATATGAACTACTAATTCATCATGACTTATTATTTCCAAAAAGTGATCATAAGCATGAAAAATGTTATATTCCACTTGAAATGTATATTGCAAGCCAGAAAATTTGTGTTGGACAAGGTCTTTAATTGTCTTTATCAAGGGAGGTGAAGACAGAAGATCTACAATGCTGGAAAAGTACTTATAATTACAGCAGTTTATCATCTATCAGCAAGGGAAATAAGTCACTGTCATAGGACTGTATCCTGATAGAACAGAAGAAGGTTTCCTAGCTAGGGGCATTTCAGCCCCACTTCTTCCCTTTAGAACAGTCCCAAACCTTGGGATTCTCCAGCACACTGCCCCCTCACTTAGGCTGGTACTAACTTTAAAGCACACGGTCCAGTGAGGTATGAGAGTGAGGGAAGTGAGAAGACAGGAGAAAGGAAACTTTCTGAGAATGATTAAGAGTAAGGAACTGGTATTAAAACAGGACAAATTTATTATATCACTCATATCACAGAAGACTGAGATTGAAAGCCTTAGAGACCAACATTTCAAGCAAGGACAATGATATTTCCTTGCCTGTATAATTTGTATGTAGGCAGCAAAAGCAGGAAAGAATTGCAGGGAGCTGAAGAGATGATCTTATATTTCAGCCAGCTACATTCTTGATCTGAGATCTGAATACTGTCCTGGCTTATGCCACTGTACTGAGAGGTGTCGCCAGTCCAATCAGTGATACCAGGATTTGACAGCTGATTACTAGTCACACATTGCTCATTTGCTGTGAGTGCCTGGCATCCCAGCACACGGAAGAGAGCCATAGCTGTGCCTCTACAATGCTACGGAATGCTAAGTACATGGCAAAGAATACAAGGTCTTAAGAGTCTCAAATTAGCATACAGCCTTGAATCAATTTCTCTGTACCACAATGCTGGTACTCACAGTGAAGGCATGAAATAAGGTTCATGTTTGCATAGAACTTTTTTGCAACGATGCTTTAGTGATGAGCACCACAAAAGTCTGAGAAAATAATTCCCTCCTCGGAATTTGGTTTGAACTGCACACAAAGAACATGGCATAGGACTGCATGTTGAACAGTGAGGAGAAAATGAAACACTGAATAGCTGTTCATTGAGAGCTGCGCTATTCATTCTGTGCACTAAAGAGATACTCAGAAGAAACACAGCAGTGACCATGTATTTAATATGCATGCCCATGAAGGAGAACTGAGCTTGCAGAGACAACACTATTGTGTTATTTTAGCAGGCCTGACCTTGCAAATTTCATCACGTTCTCCAAGACTGAAGACAGAAACATATTACTCAGATAATTCTTCTTTTACTTGCATTTAGCAGTCTTCAGCAAGATCAGGCTGTGAGATGCTGGGTACTGTATGAGGAGAGTAAAAACCTGCCTATCTATATTCCCAAGGAGAATACAGCACACCTCTTGATAATTTAACATTTTTAAGTTTGTGCATGCAATTCAGTCTAACAAATACTGCAAGCACAGGTCAGGAGATGAAGTGCCAAAAGAGTGAACAGTCAGACAAAGTATACATTCAAATGAAAAGTAGTAGCAAGAAAAAATTTTAAAAGCCCAGTGGAAGAAGTTTTGTCATGCTCTCTTGAAGTCAAACAGTTTGCCTGTCCTTTAGTAGAGGCTAAACCTCCAGCATTAGCCCAAAAATATCCTACATATACAGGAAACAATCATTTGCATTAGTATTCACTTGTCTTCTTACAAGCTCTGCTGTTCATGGGGGTGTGAAGCTGTATTTTCTGGTACTTTGTACATGAAAGCTCTATTGGTGGTAGAAAGTAAGGTATTCTTGGAGGAATGCACAAAGCCTTCCTCAGCTCTCTGCAATATTATACCAACCGACCTCTGTGGTATTAGAAGCTATCATAACGGATTTTTAAAAAATCATCAGTGTACTTAAAATGCAAATAATTTTGTTTCCCATTTGGATGATGAAATTTACTTCTGCTACCCTAACTTGAAGCCACAACAAAAGACAGCAAACTGACTAATGCCAAGCCACTCTTAGCACATTAAATTTCTAATGGAAAATTGTAAGTCTCCTGTAAAAATTTATACAATCTTACGGTAACAACAACTACCAAAAACCAGAAGGACTCACTCTATCTAAAGTTACAAAACTTACCCTAAAATCAGAGTGCTAGAGAACAGAACTAGTAAACATCTGGACTCAATAAGGAAATGAGACACTATCACCAAGGGTGAAAATATACAAAATATGGTCTTTCAAGACACACAGTTATGAAATCTCCCAACCAGGAACTAAATAACAAGATCATCTTGAGCTACAATCTCAGCTCCAGACTGGGCCACTTTCAAAGGCTATCATGTTCCAAGCAGTATTTGTAGTACAAGTATTACATAGGAATCTCTGTAGGCTGCTTTATAAAAATGAAAATGAAAGCCAGCTGATGGGCTTTTGGGCACCAATGGGCTTTGGCTTTGTAGGGCAAGACTGGCAGTTTTTATCCAGTTTTTAATTGCAAAAACAACAAAGGCCCAGAAAGTTCTGTTCCACTCCTATTTCCAACAAGCTTAGCTGGATCATCTGCTTGGCCTGCAATGCGGCCCTAAACCAATCTTTGGGGTAGCAAAGTACAAGACAGTGCACACAGAAGGAATGGGATTTAAATTATTTGGTCTTTGAGAGAAAGATGGATATATAGATTGATTCTATCATTTCAGGAAAAAAAAGTATTTCTCAGTACTTATGTAGTAGATCTTTCTGCTGATGATATTCAAGTAAGCAGGTCACTTTTCACAGTCTTGAGTTTTAAGAAGATGAACCCTCTGATTAGAGACATGATATATGGAATTTTATACTTTTTCAATACTATTTAACACTATTGTGTTTTTTCAGAGAGAGAATTCTGTTGTGCCAGTTCATACTCGTGAAAACCCCTGCTTTTGCAAATATTTTCAAATATAAATTGGGCTGTTATTTGAAATTAGTAGTGTCTTAAACTAGTCAGTTAAGTCTAAAAATGTAACACACATCAGCTGAACAGAGTGTTGGAACTTCAGCTGAAAGGGACATTAGTCCTTTGCCCTTTTATTCAAGACTGTTCTTTTTAATAATGAAAACCACCTATTTTTTCCTCCTTTCATGCCCATGGTTAGCCCACAAGAGTGCTCTCACCAGAAGCGTACCAAATACATTCAATGCCCTCTGACAGCAGGATAAATAAGATGAGCCAAGGGAAAAGGTATTGCTATGATAAAAACCAAGAGGTTATCACTATTCTTTCTAGAATTACACCAAGCATTATAGATACAATGTGTGAGTAGGTAGCACTAGAGCTGAAATTGGATGCAGACCATGAGAGAGTAACACACAGGCTTAACATTTCCTCATTTTGCAATAGATCCAAGGCCAGTAAGAAACATATTAGTAAAGAAACAGATGTTCTGAGAGCATGCAACCCAATCAGAGTTCTTCCTTTTACCTGCTTAGCAGCAGTAAAGCAGCCTGCAGAGGGAAACAGCTTCTCCACCCAGCCTGGACCAGTGCCAGGATAAACTAAGCTACAGATCCAAAAGAGAACTGATCCTTGATTTTAATTACAGGAGGAATGCTTACACATTCGCTTAGAACTGCGACTCCCAAAGCATAAGACAACTTACTATCAGGTGACTGCCAAGCAGCAGAGAAGTGAAAAAAATGGCCATTCAAGCACCAAGTACCCCCAAAACACAAAGCCCTCTCCTCTAGCTACAGCCAGCCCAACTGGGCTGGCAACAACCACTGTTGCCACCTCCTTGAGAGATGAGGACGTCAGGTTGGAGGGACACTACCTGTACCACCAGCACTGGCAGAAGGAGATAGCACCAGTGTCCTCATCACCACCATTCCAAGTACCCTCTTCCCAGGATCATGCTATCCATGGAACCAAATCTGGGAACAAATGCTGAGTGACCTTCTTGTTGCTTATGGACTTCACCCAGCATTCAAGGAACAGTCGTATACAGAGTCTCAAGCCCACACATGGTACCTGTGCTACCTCAGGAAAAAGCAACTCTTACCCAAATCAGGTTCTTAAGGTTTTATCTTAAAAATATTGTTGGGAAGGGGAAAAGGTAGAAAAATGAGGGCATTTATAGTAAATTTTTACTCTTTGCCCACAGGGCAATTAAGCTGGAACTCCAAATATGAAGCATGTAGGGCAAATTACAGTTTTTAAGCACTGTAGAACTACTGATTTAATGGTCTGCCAAATGACAGCACACTCCCAGCAAAGGGTTCTGGCTGCAGAAAGCCCTTGATCCCAATGAATAACTAACTGGGAATAATGTCAGCAAAACAGCTGTCAGAATGAAATGCTGTTCAAGTCGACCAGAGGAACAACTGCCTAGAGCTGGAAAGTGGTATGTTCAGCCCAACCTCAAAGCAAAAGCAGGAGCTCACACCACAGTTTAGCTAAAATCTGCCTCCACCACCTTCTATCTTAAAAATGGGTTTTATGCAGGATAAAGACAGAAGCAGTAAAGGAAAGAAGGAACTATTCTCTTCAGAAACACAGCAGGATAAATTTGGAATTAATTTGAGAGTTGAGTCCAAGTGTCTTCTGAAGATATGATCTGGCAAATTGGTATCTGTCCGTACTCATGCTTCTCACTTTCTACTGTGATAGAAGGGAATACTAAATGCTAGCACAGAACTGTTGAAGAAACAGCTTCACAGAAACAATGTACCAGAGAATCTCTATCAAGCCCTGCTGAGCAACTCACTCTAGTCAGAATTGCTATCAAATATTTCCAGTAGAAAGAGCTACATCTTGCCTGCAACATGATCAGGGCCTGAGATCCCCACTCCAGCCAGGACTTCCCAGGGGAAACGGAGATTTTGCAATGGATTAGACATGCCTGATCTATCTTATATTCTCTGAAGTGCCTGTTACAGGGTGTGTTCTCTTGAAGCTCTTCTCATTTCTTATCTTTTCTCAACTAAATTTCTTAAATTTCTTTATTTCTGTGCAAGTTTAGAAGTTATATGCACCAGGATATGAAGATACAAGAGGCATGGATGACCAACTGCACATAAACTACTCAAGTAAGCTCGCAATAACCACTATTCTATATAAAGACATTTTAAACCCTTAAGGCACATAGGATGCAGAAACCTGGCAGAATCCATGCAAAAATGCATCAAGTGAATGCCTGTTGGCACCCATATTTCTGTGCATTAACAGATGGATTACTGGGCAGTCATTTACAGACAAAAAATCCCCCAATGTTGCCCACACAAGCACCAAGTAAAATGGTCCAAAGCCCTTAAGTCAAAAGCCATATTTAAGTTAGATGGGCTGTTGATGAGCAAGAAAAAGGCATTCTGCTTTAATAGTAAGAACAAAGCTGTAGTTCTCCTAACTTGTATTAGTTCAAATATTCTGTCACTGCACTGGGAGTTAAAGAGCTATAGTTACCACATTCTAGAAATTCCCAAACGTGCTCTTTCCCTCCAACAGCCTCATTAGACTTCTGGCAGGAAGAAATCATGGCTCTGAGGAGTAGGACAAGTGCACAGGTCAACACACGTGGCTTCGAGCTCAGTCGTTCACAAGACATTTTCATGGCAACCCATAAACGCAGTTAGTTGTGGAAGAATTGTCAGACAGCAGCTCTTTTCATCTCATGCCATTGTCCTGAGGAATTCTGCTATGATACCCCTCCGGACAACAAAGGACACAAGTGTGCACATTTGAAGTGACCTTTTACCCTTGCCAGCAGCTTTCTGCATGGTAGAAGCGCCATTTCTCTAACTTACTTTTTGTTGAAGAAATAAAAGCTTATCCTCAATAGAGTACCAGCAAGAGTTTTTGACCTGTGGAAGCATCTCAACTTTGTTGACTCTATCACATGTGCTTCACCAACCATTTACAGCTCTCATGCTGTTGCAGTTCTAAGTTTAAAGCACTCTCCCTTCCCACCAAACACAAAATAGGAGCTTCTCTTTTGGTCTTTTCATACATTTTTGTGTACAGGATGCTTATGTTTTCCCTCTCAATCCTAAAAGAAGACTTCAACGTAGTTGCAGTTGCATGCACTGGAAAATGTTCACTGCTCATAGTCTGACAGTCCTCTCTCCACAAGCACTTTTTCCAACAGCACCTATTTCCTGGGTGTACTGGAGCCCAGGTCAAGCCATGGGAAACTGTTGCTCTGATGCTTCTTATCGGAGTTTCTCGTCCTGTACAAAGCCTGCCCCCACTGCTGCTTCTGAAAATCAGCACCTTCTAGTCACACAGCCCTGCACCCCAAGCATGCAACGATGGGATACTCCCCTTTCCCTACACAGAGACCCCCCTTATGGTCTTGCTCCTCTTGGGAGATACCAAGAGACAGGAAAAAGGCAGAAAACAAAAGCTTTCAACACAGTTTGAGATTGCACCACTTCCAACAAGTCTGCTCTGGCTTTGGTCTATTGATTTCAAGGCCCTTAATGTGGGAAGCTGAAATGCAAGTTTTTTCCACACAATTTATTAAAAAAAAAAAAAAAAAAAAGAAAAAAAAAAAAACCCAGCAGGGCAAGGGAGAACTAAGCACTGCNAAAAAAAAAGAAAAAGAAGAAAACCCAGCATGGCAATGGAGAACTAAGCACTGCACTGAAAAACTAACAAATATTGAGGGTGGATGTAAAAACCACAAATACCAGATCTGCCTATAACCAGAATATGCACTCAAGAGTCTTGGTTGAAATCCAAAAATAAAGAGTACAGAATCAAAGCTATTGTTCAGCAGTGCAACATCAGAGACACTAGTGAACTACAATGAATGGAAATTATTGGATAAAATCCCACAAGCACTGGTAGACAAGTTTGTTGTTATATCTTACTGGAATGTCATCTCAGAGCTACCCCTGTGAATTTTCATTAAAGTGTCCCATAGCTATCTATAACAGCTTTGGTTACTTTCTCCCCTGAAGCTACTAACAAGAAGAAAAATGAGGGAAAGGAATGAAGTTACAAAGTTACTGAGATGCATTTTTAAATAAAAATAGGGATCTTTTCCTTTTAGGGTACTCCAGGAAGGTTCTCCCAGCAAGTGCAGTGCATCCTTCATAAACTGCATGTCCTTCATAGATCCAGTTTGATGTTTATCTTTGGAGGGCATCCACAGCAAATGAACATCTGCAAATCTAACTGAGGACTTCTTCCTGGGAGAAAATAACTATTGAAATATAAGCAAGGGAGGTAAAATTACTTTGCAATTTCACCAGCTTTATTTTTAACACCCTGTGCTCCCTGTACGCTCACCTCTTCACAGGACATATCTCACCCTTAGCTGTGCTGGGCCAGTCCGAGAGTCTCTGGATGTCAGGAGCCGCAATGCAACAGAGCTGCCTGTGCTGGAGCCACCAGCTGGAACCACCACACAAGAGCCACCACCTCCACTTTGAGCAGTGGCCACACACCTGGGCCACCCTAAGAGATCACTGTAATGCTGCCTACAGCCCACACCATCAGCAGGCAGAGAAGTACCTGCCTTGACAGAAAGTTCCCTTCAGCCCAGCACCCTTGGCAGAGGAGTGACATGGGCAGAGCGGCTCTGAACTGAGGGAAAGAGAAAACAAAGTCCCAGCAAGACTGAAGATCTGCATGTTCATAATTAAAATGTTTAGAGGGTATTTTTGCTTCCCTTTAGAAGAGGCAAGCTGTTTCTAATAAAGGATCATTTGAGTCGCTTAAACTTTGTTGATTTTTGTTTTTTTAACATGTTGTTCCAAAACCGAAGGCCCCCTTGTTGAAATAGAAATTGGTTTTGGGAGAGGTAGGATATAAGGCTAAGGTTTTATATAATTTCTCTGAACTCAGGCAAGACTCACCTTTGTGACTCACTGATTATGACACCTTCTTTTCCTTGAAAGCATAATTTTTTCTGGAAAACAAATTATTTTCTTGTCTATCTTTAATTGATCCAAACACTGACAGAAGACAGACAGTGCACATGCATACTCCTAAATCCCTACCTTCCTTTTTCCAAACCACAACATTAAAAAACAACTCATCAGAATCAGGAAAAGGACAAACAGGAAAAAAATACTTACATAGTTATTCTCTTTTTTTTTTTTCTTTTCTGTTTAGATTACATAGCTACATTTAAGCCTCTGGACTGAAAAAATTTCCAGAGTTGTTTCTGTTGCAACAATATATGTGAATTAGCCCACTGAAATGAATCACAACAATCGCACAGACACAAAGCCAAGGGATTCAGTGCTGAACGTCCTGGCACACTGGGCATCCCTGCCTGCACCAGTCTGACAGAGACAAGGCAGTCACTTCTGCCTCTTCTCATTCCTCCCCCTTTCCCAAACACAGTCAGAAAATGCTCACTGACAAATAACAGACTTCAGCAAACACACCATGACTCTTTTTAAATTGGAAAAAAAGTAACTGGAAAATACAAGCAAAATTGCCATTAAAGGCATGACGTTAATATTCAAAACCAGGAATTCAGGGGAAAAAAAAGGGAAGGAAGACTTCAGTGATTTTCCTCAGACACAGAAGATTCCCTTCTCTGACAGCAGCCTTAAGAAAAATATCTTATTTAAGAATTTTCTAGATTAGTAAAGTTGATGTTTGGACAAAGGATTTTCAGTATTTGTTGGAAGTGGAGTTGAAAGGGAGGGTCCAATACACCCGTATAAGTTACAAAATTTGCACAAGAAACTAAATCATTATGAGTTCCATAATTTCTTTGAATATTTATAGGCAGATGAAGATATGTAACATGAGAGGTTTGGATTTGGGAGTTACATTTGTGTTAAGACACGTAGCAAGACCTCTAAACTCCACCAGAGCCACAATCTGCTGTGATACGACAGCATAACATAACCTTGTGCATTTCATGGAGAACAGTGCTGGCAAAGCCCCACAAAGAAACGTTTAACCTCAACCCCCTGTCCTCTGTAGCCATGCAGGCATTCTGCTCCCACTTGAAATCAGTTATTTATGGGCATCAGCCTCTGCTTTTGCAAAAGCAAGGTTGTGCTTCTCAAATGAGAGCAACAATTACAACTCTTTGTGCCAGTCTGGGACCAGATGCTGAACTACAAATTCCTTTGAGTTTCTTGGCCTTCTGGTTTTAGTGAAAAGATCATTTGGAGCTTTTTCCTGCCACTCTGGAAATGCAAAGTTCTCAAAGTGGAAGACCATACTTTTCTTCATCTTCAGTTCACAGCTTCTCCTTCCAAGAGTCCCATCCCATGTAAGGGAACTCTGATGATGCAGTGCTATCAGGCATTATCAATACCCGATGTAAAGTGCTTGACCTGAATTTTTTGCTGAATGTATGTATCACAGCTAAAATAAATTTTTAGAACTCTTGTGTATTAATCTTTCCATAGATTCTGCTTCCTCAGTCTTGGTGAGAAAAACTTGAAACACAGCAATGTATATTTGAGGAACTGCAGGTAACAGTTTAATTTATCTTTTAAATGAGACTGTAATCCACCCAGACATTTGACTGCTCCTGACTGCAACACTCTACAGAGATCTACCAACACCTACAGGAAAGGAAACCAGAGGGAATGTACAGTATCACAATGAGGTCTCCTGGGTTTTTTGCATTACATAGAGTATGGGCTGCCACTTTCCATCTATCTTGTAGATAACTGAAGAGCTGGGATTCTTCTGAAGTCTGTGGAAAAGTCCGATGGAGGTAGGGAGAATTTGGATGCTGGAACAGCATAAGGAAAATTCATCACAGAGAACTTTTCCTTTCAGGTTCTTCCTTAAACCCACAGTGGGATCACACAATGCAAAAATCCCTGTCTTATTTCCATCTTGAACCAGGGATCATGAACACTCTGTGAAGGAGCAATTAATGAAAAGCATTTCTCTCTTTCTGTACTCATCCATCCATTCAGAGCAGAATTAAAGAATTGCTTCCCCTGCCTCCACCATGCTGCTCCTTAGCCTGTGAAGTGCTCTGTGAATCACTGACAATGATGCCAAAGCCAAGAAGCCACAGCAGCACTATTTTTCAGAATCTTAGCTTGTCAAAGTTGATTTCAAAATCAAGCTGTCTTTGATACTAGGCATGAGACCTCTGAACAGCTGAAAACAGCAAAATAGGGTTTCTCTTCAAATGAGCAAATGAAGAGGATTTTCTTCTTTTCCTCATCAATCAAGAATTCACTAGACTACTTTAAGTCAATTTTAACATCAGATGCAAGCTCTATTATTAACTCAATTCTTAAGCTACACATTTTTCTAGAGTAAGGATTGCTGGCAATAATCATCATATATGCACACAACCAAAGAAAAACCCTAGTTAACAGCAGCAAGTTATACTGGAACTGAGCAGAGTGACTATCAAGGTAAAGGATTCTTATAAACAACTAATACCACAAACAAAAAGCCTCTTAAGGATTTAGCATCTAAATTCTCAAGAATTAAGCCTGCATGTCATCCTCGCAAGATCTGGAAAGGAAGGGAAATAATTTAAATTCCTTAATGGTCAATTATAGTGGTGCACAATGAATTAAATAGCAACAACAAAAAAATTCAAACCAAGCCAAGGAAATTGGTCATTTTTACAGTTTCCTATAATAAAACAGGTTTAGCAAAAATAGTTAGATATGAAACCAAGCACATTTTACACTACCTTGAGGAATTTCTACAAAGGAAACTCAGTAGCATACCCTGAAGATGCCTGCCATAAGCCATAGGAGTTTTGCTTTTGTCTAAAGAAGGATCTTGCTAATATAAACAGGCTCTTCACTATAATACAAGTGACCTATAAAGTAGCATCAAAAAAAAAAAAAATTAAGTGATAGTCACTCACCCACTGTCAAGGAGTCATAGATGCACAGAATAACCAGGTTGGTAGGGACCTCAGAAGGCCTCTAGTCCTCCCGCTATGTTCAAGTGCAGCTCTTGGGTCTGACCAAGCCATTCCCAGCTTTGTCCAGGCAGGAATAAAACATTCCAGGGATGGTGTTCTTCCACCGTCTCTGGGCAACCTGCACCCATGCTCAACTGGCTCATGGTGAAAAAACTTTTCCTTTTATCAAGCAATAACCTTTCCTATTTTAATTTATGACAAGTATCTCATTTTCCTGCCACGTACCTCTGTGAAGTGCCTGAATCTGTCTTCTCAAAAACCTGCTCAGAGGTACAGGGATGCTGTGCCATGTCCACACAAAGCCACCTCACCCGAAGAAGCCAGCTCCATCACCCTTTCTCTCACGGCAAGTATCCCAGCCCTGTTCAGCCTGGGGCCTCCCTGCTCAGTTTCTTCCAGTTTATCAATGTCCCTCCCACACTCTGGGCTCCAAAACTGGATGCAGTATTCCAAGAGGGGCCTAGCAAGTGCCAAACAGGAGCAAACAGCCACTTCAATCACTACCAGCTCCAGAAGATCAGGAAGGGGTAGCCTCTCCTGCTGCCAGGACACCGCAGGCTTGTCCCAGCCTGTTTTCCCACAGGTTCCCCCAGTCCTCTCCAGCAGAGCTGCTGCCCCAGCAGTCAGTCCCCACCCTGTCCCAGGTACAGGAAGTACATTTATGCCATTTATAAAATAAAAGGCAGTAATAGGCAGGGATTTCTTCATTTCAAGCTGTGGTACATTACTGTTCTTCACATTCTGACAAGGCTGTCTCAAGGACAGCCACAGCCCTTTTGCCCAAGACAGTGATTAACATAGCTGGGAGAAGTTTCAGCTATCAATTTTCATGTCGTGTTACTGGTGCCATAGTTCCTGTTGTACTCATTGTGATCTAAGGGCCCAAGTGAGACAAGTGTCTTTTCTTTAAGTGATAATATTGGAAGGAGAAGGAGAAGAAGGAGAAGGAGAAGGAGAAGGAGAAGGAGAAGGAGAAGGAGAAGGAGAAGGAGAAGGAGAAGGAGAAGGAGAAGGAGAAGGAGAAGGAGGGAAAGCCTAGATCTTCATGGAGTGCATGCCAAAATGTTCATACCTTCCCCCATGCAGCTGCCCTTTTAAGTGACACTTTCACCCCGTAAATGGCTTTTTCATTTAAAAACTGTTTTCTTGGAATGTTTGCAGAGAATGAATGCACAGAATTTTTCATCCATGGATGAAAAACTCCTAGACTGGTAGATTTTCCAAACAAAAGATAATGCCGTTTTTATAATCTGTCATGAAACGCCACTTCCCAGACAAGCCAAAACATTTTAGAAGCTGGAAAATTCTGCTGTATCAACCTACTATTTAAACTTCATACCTGGAAAAGATTCCACCTTCCTTTTTAGAGGACCAATGTTTGCCTTAAAAAGAAATAATTTTAAAATGTAGTTACTAGCAGAACAAGCACAATGAGGTTACATTTTCTGCTGTAGTTACATACTACATACATACTTGAGGTTACCAGGTGCTAACTGGTCTCCACCACCAATTGCATAATGGCATCTCAGACTGGTGCTACAGTCAGATCTTTTACCTGTATTAAAATTTCAATACTGAAAGTAGAAATTAATTCAGGTTTAAGACAATTAAGAGCTCAGTCCTGCATTTCCTGACATTATCCCTTCATCAATAGTATTGTTGTTCTGATTATTTTCACCCCTGTGCCAAGCGCTACTTGTAACATGGCTTAAACAGATCTCATGACAAGGGAACTGAGTTCATGTGTACAGCACAGGAGGTTGGCTGCCAGGCAACTGGAAAGGAAAAAATTTCTAGAAGGTGGTAGTCTGATCGGGTCAGAGAGTTTGGGCGAGTTCTTCCACCCCCGTTAAATCAATTTAGCTCTCATTCCACCGAATGACTAACTGAGCCAGAATGAAGAGCATCCCATCTGTCCTGCCTGCAGTCCCTAAATGCTGCCCAGGAGGAGATGTAGAGATAGCAGTGAAGAATTCCTGTCCAAGTCCAGTCACTGTAACCACAGTAAAGTCATCCTGCATTCACATCCATCTAGGGCCAGGCACCAGCCACACACCTTTTGGCTCTTCATGGTTACCTTACCAACACTGTGGGAAGGATTCTTCTGACCTATACTTTAGCTTGTCCACATATCAGGCAACTTGTCTAGCACATTTGCATACATTTCTTCTAGTCTGAGAATACACTTGCTCACATTAATAAATTCATTCCCAATGCATTACATAAAGTATACAGGTAAGACACTCTTCCAGCAGAAGAAAAAGAACCAAAAAGAAAGGCTAAAGTCTGAGAAATTTGAATGGCAAACAGTGCTTGGAGGCTCATTCAGCAACTATTCTACAATATTTGATTAATAAAACCATTCCATTTTAGAGCTTGGTGCAACATTCTACACTTAAGTGGTTGTATTGAAATACTCTCATGAAGTAGTTAAACTGAATTCTCCAGAAATGCTTGCTGGAGAGGATGTCTGTTGGATTTAATCCATTCCTATCCAAATAATGGCATGCCTGTAGCGGCACCCAAGGGTCCCAGTTTAGCTATAGGCCCCACCATTCTAGGAACTGTATCAATATTCAAGGGAATTGAAGTCCCTATTCAAAGATCTTAGAATCAGCTTCGCAGCAAAGGAAGAGTAGATGTCTACACATATTTGGAAATAGAAACACTCCTGCAGGACACAGAGCACTCGTGAATCAGTTTGCTTCCCCAATACATTTCACCAAAAGAGCTTTATCTCTGATGTTCCTCAAAGGTCACACCACATTCTGAAGGTCATATAAACAAACTTGCATATTACTCAAGTTCCAGGCCCCCGCTGCAGACACTCCAAACAAGTCCCTCACCATCAGGAAAGATTTCGTCAATGAACTACCTTCAACTCCTTTTAACTCCCAAATTTTTGCAGTGGGATCCTCAGCTCTCAGGTTGAGAGAGACATCCTATAGAAACCTTGTTTCCAGACTCCCCCGCTCAAGCAAATCACATGAAGTTTATTTGCCTGAGTCACTTCCCTCAATTTATGCCTCTCAAACTATTCCATAGAGAAGGCAGCGCAGAAGTGGCCTGCCTATTCTGCTGTATGATGTGACACATCCAGAAGCATTAGGGAATGCACATGGTCCTACAGCTTCTCCTAGAAGCAGCACCACTGTTACCAACTGAAAACGTCATCTTAAATACAAAAATCTAAGAGGTGTTTTGCTAGAAGGCAAAAAGAAGCCACAAAACACCCAACAAACTTCTCTGGCTGGCAAATTTCTCCTTAACATGAGAATTCTCATAGGGAATGTACATAGGAAGAAAGCAGCAGATTCATTAGAAGTTGATGGGGTTTAGCCTACACACGTCTAGTGGGAATGATGAAGTCAAGCACTGGTCACAGGGGACAGAAAAACACCATCTGTTTATTATTGCCATACCACTATAAAGGAAGTATTCTTATCAGCTGGCAAAGTTTCTAAGGAATATAAATCTATGGAAAAGCCATCCCTAATCGAACCAAGTCTCAGTAATGAAGAGAGAGCATATTAATGAGGCAAGGCTAGGAGGCACGATGAGGAGATAACAATACCCTTAGGAGTTACACCAGTATTAAATGTGACTTTATTACCGTATTATTCTCCTATGAGTCTTTATAGTAAGAATAACTCTGTTTATACAGAAGTTCTTTACACCATCAACTATTCTAGATTTAACACATACAGAGAACCTTGATATTTTAAGATTACAGTCCAGTAGATTAAATTAGATGTGTTATTTTGCTGTAGTATGCCACTAGGCTTTACAAGGCAGATACATTCTTTCAGTGAAACTGAGATGCATTAATTGAAATGAGATACCACACCTTTAATAATGCAGACTGATGTAGCTCTCTCACAGGGTTTTTCATTCAGTGGCTTTATTTTAGTTCCTCTGAGTGCTACTAATAAGGTGCATTTTATCATTAAGAGGGCATTCTTCACTGAAGTAGTACATGCCAAGCTAAACTAAAATAATAGTTTATAGCTTTGTTGGTACAAGAGGGATATCGTTGATATTTATTCAAAATTAAGCAAGCCTGAACTCTGGTTTCCTACCCAAAGGGATTCACAATCAAAATTCCACAGAATTCCAAAATCCCACCTTCTGCAATACAGAGAAGAAACCAAACCTATCACCACTTGAAACACTCTCTTACAAAACACAGATTGTTAAATATATAAGAGCCTTGGCAGTAAGAGTCAGCGCTCTGGCCTTTTTCCCTGCTCAGGTGAACACCTCAGTGCTACTGGGTCAGAGCTCCAGGGAGAGACAAGAGGATTAGTACAAGAATCCACCAAAACTTCAGTGCAATTTAGACCACCCTACACTGCAGCATGCAGATTAAAGTAATGCTGGCAGAGAAAAAGGAAGGCTTCTGGCACCCAAAAGACCAGCTCTGGTAAAAGGTGACAGACCCAAGGAGCGAAGGCAAGACCCCTAAGACCTCTGGAGCAGTGGAACGGAAGTTCCTTGATCCTTGCAGATCTAAACATCATCATGTAATGTCTTGGCTGCCCATCCACAAGAAGAGGAGAAGCCTCCCATTCCAGTCCCACCAGAGGAGATATGTACTGCGGACCACAGGGTGGATTTCTGTCAACCCTACAACAATGGTGACAGCACTCACATAAGGATTTAAACCAGACGAAAATCCAACAAGCAAGTCACACAACTTGATCGCTAGAAGTAAGAATGCATAATAAGCTCAGAGAGTTTCAGACTGTCCGTTTCTACTTTAATTTCCTTGCATGGCACTATTTTACAGCCTAAGACAGGTTTTAAGCTGTCTTACGCTGCTAACATTCTCACTAACTTGTCTGCTCCATACTACAGGTTCAACAGCCCTGCTTGCAACCATAACAATTTCCTTTTATTTTCATTTGAGAGAGATGTAATTTTAAATGGTCAGAAGGGAGCTGGAAGATACAACGCACTGGATATTTGCTAACGTCTCTAGGCTAGAGAATAAACTGGTGAGAGACAAGTACAGAGCCAGCTGAAGCAGATGGACTCAGTAGCCAGACACAGCATGACCCCCATTTCCAGTTTTCATGCAAATCAATAGGGCTTGGCACACTGAATGTTGATACCTGGATAATTTCTTATTTTTTTATTTTATTTCTTTTTAAGAGTGACATTGCTTTTCAATAACTTTGCGCTAGCATATCAAATTCTGCATAATTCAGTCAGTTCAAACCATCCAGATTTAGAAGAGTGAATGTTGACCAGATTTTTGGAAGAGGTAATAACCCTCATGCTCCAGATCTTAAGCCAAACTGGGATTAAAAGGAAATACAGTGTGTTAGGCAAATTAAGCCACATTTGCTTCACTGGCAGCTTCTTCCTTCTTTCTCTTAGTGGGAGCATCAGCTCTGGGCATTGCTGGAAATGCAGATGCTTCCCTCTCACACCACAGCCATGGCAATACTCCAGGCTCCTGACACGCTCCCCTCAGGCAAGGGGACGGCTGCAAAATTAGCAGTACATTACAGTTCTGTCATTCATGCATCAAGCAGATTTAAAAAGTGGAGGACACACAAGAAGTTACTGACAGCTTCCTCTGTATGCATGGAACTCTTGGGCTTGCATGGAGGACACAGAAGCTAAAGGGCCCTCCTGCTCTGCTCACCAGGTCCTGGGTAGCACAAGAAACAGGCATGAGACCTCCTGCCACAGTGAACTGTGGAATAAACTGCCCGAGAGAGAAGTTTCTGCCTGACCCACAAGGTTCTATTCTAATACAGTAAGACTTATAGCCCCTTAATTATTGTCGTGCCTGGAGTCGCTGATGACAGTTTTGTTATCTACAGAGAACTGCTCCACCACTGAGTTCTTGGCTTCACTAGCAGTCAGCAGGACTCACGGTCACAAGATATTTTTATATCATATGTATGATGGAGTCACGTGCCTCTCTCTCGGTCCTCTATCATAAAGAAGGCTATACAGAAACTGCCATATGCATCTTCCCAAGGCAAACGGTGTTTATATGCACTTCACTTTTCCAAGCTGCATGCTCACCTTTCCTTGGCACAAAATCCCTTCTTTTCACATTCATCGTTGTTCCTCTGCCTCTGGTCCTACACAAGCCAGAGTCACATCATGTCAGGGCCAATTCCCTGAAGACTGACAAAGCATTACTTTTCCAGTTGATACAGTGAAACATCACAGTCCGAAATTTCCAGGGCTTCACAGAATCTTAAAGTCACAACAATTTTTGCAACCTTTTGCCTAATCACTTTCAGAAAACAGAATCCACTGAGGCTTTCTAAAAGCTGCAGATTGAATTCAAAGCCCACAGATGAAGGGAGCAGCTACCCTGGTATCTGGGTTTATGCCACCTTCATGCATGTTCTGTACCGGAAATCAGATGGAGAGCTATTTTAAGCGTCTCTATTGGCACATGCCAAAATATTTAACTATTAAATTTGACCCACCACCTGCCCATCTTTCCGTTTTACGGCGCGAGCAAACAGCAAGCACATCTATTTTTTCTGCCCTGCTTGAACAGCGAGACTAAATATCTCTCCTCGGTCGGCTGAGGGACGGGAACAGGGGCAGCAGGGCTGTCCCCGGCCTCGCAGCGGTGACGGCCCGCCCCTCCGCGCACTGCGGAGCGCTACCTGCGCGGCCGCCACCGCCACCCGAGGCCCGGGGAGCCGGCGGGGCGCGGGGCCGGACGTTTCCCGGCAGGATGGGGACCCCTCGCCGCCCCCGGGAGCCCCGCGGGGGACGGGGGAGCATCCGCGTCCGCTCCGTAGCTCCGCGCACCTGCCCAGCTCGTGTTTACAGCCGTCCCGCTCATCCCAACGCCGGGGGCGGGGAGGGGAAATGCGATTAACAGATTAAGTTTGGAAGAGACGGAAGGGGGGCGGGGGCCCATCCAGAGGCGCGCACTCTGCGCGGGGGCTGAGTGGCGGCTCGGTCGGCCCCGGTTGCTTTCCCCGCAGCGAGGAAAGCTGGGGAGAGCGGCGGGGAGGCCGGGACAGAGTTCGGCGTGGAATAAAATGCCTACAGTCC
>VZTI01001176.1:371010-399742 GCA_013397865.1 Struthidea cinerea | reverse complement strand
GCGGCTCGCCTGCGCTACCCTCCCTCCGCCGGGCCCCCGTCCGTCCGCCCGTCCGCCCGCCCTGCCGGCTCGGTCCTCCCTCGCCTGCCGCCCCGCCCGCCCCGCCGGCGGAGCGGAGCTGCGCTGCGCTGTCCTGAGCTGCCAGCTAAAAATAAAACAGACGGGCGAAGCCGCTTTGCCTTCAGCCCATGCAAATGCCCGCGCCGCCGCCTCCCCGCCGCGAGCATCGCATCGCGGGCGGCGCTGCAACCGGGGGGGAGGGTGGGCGGGGGACTCGGGCACCCCGCGTGGGGGACGGGGACGATGATGGCAAGGCACTCCCTGCTTGGGGAAGAGCCGCTCTCCTCACCCCGCAGCTCTCGGGGAGGGGGGGACTAGATGGCAAGGCACCCCCTGCTTTGGGGGGCAGCCAGGGTGGGGGCACCCTCAGCTCCCGGAGGACTCCGAGCCGCACACGGTGAATTGCCTTAAACACCTCATTAATCGATGTTGCTACGCGGAGCACCCGAGAATGTCCGGTCCCCGCGGTGGGAAAGCGCGCTGCTCCTCACCCGACCCTCACCCACCTGCCTGAGGGCCGGGGGCTTCTGCGCCAGCAGTGGAGCGCGGCAGGTGCCTCTGACGGCACTGCGGAACATCTCCTCGGGCTGCTAAGGGGTGAGACTGGCCTTGCAAAAACGTGTGAGGGTCGGCATAGGGCCGGACTGCGTTAGTCTTCCTTGAAAAGCAGAGCAGGCGTCAAGGTGTGCTTAAAAATATATATATATATACACCGTGGGTGAATACTTCTTATTTTTCTCTTTATGCAGAGGAAGAAATCCAACTCTGTCCTGCAGAGACTTGCATGCCTAGCTTATATGATGTGAGTAGTCCTAGCTCAAGCTGATGCTTTTTAGCCTAAGGTTAAGCGTAGATGTTTCTAGAAACAGAAGGAAATTTTTTTCACGAGGACTTTTAAAAGACAAATCCTAAAAATCTGCTCTCACAAGTATTCGAAAGATGAGCCAAAGTTACCTGCTTATATTTATGCAAGTATAGGAAGGTATCTGTGTGCTGGAAATGCAGGTGTGCGAAGCTTAACCCCTACTACTAAGGTTTTTTTTGAAAGGGATCATAACTGGCCACTTCTTCAGCTTGTGACATTTGTCAACAAGTTTTTGCAAGAAGGAAACTGTAGGATCTACTTTTCAACATGCCCTTAGTTTGGGTGGGGTGGTTGCGACCTGACTTCTATCAGAGGATATTCTCCTCCAAATTTGTCCAAACTAGGGCAGGCCTCAATTCCCCTCAGTTCAATAGCTGGGATTTTGAATCTTGTTTATTGTTTTAGTCAACAAAAAATTACTAAGTCTTAAAATATAAATATATCACAAGAGTGCATATATTTAACTCTACTTCCATTCTAGGAATTTGTCTTTATTGTTCTCTACTTTTGTTTTGGTCTTTGTTTATTGCTTCAAATTTGCCGGAGTAACGAAGGGCCTAAAAACAGGATATAAGGTTTATAGGGATTTTTCTGAGAACTGCAGCTAGACAAAAACTAGATGAATGGGTAATCTAATCTCAAACATTTAAAGATAAATAATAAGTGTATTTTGAAATACTTAATACTAACGCAAACTATTTTCTGATTCTTGTAATATTTAAATAACATTGATGTTTATCAGACAACAATTAGATTCATTCTCCTGGGGCAGTGAAAGACTAACAATTTAAAATAATTATCCTACCTCTTTTTTTTATTACTGCGCAATAGCAAATGCATGATTTTCCTGTCTGGTGATCTCAGCATCGCCTCTTGGAGAACAAGAAGAGCTGGATTGGGCTGGGGTAAGCATCATACCGCACAGAGCAGCATTCAAGACAAAGACCACCACCCTAGACCTTGTCTGGAAGTGAGGGGTGGACATTCATTTCCCATTTATGCAGCCAATTTTCATGGATCATTAAAGAAAATGTACTCTGATACACACTTCTGTTCATACACTTACAGCCAAGCATACACAACTTTTAAAATTTACTAAATCCTCACAATGGCTCATGGATATAGAGTTAGTGCAGACTTTTAAGAGCCCTGTTTATGTATTTAGGAAGGTAAAAGACACTCTGACTGGCAGTAGGAATCTGGCCACTTCTTTTCTAATCCTAATCCTGAACCAGCTTCCCATTCGGTCAAGTACGAGGCAGCAGCTCTACCTCCCTGTTCCCATGGAAACACACTTCTAGCATCAGCCCAGCTTGCTTTTTTTTTTTAAAATCTCCATCTGCCTGGGGAGTTGCAGGGCTTGCTCTAAGCCCCTTGAATACCAGTCATAGGTTTTTCAATGATTTTCTTTTCCGTATTACAACCACCCTGGCAACTGCAGGAGACAAAATATGAAAACTAGCATGTTAGAAACTCCAGCAAGGTTTTCCCAAGGTCACTCTGTTGCTCCTAACCAGAAATATTGCTAGAAACTTAGTGGTGGAATTTGTAGCAGCAACAGAATTGGAGATTTTTTTTCTTGAAGTTCTTCCCAAAACTCTCTTGTTTAAAAGCAAGTGCTTCAGTTTAACTTCTTCTTTTTTCTTTCCAGAAAAAAACTGAAGTCAGCACTTCAACAATCCTTATCAACACACTTGTATCTGTGTTTATTAGACAGGGGAAAACCTATGGAGGTGCAGGTATCAGTGCCAAGCTGCATATCTTTGTCCAGGTGCAGTTGCCCTTCCCAAATGCAGACTGTGCCTATTCATAAGTAAAGTAACTGTGGAAAAATGCATAATGTAGTGGTTGTAGGAGAAAGCAGAAGCACAGAAAGAGGGTCTTCTCTGGTTTGCAGGGATCTTTCTGCTGCTAGGCACAAATGGAAAAATAGAGGCTTTTAGGAAGGGTTCAGCTTGTATTAATTGGTTTGGTCTTCTACCTTGTTTGGTTTTCTCTGCTGAGAAGAGGAACTCTCCTGTTTCTTTTTGTCTTCAACCTAACATCCAAAACTATTAAGCCTCTTGAGTAGCAGGAGCAGAGGTTTAATAAGGTCTGACTGCTGTTATGGCAGGCCTGATCTTATCCCTTGGCAGCAATGAAGGAAGCTGTAACCTGAACAGCTTCTGCCACTATGATCTGTCTCCCTGAATGAAGAGGTCTGGTGTTCATGACCAAGTTCTCAGCAAAACTACTCCTAGATGGCATCTTTGTGCTGTTACTACTTTTTCTGGTTGTATTAGCCTGGCAATAAACCTTTTTCTTCAAAGCCAATCTGTCACAAATGCTTCCAGTAACATGCATAACCTCAATTTGAAAAACATTTCTTTTACTGAAAAACATGGCACAGAGAACAAATGGGTGAAATACCCAAAGATAATATATTTCTATCCTATTTTACCTTGATCATTAATCTTTTCTTTGTGACCTTTTACAAATGTGCCTTAAACCAGCAAGGCCCCTGGGCTTTTAAGAAGGGAAGCTATCCTGCTGGCATCAGGGCTTTTCTGCCTCCTTGTCTCCTTCACAATCTGCCACTCCGGGCTGAAATTCTCTGAGCAGCACTTCTTTTTTCTCCAGACCATAATGGTGATACGTCAGGAGGCTGCCAGGTCCTGGGCCAGATCTCAGAGAAATTTGAGCTGAACCATAAGCATACTGTTCTGGCTAAGTATCTTCCCTGTTGTTTGCTCAAGGACTTCTACACATTTCTTTGGTTTGCTTGTCTTTTTTTGTGCCTTTAACAAATCACTGAATATCATGCAGAGAACTTGAGGTTGTATGGTATTTATTGTAAAAATTCTGCTTGGAATTCCTTCATTTTCCAAACCGTAAGCCAGGGGTAGGCACACCCAGCAGAGCTCTGTTTAACCCCCAGGTCATTTCAGAGCTGCAGCATGTGAAGTGCCATGGGCCTCACACTGCTGCAAAGAGCAGCACGGCTGCCTGGTGATGCTGTGCGAGTTGGACAGCTCTGGCATAAAGATATTGGTATTAATACTTCTCAACAGGTATTAATCCTGCCAGAGAGTATTTGAGGATTTTTTTACTGACTTTACTGACTTGACTTTACTGCCTTTACTGACAAAGGCAGGTTGTGCATTTTCACAGCCTGTCCTGTGTGGAAGGGTGAGTTGAGAGGTGAGCTTAGTGAGTGGATGAGAAGAGTCCTTAAAGCAGCATATAACCAAGGCAGGGGAGGGTGGTGGAGGAGGTGGTTACCAGGAGTTTAGAATTCTCTTCCTTGATTAAACTAGATTTAAAGACACTTCTACTCTCAATGACATGCAAGCTATCTTGGAGAGAAGGCTGGTAACAATATCCACTTGGAAGCAAGTCATAGAAGATCCCTACTTTTGAAAAATTACTCTTTAAATGAGCTTTAGTTATTTTTAATTCTCATGAAAAATCAATGAATCTGTGACCATGAGAGCATGTTGATTTTTTTCAATCACTTAGACAAATGTTGTGACTTCACATTTTATTTAATCAGGGCATCTGCTGTGGAATATTTGCAGTGTTCAGCATTTGGCTGACAGCATCTGTTTGTTTATCCCGGCCATGCTGTCTTCTATCACAGTCACTTTCTCTCTGGTACCACTCATTCAGCAACATATTGTCAGGCTTGGCATTGATGTTCTGCATCATTCTGGGAATTACAGGAGTAGATGGATCATCTGAATTTGCTCTTTCCTGGGAGAAAAGCAGGGTTATCCTTTCTCACATTGTCCTGGAAGAGTGTGAAGCCCGTTTGTGAAGCAGTTTTTCTCTATTTTGGACTTTTATATTGATTTTTGAGAGGTAGCATAGCCAATTGTCACCTGGTAGCTGAGCACCATTGTGTATTTTCCTATTTTTCTGTCTTTGCATTTAATTAAATTTTTAGATTTTAAAAGCTGTTGACTATCCAGGATTGGATATACCACATGTTGCTATTTAATGAGCTATAAGCCTAATGAGTCAGAGTGCAGGTGATTCAAAATGAGCACTCACATGCATAAATGCATGTAAATGTTCAATGTCATTTACAAGGCATAATTTTGAGGGGGTTCACCATCCTCTCCATTCCCTGTCTAACAAATATCTGATCAATATCTCTTTGTTTTAAATACTGCTGTGCCTTTAGTTGTGAGGTTTTCCTGCCTGGCCTTCCTTTCTGGCTTTGAGACTTGCTTCTGCCTCTCCTGGAGGCCTTCAGATCCCAGGCTGATAGCTCTGCTAATGGCACAGAGCCTGGCTTAGCTTCTCCTTTCATCCACAGCCATGGTCAATTCTCCTAGTCACCCAAACAACCATTTCCTTCCTTCTTTTTATTGTTCTCATCAAGACCTGCCTTTCCTCTGGTATAGGAAATTCCTATGTCCAGCCTCTTCTTTTACAAGCATCTTTTTTTTTCTCCACCAGCCTGCTTTATTTTGTCCCAGCTTGCCATAATCTCGTGTCTTTCACCTCCAGTATGTACCTTGGGTACTTCTCACTTCCTCTTGTTCATATGTAGTATGTGGATAGAAAACCCAACACATAAACCATGGAAACCACTGGGGAAGAAAAGCAGACAGAAGGCCAGTGAAAGGAGAGAGATCACAAATAAGTGATAACAAGTTACACAAGGTTAAAAAGACATTAAATTGGATTGACAAGTGAGCAGTAATATAAAAGAAGAAGTGGAGAAGTGGTGAAAGGGAAGTGAAGCAATCAGAAATAAATAGGTACCAAGGTAAAGGAAAGAATAAATCTGAGCACAGAACCAGTGAACTTGTCAGGCCAGAGTATCCCTCCATTCTGCATTCATAGCTACCAAGCATTGCAAGGTCCAGGTCTGTATATGTTCTTTCCAGATCCTCTCACAAAATATGTGCCAGATTACAAGAGGAAAATGTCCACATGCCCAGACCAGCAACTGAAAGGGTACTCTGAAGGAATGTGTGGCTCTTCCTCTCTGCTCCCAGAGCTGCATAACTACCCTCTTGACAGGTCAAACCTGGAAAAGGATGTGGCAGGACAATGGGCTTTCACCAGCTGTTATCAAGGATCTTTTTAGCCCATTAAAACAAAAGTGCATTGATGGGGAGCGGATGCTTGTAGGTTTGTGTACCTGCCAGTATGACATCCTGTTTCTTTAATGTAAAGACAACAAACAGCCTTCACTCCTCGGCTGAACTGGAAGTGGCACAGAAGCTCAAAACAGTATTTCTCCTCCAGCGTTCTTTCAAGTTTGACTGCTTTTCAGCTGCTTTCCTAAAATCGACTTCATTCAAGACTGGAAGTGGAAGTGGGGTGTTCTTCCAAACACAGTGTGGTCCAGAGCCAGACTCTCCACTTCCAATGTGTATCTGCAATAACCTTCCAGCTGATTTCGCACTCTGCTCATTTAAATGCAGCATCTTCCCCTGCTGCCACACACCCAGTATACCTATTACCTACTCCCTTTTACCATCCAGAGTAAATCGGCAAGCACATGGAGTTACTCAAATTTTTCTCAGTGAGGCACATGGTTAGAGGGGTTTTAATACCCTCAGAAATGTGCCTCAACACTTCTTTCATAGTGCCCCACCAAGGAAGGGGGTCTTTTAAGTCAGCTAACATGCTCCGAGAGCACGTGCCAGCTTCAAGTTCCGTAAGTGCAGCTGAGTCTGACTAGGCTCAGTCAGACAAGGACAGACAAGGAGCCAGAGCAGGTGGGTCCGTGGTCTACAAACCTTTGCAGCAAGCTGTGGCTTCAAACAAGTGCTACAGAGTTGTGGTATCTGGGGGAACGGAGCGGGTGTCATGTATGAGGCAGCATGCAAAGAAGGCAGTTAGAAACTTTTGCCAAACTGGTGAAAAACAGGATGAAAATAAAAACCGTATGTGGAAAAAAAGATGATTTGAAAACCAAGTCTTAGTTTCCAAAGTAAATTCCTGGGTTCTTATATTCATTTTGTTGGTATATAACAAATTTTATGTGGTGGTGGCATAAACATGTAGTTCACCAAACCACATTATTTTTATCAAATGTGCAAAAAGAATAGCAAAACCCCCTCTCACTGATGTTAGAACAGCTATTTGCTAGGTAGCTGCTTGTGAAAGTTTGAAAAATGTGGGACAAGCCACATCACATTCAGCCTTTAATTTTAGCAGTGACTTGCATCACACAGAAAGAACTGGTGAATAATATCTTCCCTTTCGTTTTCTTAGTAAATATTCCTGTGGAGAAGATAAAAGGGAAAACCTGTACCTGGAATTAACACAGGGCTTTATCCAAATTTGTTTGGAGTTTAACTGGTTCACAGGAAATTGGAATATTCATTTACTCAAGACAAAGAAATAGGCAAACAAAGGTGGAAAATGGAAAGGAAAGAGAGAAGCAGGGTCAGAAAACAAGAAAAGCCATAAAAGACTTGTCCCCATGCTCTACAGCAATAATATATCTTATCATATATATCTTATCATGTATCAGTATGTATTTAGCAACATTATGATTTAGTTCCATGACACAGGAATATTAGGGGTGGTTTCTTTCTTCTTTGATTGAACATTTAAAGGACAGTATTTACCAGAGGATTGTTTTCAGCTAGAAGCAAGAAACTATAAGCACTGCTCTCTTGTTCAGTGATCTCTGTCATGACAATCCTTGCAGAACAAGACACTCATCAAAGCCTGGGAAGGTACCATTTCTGGGACAGATGGCATCTGCTGTGCCATCACAGACATGGATGGTCACATATTCATAAGAGTCAGGGCGTCAAAATCAGCCTCTATTATGTTTTCTTTATGATGTTTTCTTTGTTTTGTTCTACACATCATTTCAAAGGATGGAGTATAATTTGTAACCCTGCCTAAATTACTACTGTGAGCTGTGAGGTAATTTCACCACTTACACACACATACCAGCTAAAAACTCATTCACCAGAGTTACTGATGGTGAAAAATGTAAATCTAAGTCTGACTGCAGATACAGAATGCTTCTTGATAAAAATGTCCAACACTTATTATGAAAGAAACAAGCAGTACTGTTAATCGCTGTTGGACCTCCCTAATACCTTTCAGTGCTCCAAGGCAATAACTTCCTCTGCTGTCTTCTGGACCTCCTGGGGATCATACTGGACCCCACTGAAATCCACAGAAACCTTTCTGAATTCAACGACCCTATCCTGCAAGAGTGGGGATCCATCTCAGCCTTCCACACCTCTCAGTGCTGGAAGGGTTCATGTAAATTTTCCACTTTGCTCCTTTGAAGGCAGCCATAAGTTGATTCTGCTCCCAGCAGGCAAGATGTGAGCCACCACCAAACCAGTAGCACCATTACTGTACCACTGATTCTGGCTTAACAAACTGGGCTTATGTGCTCAAGCCCAAGCGCCATGGAGCACATTTTGGGCCAGAGTTTGCTCTTTTCCAGGCTGTTTTAGGAGTGGATGTGATGATGTAGGTCTGCCTGTTGGGCCATAGTCCATGCTGGCAAACTGTCAGGGAAGAGCAAGATATTACACTGTTGAATCACTGTCTGAGCTGCTAAATGATTTATTATATGAGGGCTGCCCACCCATATGAAAGCGGAGCTAACAAGATTGCCAAGAAACCACGGCTATTGAGTGTGCAGCCAAAAAGGATTATGAGCATGGCCCTTTAAATAGCAAAATTGGAGGAGGGGCGGGGGGTACGGACGACGGGCTTCCTTTAAAGTAATTTTTGTAACTTTCTTTTATTATTACTTCTTTAATGATGTCTTTCTGTCAGGCCAGGAAAAGTGCCTGGAGTTTTTCCCCAGTTTGGAGGTCCCAGTGCTCTTCTATGGACCTCCAAAAGTAGCCCAAAGGTCAAGAAAATATCAAATGATCACTCAAGGGAACAGAAAATACTTTCTGATAATCCACATTTACTGAAATGGTTGCTGATACCTATTGACTCTTATTCTCAGGCACTTTTTGGCTTCTCGTGGGACTGTCTATTACAGGAGCTCCTGATCTAGTCAGAAGAAAAGACAGACAATCCACAGGTTGCAGAACTGTCATATTTGTGGCTGATCCAAGCTACATGTTTTCATTAATCATTGCTTTTTAAAAGGGCCATATTTACTGAGTATTTTTTCTTCTTGAAATAGAGTACTCGTTGAATGTATCCTCATTGGTCCATTCATTTCAGGGTTGGACTTGATGCTCCTTGTGGGTCTCTTTCAACCCAGGATATTCTGTGATCTGTGACTGTGTTGATGAACCATGTCCAGGAAACTGGATAGGAATTTTGATAAGATGTTAAAGGAGTTAGATGCTCAAATCTCAAAAATTTAATGGGGTCAAGCACGTAAGTCCCATCCATGCCTTAAAAAATTCCAGTCCTAAGACACCTGTGACCCCATGTTTGCATAGCATGCTAGTAGGTGAGCAGAGGATCAAAATGAGGGTGTATCTCTAAGTGACTGGAGTGTTACCATCAAGGAAACATTTTAGAAGTCACGGCTGAAAGTTCAGGTCAGGCAACACAGGAACACTGAGTAACTAATCATTTGGCAGACTTCAGAATCAAGTTTTTCTAAGGGACAAGGGACCTTCAGTTAACTTTAGACTGTGTGCAGGGTGATGTTTCTCTGAAAATTAGTACTTATTCAGGTTTCAGTGCGGAATTAGAATATGCCAAATTTGTGTCTGTGAGCTACTTCCAGACTTTTCAATCAGGCTTGCAAATGCTTCTCTTTATAGACCATTTTGCCAACCACAGTGTAGCAGAGATTGTGCAGGAAGAGATGATCAACCACTGGAGCACCTTGTGAGACTGGTCAGCATCTTACATGCCTCAGTGAAACTGGGAAGTCATGAGCCTGTCTGGAATAAAGACTCTCAAACCTTGTTGACAATCAAGACCTGTGGGATCTTTGTCCCAGTGTGTAAGGGAAGTCATGCAAGTGGTTCCACAGAGTGGAAGATTTTCCAGCCGTACAGGGGGACTGGGCTATCAGCTGTGGGAGCTCTTGTAACATGGAAGTAATTCTGTTTTGAGGTGGCTCGTGTCAGCACAGCACTCAGCTATTCATGATCTAAACCTAGAGGAGGGAGACACGTCTGCAAGGAAAATGGAGTCTCGTGTGGAGCGTATGACATCTCGAAGGAACAATGGTTCTTCAAGGCATGTGCTGTGTCAGTCTGTGGGTATGTCCCAGCATCATCAGGTGGCTATAGTCTTCCCTTCCACTTTCTACAGCAGTTAATTTCTCCAGCTTCTGAAACGCTGTGAAAGATTTTGAGCACAGAGCACTGGAATTGGCCTAATAGGAGGAGCCAGCTGGAAACCATCACAGTGTGCATAAGCACATGCTGGAGGTGCTGTGCAGAAGAGCTGTACGTATGCTCCATTAAACCTGCCACTTCTTAGGGCTGCTTCCTTGCAAAGACTGTGATGGCTCTTATTTTCTGAGGACTTGAAACTGCTGGGGCCTCCAGGAGCAATGCAAGGGAAGGAATAAGCTGTGAAGAAACTCCAGACCTGGGGCAAGTGAGAAGGAGCTGGGAGGGAGGGAGTCTGTTTTTCTGTATGTAGGTATGGACCTCTGTTGTTTTTTTAGTAATTCTGCTGTAATTCTGCTGTGCTCCCCTTGTGAACTTGGCAAGAGCACATAGACTTTCTGAACACATTTGTATTTTTCAATGCCCATGACTGTGAAACTCACAGAAGAGAGAGAGATGAGGTTTCTGCACCCCATCCCAGAGAGGAGGCTGGACAGTGGAAAGAGTGCATCCTAACTTCCAGGATCAATTTCTTATCTCCCTCTAAAAGTTCTGGTCTTCTGTGCCTGAATTGAAACGACTTAATTGAAACACTCTGCATTTAAAACTTGTGATAATACAAAAGCCATCCCCTGACTCATCTCTTCTTACAGAAACACTGGGCAGAAGTATGGAGGGAGATGTTTACATAAACATATATCCTCAGTTTATAACATGGTGAATGATTATGAAGCTTAGGACTGACTTTCCAAACCTGTTTCAGTGATTGTAACACAGTTAACATATCCTTTACAGAAAACATGCACAAAAATAAGGAAATGAATGCTTAAACACATAATAAATCTCTTGCTCTCCACCAAATAAATACACTGCGCTTATCAGGTATAAACCATGGCCTATTTCTTCATAATTGTAATTATAAATCTGGCTCAGTTACTGTATACATTCTACTATCTGTTTATTTCATTTTGAAGAATACTACTGTAAATTTCCAAAAGATAAAGGTATTAATTTTTTTCATAGATATTTACAAGTTATTAGTCTGGGTGATGACAGCAGGAGAACTGTTAGAAAGGAAGTTATATAATGACAATTCTCCTAAAATTATATGTGCAACTAAAGTGAGATTGAAAATGCAATTTGATAATGCTTTTATCACATATATATATGTATAGATGTATATTGAGGTTATTGAAAAAGGAACATAAATTTGGGGGGAGGGGGGGATGATTGAAAGAGTTATGTAGCAATGTTTCTTCCATTAGAGTTTAAAAGTGAATGGTGTGAATGTGTAACTACTTGTTGCTGTGCTCTCAGTGGTGCGGTGGTTGTTGGTGCCACAGTAGCTCTGCAGTTGTAACTCTTAAAAAGGCCACTTTGCTGTAATGTGAGCTCCACGTCCTGAGGAAAAGTCAGGCTGTTGGGCCGTCCCTGTGGATTTCATGAAGTATTTTGACTCTGAATCGAGCTAATTTGTTGATACTCCTGTAAATTTGATGAACAAATCTTTCTATGGAGGTTGTTTTGATTTAATGATATTTTTAGAAATGTTTTGTGGTTACAAACAGAGTTAATTGAATTGGTGTATTTGCCCTGGTTTTATTGACAATGATGTTTGCTAAACTACCAATGAGCACTAACGATGCTGACAGTGCCATTTATTCAAGGCAGTGGTGAGACAGAAGAGTCCCCATCAGGAAGAAGTTATGTGCAAAGAGAAAGATAATGGAGGGAATCGCGTATGACTTGTCATGTGTGAGCAGCTGTTTTTAGTTAGCTCCTGCTTGTATTGATAATCATTTGCACATTAATTGCTTCAAATGTCTTACAATGCATTTGGATTTCTGTTCACTGTGGGAAAAAGTCAGAAGTTACGTTTCAACCAGGACCATCTGATTTGCCCTGGATTTTTAAAGCTTATGTGGGTGCAAAAGCAATTGAAGAAATTCACTGAAGAAAAATCTGTCGAACACCACTGTATGTTGAGTCTCCTCTGACATTCTACCCCAAGTTCATGTTCCTGACTATTCACAGATCCTGAATGAGGATGCGTTTTGAACAGATCCTGTAAAATGCTATAATGCTCTTGAAACTAGAAATCACACCCATGATCTGAGGTACATTTCAACGTTAGTGATGGTTTTGAGGGATTTTTTCACCCTCAATGTGCTTTTTGAGATGGCATAATGCTGATAGCATCAGAAAAATTTTGGGCAGGGAAAGAAAGCATTCGGTAAGTTACAGCGCCATCTATAGAAAGAACAGAGCATCAGCCTGCAAACTGAGGTCTCACTGCCTTCAAAAACCTTATTTTGTACCTTCAGCAACCAGGTCGCTGTTGTAACCTTGAGGTGGAACCAAATATTAAATCCAACAGGAAACTCTGAGCACTGCACTCAGTCTTTAGACACTACTAAAATCCTCGGAATACTTGTTCAGCTTTTCTGCCTAGTTCCCTTAGGCCATATTTTTCTACCGGTGTTGTCGCAGTTTTGCATTTGTTTTTTCTAGTGGGCCTCCATCTCCTGGTAACACAGAATTGCTTGGTGATCTGAGTTAAGGGCCAGGGCACTCTTAAACTCAGCCTTCCCCTTGCCAAGGGAGTAGGCTAGTAAAGTACTTAGGTGTGGCTTTGCACGGGACAGAATTGAGTAAAGTCTTGTAATTCTCAGAGTGCACATCTGTTAGCACCTAGTGGGAAAGGCTCTGATGGGAATTCAGGGGTCTGTCTCCAGCTTCCTATTTTTTCTGCAGCTGATGCTTCTGTATTTTGGGAGCTGTATACCACCAGCAGACTGTTACATGGTACAATAACGTATAGATCTCTGAAATATGTTTTGCATAAAGAAACTGGATATACATTAAGGCAAGGAGAGATGTTGAGATGTTGCCTTCATGGTAAGAAGTTAGAAACTGGCATGAAAGAGTCAGAGTCAAATCCCTATTCCAGTGACTATTCATTGCTTTCAAAGCGGGGCACCACTGCAGGAAGAGAGAACCATTCACCATGATGTGCCAGATAGCTTAGCAGCTAAACTTAGTTAAACATATAGGGCTTCAGTGTAAGTTTTGGCAGCAGAGCAGGAGAAAACACCTAGCCAGAGAAGTGACATAACCCAGGACAGCCTATCATGTTGGTTTCTCTCACTCAAAAGGGCACCTAGCTTTAGCAGACTATTCACTGTGAGAGTATTAAGCAGGGGTAAATACCTACTTCTTGCCATCACAACGTGTTTAGCCCCTTTTGGGGTAAAACTGTGTCTAGACTCAGTATTCCCATCACCTGGTTTAAGCAATGCCCCCCTCTGTAGGTTTACAGCTCTGTGCTCCCCAGCCATAAGCCCCTTGTTCCTCCCACTGGTTTTGTAGAGGATCATGATGCCTAATTGAAGGCTGAGGTTTCCCTGAGTGATGAAGTGTGTGGGAGAAGGGCTTTGCTTTGTGCAGTTTGCTTGAGAACACTGGTGGCAGAGCAGGGTGTTGAATGTAAGACTCTGGTGACCTGGTCTGACTGGCCAGCCCTCCGGCTTTTTGTCCACAGTACCGTGGTTTCTCAGTGAGCATCCTCATTGCTTTGGACAGTAATGGCTTTCTGCCTCTTATAGGTCTGTAGATTTTGGTTAGGTGAGTAAAAGAAGACTCAGGATCTAAGCAGTAAAATGTGCCATCCCTGGGCACTTTGCCACCAACTTCAGCTGGCTTAGGAGTTGGGTGGATGTTGAAGGAACTGGATGAACTGTTCTTAAGCTAAATGAAAGGAATGTTTAACTCCAGTTACTTTTTACTGTCTTCTTGCCTGAACTTGCTTCATTCAAACCCTGATTCTGGAGGACATAAAACTGGAAAAAAACAGCTTCCCTGTGCAAGTTAATTTCTTGTGCCTACTTACAGCAGTGTGGTTCCATTTCCAGCAGTGGCAAAAACCTACTTGCAAAACAACTCTGAGAAAATGAAAACAAAAAACACAAACCAAAAATTAACAGAGATTTTAAAAAGAAAGAGTTCAAAGCGTCTCACTACTGCAAACTACTCTTTACATTTATTTGGTATTCATGGAAAAGGCTGTGTTATCTTTCCAAAAGCTGTAGACATAAGTTCAGATAAAATACTTTGAATGGGCAGGGAGAATTAAAATTTGTCTTCCAGCAGGACTAATACTTATAATCTTAGACCCAGGGAGGTAAAAAAATCACTGTTAAAACCAAAATCTGACTGGCTGAGTCTATATGCTGCCATTCCACAAACACAGACCTGTAGTTCTTTCAACACTCACATTTTTCCTTTGCCTGTCATCTCAGTGAATAGTTCCTTTTTCTAAATGTCCACCAGGCTGTAGAAAGTAGTTGATAATCAACAAGAATAAGGGCATGACAATGTTGTTGAGATGAGAGTTCCATGGGGTCTCTTGAGCAGAGGTATTTTTTGCACAATCAAGAGAAACTGTCACTCTTTGAGATACGGTGGAAATAGAGACGATATTTTAGGACAGAGACCTTTCTGGGAAACATCCCCTCATCAGTGCGTGCCAGCTGAACTCCGGTATAGTTCATGTTTTGTGGCTGCTTCGAAGAAATGCAGGCCTGGGCTGCTTCTGTCCATCTGTTGTGTCTCACCCTGAAGGCTTCCCAGACTAGCACACTTAGAGATGTACTAAAACAAACACATCTGGGCCACAAGATGTCAGTGAAACTCATTACCAATTCAAGTTCAAAATCTGTATGTTAGAATACAGTTTCTACATGAAAAGACCACTCCAGGCCATAAACATTTTCCAGATTAGCTACAGTTTTAAATTAACTATGAAATGAGAGGCCTGGCCTTCTATATGTGGGCTGCAGTTTTATGTCTGAATACCATGAGCATGCACAGGCTGTAGTTTGAGAAGCTTTTTTCCAGTTTTCCATTGCAATATTTTCTGGTGTCCTCTCTTTTTTTAACGCAGAAAGGTCAACTGTAATTCCCTACAAGAAATGGCATGAGTTTCACAGCATTTTTCCTACACTATAGGTGATTTGTTTCTTTTCACAGCTTACAAAGTATATGCATATTACTAATTGCAGATGTTTCTTCCAGCTAGTTATCTTATATATGCTGGACAGAGCTTTAAGGGTACCACCATGTACCCTTTTGGTTTGTTACAGATTTCACTGTCCATGCTTTATTTACAAATAAAATGCACAAGGATTTATTTTGCCCCAGATAAGAATTTATATAAATAAATAAATAAACAGGTGTTGAAAAGCCTTTCTAGTGCTTGCATCTGTGATTCCCTCCTGAAACAAAAGTCATTCTGAAAGCTTCACTGAAAGCTTGCTTTGAAAGTGAGTGTTTTTGCAGGCTGCTGACTGCAGTACTACATTTGCTAAAGAGATGCAGTCACACAATGGTTTGCTTCTGTATTATCTAGGTCATGGGCCAAAATTCTCCTGGGTGCTAACACTTTCCATTAAGCTGAATTTGTTGGTGCACAGTGCAGCTATTTTCCTTTTTAAAGCTGGTCCTAAATGGGAATGCTGAGTGTCATTCCTGGTTTAACTGGTTTTGGTTCCATGTAAAGTCAAGGGGCAAAGTCCTTCCCCTGAGGGGTTGGCCACTTTTTCTGCCATGGCCAAGCACTACCAGACATTGAAGTTCCCTAATTTATGCTCCCCACCCCACACATCCACCACTGTTGATTTTGACAGTGTTTGTAGGGTGATCCCTGAAGGGTTTGCAATCATCCAGAAAGAAAAATAGTTCAACAAGAAACAGCTAAAGCCAGTCTCTTTGCACAAATTTTAGGTACCAAGAGCCAAATTTAAGTCCTAGAAATGTAAACCTTAGGATTTAAAACCTAGTGTATTCCAGAAGTCAGTGTATGATAAACTTCCCCTAAATTCAATGGAGTAATTGTTCTTATTTTTGTTCCTAATCCTCTTCCTCTTACATGTGAATATGCTTGTGAGCAGTAGCTCTATCTCAAGAATTTTAAAGAATTACCACACAGGATGTATTAGCTGCATTTAGGTTTTATGATTTCTTATTTAGCCTTAAAGTTTTAAAAATAATTCTATACATGATTGTGATCCACGATATTTTTATGAGATATACTATGATACTATGTTGGATGATGCATATTTTACACAAAGTACATTAAATCTCTTATGTACATAAGAGAAGAAAATGAATCTTTGTCCGGTCAGTGGTTTGTCTAGGACAGCACAAGAAAATCTAAACTGTGTGACTGGTTCTGGCCCTCACTGCTGCTAGATCTGCTCTTTTCTCTGGTGAGAGCCTTTTCTTCACCTGTTGGTCCATATTGTATGTGAGGTTATTGCACAGATGTAAGAAGTATAGCTTGGCCTGACAAATATTGAGACCTTGCCATAGACATCAAAAATAATGTGGGACTGGATAAAGCATATCCAACTTGTTATTGTTTTATTTCTTAAGAAGCTTTATAGAGCTTATTTCTTAAGGAGCTTTCCAGCAGCATTCTTATGAAAAAAAAAACAAACCCAAACAGAAGGAAGTTGCTCTGTTGGTGGTCACTGCTGGTGAAAAGTCCAAAAATCTCCTGTCTGAGAATGAAGGCAGAGACAGCCCACACAGGTTTGCGTTCTTTTAATACACACAAGTATTATCTATTACACTGTGCAAATATGCTAAAAATGTCTACATTATTTATACAAACTCATGTTACTGCTGTGGTAAAAAGTATTTGGGAAAGAAGTTGAACTTGTGAATTCTTCAGACTATAGTTACATTGTTGAGATTCACATTTTCTGCCTTGTTATAATTTATAAACATTGGATTTAGTCAGGGAAAGTCTTTTTACAGCTTTACTGTAATTTCCTGTGCTAAATGGGGTCTGATGAGTGAGGATATGAAATCTTGGAAAAGTTTAATCATTCCAAGGAAAGCTGTCCCACTTGATGTAGTAGAACGGGTATAATCTTGTAAGAAGAACTGGCAGTTTGTTAATTCCCTGTCCAGTCCAGAGTGAAAAACACCAAGTGAGGGGCTTCCGCTTGAGAGCAAATGGACTTTTACCCTCCTAATGCGATGAGTTCAGGCTCTGAGTCTAAACAGATGTGGAAATATCATCAAGTGTCTGACTAAGGAAATCACTTCAGCCTATACATAAATTCAACCATGTGCTGGAGCCTAACTGAAGGCTTGATTTCAGTTGAGATCATGGACTAACCACGAGCTGAGGTGCTCTGCAAAATCAGACCCCAAGTGCTACACAGTACTTAAAAATAAATTCGCCTGTTGCAGCCTAGGAGCTAAATTTAGCTAATGTGTTTGAGCAGGGAACTTTTCCCTGCCCCATTAAATCTAATGAACAAAATGCCATTTCCTGACATGCAGGTATCAAATGAGTAAGGAACAAAACCAATGTTGCTGTGGAGCTAATGTTTCAATTTTTTGAATTTCAATTCTTTTCTTTTGATTGCACTCATCAAGTGCAATTGTGGATTTTGCTTTCAAAAATACCAGCTAAGTTGTAGGGTAAAAAAAACCCACTTACAAATTGAGGCTGGCAGGAGAAATATCTCAAGCTTTGAAAATCAAAGAGATTTTAAGCTAATTTCTTCCTACAGTTTTTTTATTCTGTCAATGAGTGTGTGGTTCTCAGCCTGCAAAATAACAAGCATATTCCCAGCAGGAAAGACAGGCACAGCAGTCCCAGGCTCTCCTGGGACCATCCCCTACTAAAAGCCTCAGGAGTGACAGTCGTGAGCTACACACATCCACACTGCAGCTAAGCAAAGGATTAAATTCTGTCACCTGACTGATATGGATCCCTGCAGCAGCTGTGGCAGACAGACCGTAGAAATGGAACAACTTTTGTAAAACGTGTTGTACAAGATCCCTGGCTGCTTAACCAGCAGTTTCTCATTGCCCTGAAACACTGCATTTTCACAAAGAGCAACAGTTTTCCCAAACCCTCATAGCTCGATCAAGGGCCGTGAACATGCATCAGACTGATTCAAACCAAACAGGACTTTGCCATCTTTAGTAAAAGGTTTGAATATCATTTTATGGGAAAGTTTGTTGTCACTGCTGCCTGTACTGATCATTTCTAAAATGCAGCAGAGATTACTTTATGACTTCTTCTCAGAGGGTCATGAAAATTGAAAACCAAGTCCCAAACTGTGTATTTAGGGAAGATCACATTCATAACAGCACCGGACTGCATCAAAAACCTGTAAAAGCCACTTTCTGAAGTTGGGAAAAATTAGCCACCCAGCCCCCTTTCTCACACTGTTCAGTAAGAACTGATCCTGAGAAATGTGTTGTTTATTGACACAACTTGACCTTCAGGGCCATTGTTCAGTGAAAGGAGAAAGAATGGTTGGTAAAGTCAGATAAAGTATCAAGCCAGCCAAATAATTATATTCTTTTCTGAACCATCTTGTTCCTTCATCAGTACTTCTTCAAACCATCAGGAACACGGCCACAGCCTTGCCACCCAACTGTTCTGTATGTCAGAAAGCCTGAATACTGCAACCACTCTTCATATAATCATCTGCAATTTAGATCTATGCATAATCCTCAACTCCCCAGTGCTGCTAAACATTTTTGTGGGATGGGAAGGGGGAAAAGAGGGAGAAAGTAGTATTTCTTGAACACTGAGTTGCAATATAAGTCTACTGGAAAAATATCTTCAGGCATTATAAGGGGACTCAGGGGACTGTGTATCAATACAGACCTCTTTTGCAGACAGACATGAGTTCACCTGACTGTTCTCCAAGTCAGTCAAGCTGAGGTTAGTCTAACACTGAGCTTTAGCTAATAAGCCCAGCTAAGAGGGAGGTTGTATTAACTCAGGCCCAAAGCCAAAGTAGAGTAAATTTAAAAACTCTCTCTGCAAAAAAAATCAGGGAATCTATGTCTCCATTCCTTATTTGCACAGTTAAGCTGCACTTCTCCCACTCTCAACACACTAAGAGTAGAAGCTCATCTGCTTTGACTCTTAGTGTAGATGTTAACATGCATATGTATAAAGACTTGAAAAGAAAATGCAATTCAGTCAGGCTACAGTGCTGTAAGTAATAACACCTCTTAGTATGGTATTGAGTGTTCCCAAGCAATGGAATTGACTGCCTTGTTTTTTACAGTACCCTGCTGGAAATCCTAAACTGACTGAAATACCTTTGCCTAGTCTGGTTCCTCCAACATCATGCAGATCTCACTTTTTGTATCTTGCTACAGGCCTTGCAATATCATCTAACCACGTCTGAAACTCATCTAAGCAAAAAGTGCGTAAGTTTCAAATCAGTTCTACATACCTCATTATTTGTTCACTGAGCTTCATCTAGCACTACATTTTTGAGGTACAATTATTTAAGGGATTGGGAAACTTCATTGAACAGTTTTATGGTACTGCTGGAAAGATGACAATTGAAAAATGTCCAGGAATTCTCTCATTTTTCCATTTTCCCCATCACTCACTGCTCTTTTTCCCCCTAGGGTACCCACAGGGTTGTTACACTCATCCTCAGGGAGGACTCCTTATACTTCAGTTTCTGGTTCACTGACTGTGGAAGAGTTCCCTCAGGTCCTTCCTTGGCCTCTGCCTTCCCCAGCTCTCTGTGAAGTGACATCCATTGGTAACAAAACTTGCACCTCCCCCTAGATGCATTGGCTGCTGTTCCTGCAGCCATTCTTGTCCTCCCACTCCAGACAGGGAAGAAAACCAGCAGTCAGCAGCATCATCATCTAGCTCTTCCTGCTGGGAACAACTTCCCCACAGAAAGCACAGCAAGGAGACTCAACATTAGCTCCTTGTCAAGGAGCACAGCACTCACTTCCTGAGGCTGGAGCAACACTGATTGCTGCTCTAATTTTTCATACTGTAATAGGTAACCTCAGGCAGCTTAACAGAAGCTGGTTGTTAAATTCTGGTCCCTTACAAACTTGCAAGGATGGAGATGCTCACATTTCTCTGACAACTTGTTCCAGTGTATTACTTTCCCATGAACAAATATTCTTCTAGTTTCCAGATGTCCTGAATTGAACCTTCCAAGCTGCAATTTGCGGTTACTGCCCTTTGATAGACCATCTCCTACTACCAGGGAGAAATACTGGCTTTGTCATCTTTGCAACTGCCCTTGATGTAGTTGTAAGCTACAATTAGATCTCGCCTTAGTCTCCTCCATGCCAGACTATACACACCCAGCTCCACCAGTCTCTTCTCATAGGGCTGCTCCCTGCCTCGGGAGCCTGCTGCTGGACCCTCTCCAGAATCCTCTTTGGACTGGGTGGGGGGACCCAGAACTGAACCACTATTCCAGGTGCAACCTCACCAGTGCCAAGTCATAATGGGTAATATCTTCCCTCCTTCTGCTGGTCTCGTTCCTCCCAATAGAACTCCCAACACGGTATGTGATTTGCCTTACTCATAGGGAGAGCACCCAACATATGGGCTTATATTCAACTTGGCACCTGCCAAAATCCCCAGGCTGCAGCAGGGCTGAACCTCAGCCCATCACCTCCCAGCCATAGGGTGGCTCCAGCCAGGTGCCAAGCTCAGCACCTCACCATGTTGAACTCTATGAGGTTTTTCTAACCCATCCTCTCATCCCTCGAGCTCCCTTGGCTTCAAAGCATTTGGAATGTCAACCACTCCCTGTAACTTAATATCATCCTGTACAAGATGTAAAAAATGATGAAATGTGAGTGATATTTTATGTCCTTTGGTCACAAAGGAACTTTAATGCTGTTACTCTGCTTCTGGCTGCATTTTTCCCAATTTGTGTTTGTTCTCATTTAGTCCACAGTTTCACTGAGCTGAAGTTCTGTCATCAGCCTCTTCTTGACAGCTGGCAGCACCAGGAGAGGGATCCTGTGACTCCAAAGTTTATTGCCAGTCTCATTTGCTCCCAATGCCCACCACAGGCCCCTAGATCTCTCTGCTGTGTTTGCATCAACAGTTCCTTTTTCAGCTAACTGCTTCTCCATCCTAAATATTTGAGATTGGTAAACTGGTCTGTGTGTCAAAAGCTGGATGCTCTTGGAGTTAGTCCCACACTTTCTTTCCTTACTCCCCCAAAAAAGAATTCTATTTAGTATGGAAATAGTAGGATATATATTGTACATCAGTGTATATTGGACAAAAGCTGATACACATCAGCTGCAAGTAAACTGGGGATCTAAGCCAAAGACTATTCCAATGTGTAAGAGGCTTTGGACATTGCACTGTGCCTTACTTTTGACTAAGGTAAGGATTGGCTATTTGGCTCTGAAATCAGAAGTGTGCTTAAGCATGTGAATGATCCAACTGAAAGCAATAGGACTAGCTGTGGACTTAAAAATTAAGATAGCATCTGGATCCGTTCTGTCATTGGTCTTAAATCAGACTTGTTGCTCTAAGTTTCCCAATGCTGCCACCTACAGAATAAGCTGACTACAGCTTTCAACAGACAGGTAAAAAACTGTTACAAAAATGACAGATTGCACAGTCAGCCCTGGGTACAGCTCTAAATTAGCAATGTGCAGGTCTAAACAGATAAGCCTAAAATCCTACCTGAGATTCTTCATTATTTCTCAAATATTTCCAAGGATAGTTCTATATATTAACTGTCGAATGTCCACCTCTGAAAGACTGCACAAAAATGGCAGGAAACTATTAATTCAAATTAATTTGCTCAGCAGATTCCTCTATCTGGAAGAGCAGCAGTGGCAACAGCCAGTCAGGTTTCTTTCAGAGTGGGCATAAAACACAGCAGGCTTCACAAGCTCCTGCCCTTCTCAACAATTGTCACAGGGAAAATTCAGGGGTAAATTCAGGAAAAACATGAAGGGCTTTAGATCAGAAGTAGAAAGGGTCAAAAGAGCTAATTTACCTTAAGAAGGATGCACAGGAAATCAAGGAAAAGTAACAGTTCCACATGGAACTACAGATAAAAGAATAAAGAGGAGAAAACAAGGAGACAAGAAACAAGCCTCGCTTCAGATAGGATGTGACCAAGAAAAAATACTGAATTATAAGAGCATCTTCTCATGAAAAGTGTTTTGATACATAGCACTCTAAAAAACACCTCTTGGCCCAAACATTTCCACCAAACTGTGAAATAACAGGGAAAGATTAAAATTCAAAAACTGGCAAGTAGGTAAAACTAGCTGAAAAATTTGAAAAAGCATTTATTTTGAGACTACACACGCCTGAAATGGCTTTAAAGCACCTTCCTTTTTTTCTGTTTATGACTTTTTCAATCTGGTTTTGTCACATACACACTTCCATGCATTGTGACTTTTCTTCTGAAAGCCGTAACACATTTGGAACAGCTGCACTCTAATGTTGCAACATCTTCCACCTATTCAGCTTTCAGATCAGCACCCATGGTTTGCGATCTCTATCCCAGCTCCCAAGATCTTTGCCATCCCAAATAACTCATCTTCCTCTTTCTGAAACCCGGGATGTTTTAAAGTAAAGCCCAGCTGTTTGCTGGCTTTATTTCTGCAGGGGACAACAACCTTGCTAGTGATGTTATAAATGAGTAGATAGATAACATTCATTCTTTAATTATTCTCTTTATTTCTATCCTTTGAAACTGTACCCGCGACCAGAATGCAAGAAAATAAGAAAAGTCTGGCACAACCCTTTCCCTGTTTTTTCATGAGGCCTGAATTATTAAAATGTTGCCTTTCGGTAAATTCTTAACTCAGAAGCTTGAGCAGAAGAATGAAAAAAAAAGTTTATGAAACACTGAAATAACTTCAGTAGCACTGTTTGTACTGCTAAATAGAACAAAAAGAAAAAATAAAACACAAAATATGGGACTGCTGCAATCACTATGAAATATGCAGTAGTATCTCAAAGGCATTTTCAGGTTGCTTCAGCATTGATTCTACACAGGCACAGTCACAGCATGTGCCCTCAGTAATTGCCCAAGGGCAAGGAGAGGGTCCTCCGCAGCACTAAAGCTCACTGCCCCAGGTAAGGCATACAGCTCACTTGACACTTCTCGTGCTCCTCCTCCTGTAGCCGGTTTTTACTGCACCTTCCGCTCTGCTGTGCTCATGATACTTGCATTTCCTCTCAAAGGTTGTGTTGCTAAGCAGCCTGAGCCACAGGCATGGCTCTGAGTCTGCGCTGGAGCAGCAGGCTGCAGCAGAGACGACCCAGGAGGCCTCTCCCTCCACCCTATGACAACTTCCACTAAAAGGCAGAAGATGCTGCTGTAGAGAACAATGACATGTAACACACCTTTTCTCAGCCACAGTTTTCACCTCCCTGCTAACAGAAACTGAAGACACTGATGTTTAGAATTGGAGCATGCTGAGGTTTAGCAAATCCTTAGGCTTCAAATTAATGTGTGTTGCAACCCTTCGCTAGCTTCAGCTATCAGGTAATTATATAAGCAGGAACAAGGTCCAATACAAAACAATTTCAGCCCACACAGAGCTTTAATAAAAGCTTGAATTACCCTTCAAAAAAGCCCTGAAGCCAGAACAGCTTGCAGTGTACCCAGAGCACCAGTGACCATCTAAAACTGTGTTACCCAGCACTGTATACACTGGCTGCCAGGGACAGGCTGGGACCTAATGTATTAGAATAAGGGCCCAAGTTAAAGGGCCTTTTATCCCTGCTTACAGATACCTGAAGTAGCAGCAAGGAGCAGCAAGGGCAGCAAACAGCAACTAGCCTCAGGGAAAAATAGTTTCCACAGGTCATGGTTCAGGCCAAGGAACTCGTATTACAGATTAAGTCTCTTTTCCTTGAATCCAAACTTTCATCCTGCTATTAGAAATTCACGTAGTGTGGGTTTTTGGACAGGACAGCTAAGTACAGCCTCTTTAAAGGTCTTCGTAACAAGAATCACAAGTTAGTAAGCACACACAGCCTAGCCCAGGATTGTGTTCTGCCTTAGCCAGCAGGTTTGCTTTAGCTACAGGTAGGGAGAATATCTGTTCTGTCTCCTATAAGGAAAGCCAGTGGGTTTTCTGTGGCTTGTAGCACTAATACAGACCACATTAAGGTGACACTTCAATGTTAATTATCACACCTTACTCCTCCCAAGTAAGTGTGTTCATGGTGGCAGATTGTAGCTCATGAGTTTGGGACTGGACATTAGGAAAAGCCTTACTAGAAGGGTAGTGCAGCATACAGCACTGCAACATGTTACCGGTGTCTCTCCATCCTTGAAAGCCTTCAAGACACTAAGAAAGAGCAATTGCTCTGCTACCCTGAGGTTAACTTAACTTTTTCCTCAGAGGAGAGCTTTGAGCGTCTTTTGAAAGTGTTTACAGAGGATGCCACACAGTTCTTTTTGGAGAAAATCAGTCATCACTTTAGTCCATTTAGTCTTCCAGCAGAACATTTTATTCTCATTAAGGACAAGGAAATATCAACCAACAACTCAATTAACATGACACAGATCAAACAAGCCCTGTTAAGCATTTTCTACTTAACATGTGAAAAAAGAGTCTAAAGATATCTGATGTGTCCAAACCATTCACATTAAAACTTGAGCTCATCCTTTAGCATAAGCTCAGCTGATGTTGCTTCTGTGTATAGCAAAAGGTGGAAATAATTTAGTTACCAGAACAGCTGTGTTTAACAAGTACTGAAGCACTGGAGTTTAAACTGCATTTACTGGTGTGCTATTAAACTGCTTTCCTCGCATCTCTTCAGATTCTTAGGCAGACTTGCAGAAAGCCACAGCAGAAAAACGAACTTCTCCTTTTTCACGTTCTGTAAATTGTCTGCAGATCTTAGCAGAATCCTTGGGGATGAAAACATACAGCTGCTTAGACTAACCAAATACACTTGCTGTAGAGAACAAGTCTTTGCAGTTCCTCTCTGAGTCCCACCAACTAAGTTACATAGTCTTATAACACCAGCTAATAAATACACTTAACAGGTATCTAGCTCTGGGGGATGATACCTTTAGTTGTCATAAATTTAGCAGATTGAAGCACAGACTTGCACATCAAGTAGGTACAACCACTATACACCAAATGCAGACTTCTCACCTTTTTATAAGCCTTGCTTTCAGGGAAACAAGCAGCAAGGGAGAAGTCTTACCTTCAACAGCAAGTCATCTGAGCTTGTGCCATGGTTTACAGGAAATGGCATACGGCCATCTGTAAAAGAAATACTTCTGAATTAGCAGAACTGAGCATAGTGGACCCAAACAAGTACACACATGATGATATTTGGGAAGTCAGAACAAATTGTCAATAGTCTGACTGAGATGGAAACAGTCTTCTCAGCTCTACCAGTGACAACATTCTTTAGGCCTTCAATGCAACCCATTATCAGTTAAAATCTTCAAGTGAAGGTACAAACTTTGTTTTGGCTCTGAGAGCCTCAGCAAACAGTTTATTTAGCACAAAGTATCTTGCCTGAGCCCCCAACACTGTTGTGCAGTGTGAAGTAGGCCCAGTCCAACTGCAGAGTTCGCAGGACCTTACCCAATTCATACAGGTGTCCATCCACATTGACAAACAGGATGAAGTGGAAGTTCACACTGTTGTCCTCAACCTTAGGAGATACGATCAAATATATTTGTTAGATTGAAGCTAGTACTGCAAACCCAATTTGTGACTACAGAACAGAGGACACTTCAACAAGAAAGCAAATGACTGAAAACTTGTTCAGCTGAAGAGGTCTGTGGCAAGACCTCTACAAGGTCAAGCACCAGAAAACCTAATGTACAGTCATATTTTCAGACTGGGTCTGGACCCAAATTTTCAATCTGTGTTTGAGGAAGAAATCCTGAACAAGTATTCACCCATGAGTCACTCATTTCTCTTTCCTCATGACCTGTAACAGCTATCTGATAGACAAAACAATGTTGCTCTACCACCTTCATTAAACACTTTTCCCAAGATTTTACACATTCACATCTTACCCGACATTGTCCTTCTTGCGCAACAGAATTGTGGACTTCTTGTATAGCCTTAAGAGAAAGTAGATACAGGTTACTACATCTTTAGGTGGTGATAGCTCTCAGCAGTTTGTGTAGTTCATATACCTTATTATTTGCCAAATGCTTAGCTCTTTCTTCAGGAGACAAATCAGCTGTTTCATCAAGAAACTTCTTCAGGGCAGACCCCTCATCTGCACAAGATGATCGAACATTTTATTCAGTATAGGTAAAGCATCAGTCACAGTTTAGATGCAGCCCACAGTAATCAATACTTTTTGCATTAACTACAAGCCATTGCTTCAGCATGTAACTATCTCCAACGTAAGCACATTGTAACTACCACTTAAAGTAAGCTATTTATCCAGAAGATATTAGTAACAATCTACACAAACAACCAGAATTGCTTCAGGGAAGAGTGCTTCAGGGTACTCTGGATGTTTGTTTTGAAATCACTTTCAGATGGGATTTAGCTTTTCTGATTTCTGCACTGCACACTTGGCAGAAATGTTCAATCCTGTTTTGAAGAAATTCAAGAAAGGTACCATCTGTAAGGACACATAACTACCAGAGTATGGGTAGAAGAAATTGTCTCACTGCCTTCAAATGAAGGCAGCACTTGCTCATGATGGGCTTACTTTGGTTTTCCAGAACATAAATTAGTAGTGCAGTACTAAGATGCACTGAGTTCTAGCACATAAAAGATGTGCTGCATCATTGCTTCACTCATCAAGAGTGTGTTATTTCAGTGAATCCTTCTCAAGAAGAACAAAGCAAAACTATGCTTAAATGCTCATTATGCCTTCCACATATGTTTTCCTTTGTATAAAAAGGAATCCCACACCACAGAAAGGGTCCAAGTTCTGTTAGAATACTGGTAGTTGTATTTTGCAGATCTCAAGTCTTTGAACAACGAAAGAATCTTTTTCTATAGTAAAGAAACCATCAAAACTATTACCTCAGTAGGAAAAAAATCTCCTTACAAACCCTTATCTACACAACTTCTCCAGCAAAAAGAAAACATGTTTTAGACTGATTTACAGGCTACTCTGAGCACATCGATTTACATTAGACATAAGTAGCATGAATAACTCCATCTCTTCTATTGACATCAAGCTTAACGTCAATAACTACTTCTGCACACAGTACTTCCTAATTACAGACAGACTTTGGTCAGTCCTGCTATGGGCCCTTTTCCTCTTGCATTGCTTAGAAGGACAACACCTCTGCAGCTACCAGACAGGAGTCAAAGCACATTCCCTTCTGTGCTTCAGGCAGTCCACATGCCCCTCTCCAAAAGCTGGATGATCCACTTACCAACTGAAACAGTACAGCATGCCTTAACTTGGCTTGCATGAAAGCCCCACCTGTCTCCCAAAAGCCCATACCCATGCAATCTGCTGTCAAAAAAAATGGAAGTTCAAGCACTTCAGAACATTCATACTCACCAAGTTTCAATTTGTCCTTGTTATTAGCAACTGCATGTATCAGACCAATTGTCCCACAGGAGTTACTGACTGTCTGCTTCAGGAAATACACCTTGGAACTGATCTCCTGGTCCTTTATTCTCTCAGTCTGTTGCTTCCTGAAGTTCTCATGCTGTAAACACGTAACTGTTTTAGGCATTTCATCACAGTCCTGTCTTTGTATTGTGCAAACCACTGGACAAGTAAGTTGTTGTGCAGGAGAATCAGTATCAGGACTGGACAAAGATTTACTCAGAAAGTTGTCTTTGTGGTACTAATAAAGCACCATATGTCTAAACTGGATTCAGGCCAACACTTAATGGACTACCTGCATGACTCAGTGGTGTCCAAAGGCACTGTTCTTAGCTTCTCCATCTGTGCCATACACTGGAAATAGCTTGGGGTGGGAAATAATATAATGGATAGGCCCTTTTAGATCCTCTCCCTGTAGCTTCGGTCCATTGAACAAGACTACTCAGCATGTCTCTACAATAGGCCTTTGGACCTTTAGAATTATTTGCCTTCACGAGCCCCTTCCCATCAGAACAACATATAAACAACTGTAAAATCCATCACTATTGAAGGTTATAATCCTTCCTTTTAAGAACCCGTTACTTAAACTTGATTTCAAAGCCCACCTTTAGCATCAAGTGGACTGAATGTACTAATATATATATTAAAGAAGTAATGTAGGCCTCTTCAGATCCAATGATTCAGCATGGTAATGGAATTGCTATTCCTCACACTCAAGAGTGCTCATGTTTTTTTCCCCTCAGTCTGATATACAAAGCAAAGCCTCACAGGAACACTGGGATGGAACGAAAGCCCTTGTTTAGTTGCTCAGCTTATTTCAGTTGAGGCTATTTGGAGGCTAGGACCAAGCACAACACCGCACCAGTGCCAAGCCCCATCCATACCCAACCTTCTGATGCTTGGGTGGATGACAGCCACACTCCTGACGGCAGCCAGTGCTACCCTGTGCGGGAGGGGACACCCACCTGCTCCGTGAGCGGGAACAGCAGGAGCAGCGCACAGGCCGGGGTCGGCACGGCGCGCAGTGCCTCATCCTCGAAGCCCAGCACGTCCACGAAGCGCCAGCCAGGACCCACCCCGAGGCGGGACAGCACCTGCACGGGGCACAGAGAGCGGGTGGCCCGGCCGCGACACGCCCGTCCCCGCGGGGCGCGGCCGCCCCAGCCCCGCCGCGCCCGGTGACACAGCACAACGCGCGGCACCGCC
>VZTI01001176.1:358389-370426 GCA_013397865.1 Struthidea cinerea | reverse complement strand
GCCCCCGGCGGTCGCTCCGCGGCCGAGCCGCTGGCGACGCTGGGGCGCGGAGCCGCCCACCCGGCTCTTATATAGGGGCGGGCTGTCCCACTCCGCGCGGCGGCGGGGGGAGAGGGAGGAGCAGGGCACGGCCGAAGCGCGGGGGGGCGCGGGCGGAGGGCCGCGGGGCGCGGGCGGAGGCCGGGGGAGCCCAGCCGGAGCTGCGGGGCCTGGGTCGCGCCGCCTCCGCGGGAGCGGGGCGCGGCCGGCGGCCAGGGGGATCCCGGCCCCCTGACGTTGGTGTGGAGAAAGTGCTGGAAGCGGGCCGGCAGCGTGGGCGAGCGGCTGGCATCACCCAGGGCAACAGGTTTCTCCTCCACCATCAGCCCAGCCCCTAGGCTCTGTGCATCCCGAAAGCCAATGTCTACGTTTATGTGCCTGACCGCTCCTAAGCAGCAGACCCTGCCCTCTGTGTGTTGCGTAAAGTGTACAATGGTTTTGATATTCAACAAAATCATTAAACACTTATTTTTAAATTTCCAGTGTGATAAATCCGACATGAAAGTCTCCTGTGCTGATTTTATGTCTGCAGTTTGGACCAACCCCTGAACCAGTCCAGTGAAGCTGGTTAAAAAATAGCGGGCTTTTTATCTTTTATTCATGACCTGACAGTTTCTGCGCACAATGTCTTTGGACTAGAACATGTCTGAACAAGGAAACAAAACCAACCTGCTCAAAATACTAGAAATCACGTGAACTCCCAACAGCTTTTCAGATTTTACTGGTAAACAGCCTGATGGGAGCCTTGTGGATAAGCGAGATGCTTCACAGTTGTCTTTCAAACAATGCAAATACTGAACAAAAGAGTCAGCTGAATGTCTGCAATCTGTTTGGTTTTGATGACTTTCTTCCTTTGGTTTTTCACCATGTTTCAGAACGATTGGACCCCAGTGCAGCAAAATTTCTAAGTGCCTGCTTGATTTCAAGCGCATTTAAATTTACTTTAGATCTATTGCTCTGTAATTTAGTGGGGAATCATTCACATCAGGTGGTTGCACACGTGTTTTTGAACTGAAACCTATTCATCAACATTATTCAGTTTTCAATTAACTCCTTGAGAAAGAAGCCTACAGTTTATTCTTTGAAATATGGCCATAGAAGGTTCAAGATGCAGTCTCACTTGATAGTTCTACAAGACTTATTGAAGAAAAAACAGAATAGCAAGGCAGGTTTTGTATTTTGTGGCCAAAGCTGGGATGTTTCCAGGCAGGATAAAGTGTTGAGCAACCTCGTCTGATCTTGTAGCTGATCATGCCTTGAGCAGGAGGTTGGTCTAGAGATATCATGAGAACCCTTTCTGAAGTACCCCATGATCCTGTGATTCAGTCTATGCAGTACAGGGAACAGCAGTACACACTGTTCAAAATCAAAGATTTCTGGGGAGGACAGGGGAAAGTTTCACAGTAAATTACAATATCATTTATTTCTGCTTTTTTCCCCTTTAGTGTAGCTGAAAACAGTCTTTGATGCCTGTAAGCAAGCTAAAAATGGCCCAAAATATTAATTCTACATATGGTGTTTTGACTATCTTTCCTTTTATGATGAACTCTTAGTGCACTGTAAGATGCAAAGATATCAAAGCAACTTGAATGAACAAGTCCAATGCTAATGGCCCCTGACAGATATGTAGGAGAGACTGCATGCAGCTCCTCTGAGAGGATAGCAAAGCACTCATCTTGCAGCCTACAAAAGAGAAAGCTAAAAAAGGCAAGAAAATCCTATGTCTGAATTGTGCAGCAGCAAATGGTGGTTGTAACTTCAGCCTGCCTCAGCAATGGCAGTGCTTAGATCCCTAGGTTAGTCATGCCTGGGATGGCTCCTGTGTCTGTGCTGTTGAGAGAGACTGCAAACAGTTGCACAAGTGAAATTTCAGGCTCTGCATACCATGTACAGCATACAGGAAGTGATAGCAGAACTGTGTCTGTGGAAGAAGCTGTCAAATCTATCAATACACTAATTTTAAAATAAACAGTAAGTGTAACAATATCAAACTTCTAAAACTGCTACTGTTGCATAAAGGTGCCTGTCTCCAGAAAATCACATAAGTGAGTGCTGTGTCATATGCAGTCCTCATCCACCTCATTGCAAAGATGAAGAAAAGCTCTGGACTATCTTTCTTCAGAGAAGATAGATGTGCCTAACACATTTCACCCAATTCATTCCCATTACTGCAATGAACTCACCTGGAAAAGTGACTGGACATACTTGTGAACTTTCTGCACTGTCCAAATGTAATAATAGTACTTGTGGTGTTCAACACTGTTCACAGTGTTAAGGTTTTGCTCAGATGTCTAATCAAGAAAGTGTGGACAGAGGAATCTTTGCTATATATATGATCTTTTGGCAGATTTCTTAGATACAGGTCTTGGTGCCAGTGTTTATCTTCTCATCATATTCCAGATGAAGATTTACATAAGGAAGAACTAGACCTATTGTTAAGGCCTGTTCCTGAGTTCAGAAATCTCCAAACAAAAGTATCTATAACAAGTAGGGTAGTGAAGGAGGCAAAGCTGGCCTTAGACAATGCAGAGTTCCTGAAATGGAAGCTGAGGCTGTATACTGTTCTTTAGAAAATAATTTTCCTATTGTCCTGCCAAAATCCAAGCCCTGAGGCAGTCCAAGTCCACATCTGCTGCAGTATCCTCACCTGCCTAGCAAACATCTCAGACCTGTGCTTTTCTTCATTTTTTTATAACTACTCACTTCCCAAGAATAGGTTTCCAAACCCATTCCTGGAAACCTCCTTAATTCCCTACTCCCTACCTTTAAAACAAGCAATTATTGCCCATAGCTGGCTGGTGGTGCCCAGGGCAGTGGGATGCAGGTACATGGTTGTGCAGGTGCTGGAGCCACAGCATTACTACATGTCGCCATTCTCCTGGTAACTGCACATTTGCATTTACCCTACAGTGAGTGGAAGGTGTTTGAGATAGCTGTGCTGACTTACTGTAAGTACCTCTGCTGGCTTGCAGGTAAATCCTGCCTGAGAGTAAAGGCTGCCTGAGGTAAATCCTGCAGTTAGCTCTGTTTTACCATAGCAGTGTGCTTGAGAGAGATTGATTTACACACAAATGCAGCATCCTTGCCTGTGGATGGAGCAACACTGATGCAGTGCCATGTTCCCCTTGGCATGCTTCCTGCTGTGACAGTGTCCCTGAAGCTGTAAACTTTGTGGGTCTCAACCCTAGCCCTAATGGCAGATCTGGGCTGAAGCTGTGGCCCAGATGAGAAAGGTGTGGAGCAAACATATGTGTCCCTGGTATGGTAGGATTATGCTGCTCCAAATCCTAATCCTAACCCTAACACAGATCCGAAACACAGCATTATGACAGGTGCTATGGAAAAAAACTAATTTCATTCCAGCTAGAACCTGTATACTGTGGCACAAGGTATCTGAGGCCACTGCAGGGACAGTGAGTGTCAGCGATCTGTGTAGGGCTATAACATCCCCTCTTCTCTTCTGGTAAATTGTCTGGAGCAGCAATTCCTGCATGAGAGTGCCCCAGCCTTTAATTAGAAGATCAGAGGGATCAATAGGCCAAGCAATTGAGTGCTTTTATAGAGGGCCTGGGTCCGTGAAAGATTTGAACAAGAAGAGAGACATCTGTTTGTTTCCGAATTGCAGCCAGGTTGATTTAAATACTTATGTGAGGAGTCTTGGTGACTCCAAGTCTTGCAGCCCAGCACGTGGGGAAGTCTAAGTCCAGTCACTACTCAGCACCTGGCTGTCAGCTGCTACTCTCCAGGTCCATGGGCCAGGAGCTCTGGGCTGAAATGTCTCAAATGTCAAGCAGGAGACTTGCAAATGAAAGAAATTCAGAGCAGCTCAGAGCTGAGTTGGGAATGGGGAAAAACCCCCAAATCTTTCTTTACTTATTATAAAGGTTGGAAAAGTTATGTTCTTTGTACTCCCTTGTCCACAAGAAGCATACATTTTGGCTAGGAGATGGAATAATTAAGGGCTTCTGAGGTGGAGACATACTGAAGGGTGTGAACTCTGGTTCTGACCTGAGATGAAGACCAGCTGGAGAGGGGTAACACAGAAGGAATGCAGATAAAAGGGTCAGGCTGATGAAAGGGGCTGCTCTGCCAAGGACTGCCTTTGTGTGTATTGACTGCTAGCAGTGACTCTGCAATTGCTCTGAACTACAGCCAAGTCCACCAGCAGGTAAAGAACAAGCTCTACAGAATGCAAGAGCTCTTCTGGAAGTCTGTAGGTGGAAGTGTTAAACTGCTAAAATGTAGCTTTGAAGGCTTGCCTTGAGAGTCTCAGTTCTAAAGAGTGCAGCCTTGGTTTCCTTGATTTCAGATCTGTCTGGCAGGATGCTGATGATTCTTCATTTCATTCCTCTGCAAAATCATGCCCACCAAACAGTGATGGTGTCTATCAGAAGCACAGCAATAGCATGCTTTGTTTCACAGTAGAAGTAGGACAAACAGGGAGTGACTTCTTCCTCTTTTCACAGGGAAATGTAGGAGGGACATCATTGTTGACAAGGGTGTCTTAGTTTCCAATGAAATGATATACTGTCTGGTTATGGAAGACATGAAAGCTTGCAAGACTTGTCTCACTGGATAAGACAGACAGGATACTGGCACCTGGGCAATTGGCATATGTCTCCTTTCCCTCAAATGCTTTTTTGGTGATGTTAGTAATCTACCATTTTTCCTCTATGGGCAGGAATAATCCATCTTTCTAGTCCTATAGAAGTGAACAATCCTTGCTTCCTTCCTCTGTCTTTGTTTTGTTGACTTAAACATTCTTAGGATTAGTGTTTTTATCTAGAGACGTAAAAAATATATTTCAAGAGGATCTCATTCTGTGTAATGATTTAGCATAATACATGTAATAGCTAATAATAATGAATTTTAATTTTGATGTAATATTTGGATGATCTGTGATTAGGGCTTGCATACCTACTTACATTTTCATCCAGAGAATGCTTTCCTCAGATTAACAGGCACAAAATGAAACAAGATGAGCCATGTGATTTTAAACTACTGGCTGTGAGAGATGTAAATAGCTCTTGACTCTTGTAATAAACTCTCCAGTACAACACTGTGCCTCTTCCCAAGCACTGTGCTGTGCCAGGCCATCCTGGGGTGACCCCAGTCTGCTTCTCCCCTGCAGTCTTCAGTTTCTTCAGTCACAACTTCGCAAACCCTATCCTTAGATTTGTTTCTGAATGTTCGACAGCCATGCAACAGCACCCAGAAAGCATTAATCTCTGCCTGTGCTCTGAGACTGCTGGAAGAGCTTACCTCAGGATGAGTTTCTTGTGAAACAAAATAAAAGGCTGCTTCAAATCAGCTCTGGAGCACTAGCCACTCTTAAGCTGGAGGAGAGTAGCAGAAAAAAGGAGAGATGAGAAATGTTGTCAGTTAGTTGAAAGGATATCAAGACATTGACTCAGTAGTACTTTCATAGTGGTAGAGATGCACTTCCTCAGGTTTATGGGGTGCTGAGGGAAAGCCACGAGCCACCTCCCCAATACCTCTTTATGTCAGCAGTCTCCAACCTCTAGAATTAAACCTTTTCAGGGAAAGGACCGCATATACACCTTAAGGAGCTGCTGAGGGGGGACCTAACTTCTGGATCAAGTCTGTTGTCACCTGCACTCTCTTTACATGCTAGTGTAGCTTTGGTGTTTCTGGGGGGAATGTGAGGAGCAAATGAAGAAATTGGCTAGCCTGCTGTTGGATGAAGAAGGGAGAGGTATGGCTCTGCCAGAAGGGAATAGCAAGGGCTTTTGTGTCTGTTGAAGGAAAAAGGGCTTGTCCGGCTTGCACGACAACAGAGGCATCTGTAGACAAGGACTCTCATGTGAAGGGGGTTTACTGCAAAACCTTGTAACTACTCCAGTTCAGCACAACAAACCATCTTACACTATGGCCTGGAGATCAGCTATCATCTTTTGGGGAGAAGGAAAAGCAGACTGATGGTGATGGGCAGGTGTAAAAGGTATTCCTTCATGCTGTCTTTTTTATCCAAATGGAGACCTTTAGCAGAATTTAAAGTAGTTGACACTTGAAATCAGTGAACAAAAAAGACACTTAATGAAAATAAATAAATAAAAAACCCCAACCCCCTGTTTCTTAGCTAACTTAGTCACAGAATCCTGGAAGATGCTTGCTTTTTCCACATAACTGACATGGTCTTGTGTTCTTGTTGTATTTTATGAGTAGTCTTCTGGTCAACTATTTCCACCTGATCTTTATATATATGTTCACCCCCACTTAAATAAATTCTGAAATAAGTTGTGCTCAGCTTAACATGTTGTCTAAAAACTTCACTTCTGTTACAAAAATGCCCAGGGTTGTACAAGCTTCCCTGAACTCCTCCACATCAACAAGGACATATGTAGCACAATATTTACACTAAGTTGTGCCAAAGGATTTGCTTCCTAATCTACATGTACACACTCTTGAGAAGTGTGGGGATTTTGTTTTTAATTAGAGAAGTGCTCTGATCTAAAGCCTTAGCTGCAGACAGTGTATAAGGTGTTCAAGCATGGTTCTTCTGTTGGAGCTACTTCACCTGGGGAGTGATGTTGGCACAGAGCTGCTGCCAGTCCAGTAAGTGAAGCCAGGAGCTTGGGGTCCCTGGATTGCCCTGAGTCTGCCCTGAGCCTGCCTAGCTAGTCCTGTCCTGAAGTGGGTTGACTGTGCAGGACTGCATGGGAAAGACATTTTCTGCATCTGAGCCAGCATCAAACTACCTCTTCTTAATCACTCCTAATGCATACCTTAGAGTTCCTAGCCACTGCATATATTTGGTGTGCAGGCCTGGCGGGGTGGTGACTCAGAAGTGACTCAGAGCAGCACAGCTTTGACTCTTTCTCACTGCGACCACGGTAGAGAAAAAGCCTCACAATCTAGATCTGAGCTGCTCTTGCTTCTCCACCCTGTAACAGCATACAGAAGCATTAAATACGTCCCTTAGTCATGCTAGCAAATTGTGTTTTTTAGGCTGCAAAGCCTTGGCTGTTCCAATGCCTGTGTTAATTACAAATAACAGTAGTTATCCACTTGTACTTGCAAGTCAAGGCTTTGATTTCAAAGTGCATAAGAATGAGAGACTTAACCTTACATTAATAGCCACTTTCCAGAAGTACATCTGGCAGAACATAACCTTTTGGTTAAGTTTATAATGCTGACACAAAGTGTTTTACACGTGGTGACCACTCAGTGTCTTGTTAATGCACTACAGTTGTGTTCTACGTGCTGCTCTTACCAGCTGGGCCATGCAGCAGCGCAGAGGCCCAGCTGCTCTGACGCTGCTGGGGATGTCACTGGTGGAAGGTTGTTAGTCTTGGCTCAACTGCAAGCAATTAACATTAAAAACACAGTGAAACAAATCCAGTTGGGAAACATCACCCCTTTCAAGCTGCCTTTGACCCAGCCAGTCTCAGAACCTAACCGTGTAGTGCCCTCTGTGTATCTTCAGATGCTGCTCTCAGAGCACCAACCCTGCAGAGAAAGGGAGGATTTTTTCCCTCTCTGCTTCAGGAATTTTTTCACGCTACCCAAGGAAGAGAGTATTTCCAAATGTCCACCTTTAGAAAAGTGTTTAGACAGTGTTTGTCACTGATAGAGAAACTTCTTTTCCGAAGGTAAGTTTAACAAGCGCTGGTTTGAAGTGTTTACCCAAAGCACATGCTGGTATGAAGAACACCATCATTTGGACCTTGAGCCATACTGTTTTAGTGGAGGAGTTTAGCTTATGAATGTGCATGCTGAAACAAATCCCTGTCTCAGTGGAGAAAAATATTTAGATTGTGAGGGAAACTACACTATGGATCAGAAAAACAATGGGACTCTATCACATTCTACAGTTGCAAATATAAACGCAAAACATGCTGCTCTTTCCTGTGTATGTTTATACACGTAGGGCAAAATTCCCATTGAGTGCATTTGCAGCCTGGGCTTTTCTAGCTGTATTTAGGACATTAGACACGACTTTTGTCTCTCTTGTTTCAGAGACAAAGCACTGGCCTTCTGCTGTTAGTAAACCTAGCGTTTCCAACTTTATCTTAGCTTTCTGTACCTCTAATGTGTATTAGTGGATGCGAGTGTGTATATATGCATAATATAGAATCATAGAATTCTAGAGTGGTTTGGGTTGGAAGAGACCTTAAAGATCATCTAGTAAGGATGATAGAATCATAGAATGTCCTGAGTTGGAAGAAACCCACAAGGACCATCAAAGTCCTGCACAGGACAACTCCAACACTCACACCATGCGTCTGAAAACATTTTCCAAATGCTTCTTGAATCTGTCAGGCTTAGTGCTGTGACCACTTCTCTGGGGAGCCTGTTCCAGTGCCCAACCACCCTCTGGGTGAAGAACCTTTTCCTGATATCCAGCTTAAGCCTCCTCTGACACAGCTTCATGCTGTTTCCTCAAGTTCTGTTCCTGGTCACCACAGAGAAGAGATCAGTGTGTGCCCCTCCTCTTCCCCTCACAAGGGATTTGTAACTGCAATGAGGTCTCCCCTCAGTGTCCTCTTCTCCAAGCTGAACAGATCAAGTGCCCTCAGCTGCTCTTGTATGACTTCCCCTCAAGACCCTTTACCAACAATCACAGCCCTCCTTTGGACACTCTCTAACAGCTTTAGATCCTTCTTGTATTGTGATGACCAAAACTGCACACAATATTTAAGGCGAGGCTGCACCAGTGCAGAGCAGGGTGGAACAATCTTTGCCCAGCTGGCGATGCTGTGCCTGATGCTCCCCAGGACACACTTGGCCCTCACGGCTGCCTGGGCACTGCTCACTCATGTTCAACTTTCCACTGACCAGGACACAGAGGTCCCTTTCCAAGGTGCTACTTGCCAGCATCTCGTTCCCCGGTTTGTATGTATAACCCAGGTGCAGAATCTATCACTTCTCCTTGTGAAACTTCATTCAGTTGGTGATTGCCCAGCCCTCTAAACCATCGAGGTCTCTCTGCAGTACTGCTTTGCCTTCCAGGGAGTCAACAGCTCCTCACAATTTAGTACTGTTGGTAAACTTACCTATTATACTTTCAGGTCCTGCATCCAAGTCATTTATAAGGATGTTGAAGAGCACTGGACCTAAATTAGAGCCCTGTGGAACCCCTCTAGTGACAGGTCACCAGCCTAATGCCATCCCACTCACTANGGGAGTCAACAGCTCCTCACAATTTAGTACTGTTGGTAAACTTACCTATTATACTTTCAGGTCCTGCATCCAAGTCATTTATAAGGATGTTGAAGAGCACTGGACCTAAATTAGAGCCCTGTGGAACCCCACTAGTGACAGGTCACCAGCCTAACGCCATCCCACTCACTATAATCCTTTGTGCCTGACCCGTGAACCAGTTGCTCACCCATCCCATGATGTGTTTATCCAGCTGTGTGCTGAATATTTTGTCTGGAAGGATACTTGAGAGACAGTATGGAAAGCTTTACTGGAATCCAAAAGGGATTACATCAGCTGGCTTCCCTTGATTACCTAGGTGAATTAACTTGTCATAAAAGCAAATTAAGTTAGTGAGACAGGACTTTCCCCTCATGAAGCCATGCTGACCGGGACTGATGACTGTGTTGTCAAACGTTCAAATTTTTTAAATAACTCCCAGAATAATTTTCTCCATAATTTTACCAGGCACTGAAGTAAGAATGACAGGTCTGTAGTTCCTAGGGTCATCCTTCTTGCCCTTCTTGAAAATTAGAACAATGTTTGCCAGCTTCCAGTCAACTGCGACCTCTCCAGATTCCCAAGACTATTCAAAAATCTTTGAGAGGTCTCAAAACCCCTATCAAGGGTAGCGACACCTTCAACTACACCGGGCAGGTTTCTCAAAGCCCCATACATAGCATGAGTGGATTACCCATTCTGGCCTGAAACATGGCTTTCCTGACTGCCCCCCAGGGAGCTGTGCTGATACACCATCCTTGGCTGCCTGTTGGGCAGAACCTGCAGCGAAGCTCTTCCAGGGAAAGCTCCAAGGTGCCAGAGCAGCAGAGCTGAAGCACAGCAGCTGCTGGCAATGGAGAAGTGTTTTCCTAAAACTTCCAAGCTGTGCTTTATTTTGTGCTGTTTGAACAACTCAAAATATTTGTTGTCTCAAATGCAACCTACATTGCAAAATCTCTGTTGTATTCCTATTTCTCAGTTGTAGGTAAATATTGGTGATCATATGTTTCAGTGCCCATCAGGGCTATAGTTCCCATTTTAAGCAGCCAAGGCAAGAAAATCTAGGTAGATGTCAGCTTCGAAAGTGTGACCTATTCTTTTATTTGACTACCTATAATTACAGGCCTTGCTCTGTGGCAGCTTTTGAGTATTTTTGTCCACCAGAGCCACATAAAAGAGTAAGCGGAGTTTGCAGAAAAGTCAGCTCTGAAAGCAGCTACCGGCTTCTAGCAGTGCCTTAGCAGCTACTGTAGCATTTAGAAACTCTGCATTAATAGCAGCTTTTTTGTCACAAACAGCAGCTTTCCCCCATCTAGCCTTTCCAGCTAGAAGAATTGGACTGTTTTCCTGCAGTGGTCAGTTGGTATGTTCTCCTGTTTCAAATATGGTGATTGTTTGTGAGCAAACACAGTCACCCTGCTCGCACCCCTCAGAACTTGCCTGTAATAATAAAAAAAAATGGAACTGCCCCTGTTTGGATGAGTGGGTGGGCTGGGTAAATTCACCACATAACCAAGGAGTTTATATGCCTGAGGGCCAGTCAGGTCAGGCCACCTTCCCTTCACTCTCCCTGTAGGAAATCTCAATATACCGCTGTGTAACAGGCAGAGAAAGGAGAGATCAGAGAATTACATCTTGACAGATGTATAAGAGATCATTTATAATTACTTTACAACCATCCCTGGATGCAAGGCTTTCCATTCCTGAAGAGCTAGAGAGAAACTTCAAAATTACCATTCTGCCTTGCTTGGCATGCCAAGATATCAGAGAACTGCTGGCCTACAAATTGCTCCACTTGCACTTGTTCCCATACAGCCTTCGTTAACGTAGTGGCAACGTGCCTGAGACAGCTAATACAGCAAATGGGAGAGGGCTCCATGGGTATAGCAGGAGGTCCTGATTTAGTTCCTGGTTTGATTTAACTACTGGAATAATCTTATCTGATACTGATGTCTTGTGGCCTTTGCTTCTCTATAAATAACACTGGGAAGTTTGTCCATGGCAGAATTAATCTTTCACTATATGCTAGCCCGGGGAGCACTAGGGAGACAGGAATTCGAAAGAATGGGAGCGATACATGCTTTTCACACAGGTCCTGCGAAGCAATGTGTCTGGGGGACTGAACCCTCTAAGCATGTTCAAGCCTGTAATGAAAAATTACATGCCACGAGTCTACTTCTTAAATCTCCCAGCTGCTTGTGCACTGTGTGTGGTGGTTTATGTTTTTTTCCGGTAAATGATTTGATTTTGTATTTAAAATGGAGGCTTAATGTAGATGTGGGAAAATGTTAGAGAAAGCGTTCCAACGAAAATTACCATTCTGCCATAACTGAATTTTCTTAATTAAGTTTCTGTGTTCAGGATCAATACATTCAGCAAAAGACGGTGTGTTTCTCTGTGCTGTGGAAGCGCAGTGGCACCACTAGATGGTAGCCTTGCTTATTTCATGGTCACTACTTTCCTGCTTTCCGCTGCAGTAAGAGAGATGAGTTTCTCGAGATGGGATCATTGCGTACTCTATCCCTCTGCACGGACTGACCCGTCAGTAAAAAGCTGGTACATAGAAGAAAGCAGGGGAGAAACGACGAACTTTTCCTGAGAGCACGCTTGGGGCACAGTCAGTCCTGATGCAGGGCCTGCAAACCCGTGTGGCACTGGGGAAGGTCAGTTGCAGAGGTTAACTTGCCAATGGAGATGCCTGTGGAATGTCATTCCTTATTGCAAAGTCGGAGACACTTTGACCAAAATAAAATTGCAGTCAAGAGTTCAGACACAGGAACAGCAAGATGATAATGAAATTCTTTTGGTATGAGTTGATAATATAGAAAGGCCTCTT
>VZTI01001176.1:307587-348560 GCA_013397865.1 Struthidea cinerea | reverse complement strand
TTTTTTCCCCTGATACCCATCTGGGTGTGAAACCTTTGGGGAATGTGAGGTCTCACCAGGTCAGGTACCCTGGTGGAGTGGCAGGTTGGGAAATAACTCATATTTTTTGAGTCCTGTGGGAGTCTGCTTGCCTTTTTCTTTTTTTTTTTCCTTCTTTCCTTCCCTCTCTCTTTTCCCCACCATAATTCAAGAAAACAGCAAAATAACATAAGAACCATCAGTAAAGGGAGTGGTTTAACACAGCTGTATATGAAAAGATACATGTACTCAGACAAACAGGATTTTTTTTTTTAAGAAGTTTGCCATTCATTCCCTTAAAAAGTTCTCAAATTTAGGAAGAATTTTTGATGATACTTGTATATTTGAAAAGAGAAACATTAGAAAAAACCCGATGTTTTTAGTTATTTGATGTTTGCTTCTTGGAAAGGTTTGAGATCAGACTTATTGTTAGATAGCTTTGTAGGCTGGTAAGATGACTAACAAAGGATATTGAAGTAACACAAAGTAATGTTGGCTTTAAGCATGTGTTATTATTTAAGTATGTGCAACACCTGCTAGCAAACCATGCTTAATTATGTGTGTTTTAACCTTATTTTTATAATCTTTGCATGCTGTTATGTCAGCATTGACATGTAAATTTTTCAGTGAAATATCCTGTATATTTCCCTTTGCAAGTATGGATTTAAACATGGGTAAAAATGATGATTCTATATCTGCCAAAATATAGGAGGCTTTCTGGTAGAGGCATATGGGTATTTAGGGACCAGTAATTCTTTTTTGAAAACCAATATAGATATGTCCTTATGTGATAAAAATGGTGCTGTTTGTCAGGGAAACAGCTTAAGTGTTCCCTGGGAAGTTTGTCTTTGCACCCTAACAGCATGTCAGTATTGTGATGCCCTTGCACTGAAGTGTAACTCTTGATGGCAGACCACAGAAAATTCAGGTGTTCTCAGTGAGGGGTCTGTGTGGGGAAGGGGATTGAGAGGAGTGATTGGAAGGCTCTGAGGGATGTCAGTGAGGCTTGATGCCAAGAAGTCCTGAAATCATGGGATCCTCAGAGCATTGTTAAAGGTTTGTTCCTCAGGCAGGAGTCACGTTTCTGTTGTTTTCTGTCTTGCTTTGGGCTAAAATCAGCCAGCATGTGTTGCATGTTGGTTCAGAAATGCAGTCTCCATGCTCTGGTTTTGGCCAGCCAGCATATAGCAACACATGCAATGATGTGATGTGGTTCTACTTGCTCGTTTTTATGCAGAAAAAAGGGGGATCCCTCAGTGCTTCCCTGATCCAACCAGCAAGTCAGGAGGTGATGCTCGTTTTCCCTCCTTTCCAATGTGTGTGCACATTTTACAGGGATGGGAACAGCTGACAGGCAGGATATGGCAAGGTACATCCCTAAATTTGCTGTTTCCCTGGTAGCAGAGGCTCTGGTGACCCTTGCAGCCTCAGAGATGGGGCAGCTGAGAGCTGTCACTGTCCTTGCCTTGCAATAACCCTGAGGCTTTACTGAGCAGTCTACCCTGCCAGTCTCTGGAGAGGCCCCGGAGTTGGCGGCTGGCTGCCTGCCATCCTGCAGCACAGTGCCTGGCTCTGCTGCTGCCAAACCAGCAGGTAGGAGTGCTGGCTGGGCAGAAAACATTTTGTGGGATTTATCCAAAATAAATATCTAATTTTGCATGGGTGAGGCTGAAATTCTTCAGCTGCACTTCCTGCCAGAGCAGAAGAGAAACCCTCGTTCCTCACAATGCTTTTCTAAGCTTTTGTGCATGTGCAAGGTAAAGCTATTATTTTCCTAAATTTGGAGTTTGGATCATCCTTTCTTGAGTTGAGATGGATGTCTAGATCTATACTGCTTTGAAAACCTGTTTGAAGACATGTAACCCAAACTTCTCTGAACCTCCCCCAAAAGGCTGATTAGCTGATTTTTTTGCTTCTGCTCTGTGCTTCTACATAATCCTTGAAGTGTAAATATAGAGCTGGAAAAAATAGCATTTGATCTGGTATCCCAGCTTGCACTAGGACTTAAATTAGGATATATGAGCTTCTGCTATAAATCAGAAATTTGAGTTTGTAACCCCTTAATTTTTGGCCTGATAACTCCTATTACTCCTAGAAAGCCGTTAAGGTTCATGTCTGTAAGTCCCAAGGTTGTTTTAAATCCATGGGTTAAGTAACACATATGCAAAGGTTTAAAGTAAGACTGTCAGCCCACACAACATGCCGGCCCTAAAACCAAGCCTGGACAGTGTGGAGCTGATTCAGGACATGCTGATCCAACCTCAAACTTAACTAGTGTTGAGCTTTAGCTTCTGCTGCCTGTACTTTTGCTGTGGTACAGGGATGGAAAATTCACAGGTTGCTGATGTTTGTACTAGTGTCATTAGTTCTCCCAGAGTAATGGGGTGGATACTTTTTGCATAGTGTTGTCAGGCTGTCCTAGAAAACTCTTGCTTGGCACACAGCGTGAGTATGTCCAGAGTTTTCCTAGAGCACTCTTGCTTGGCACATGGCATGAGCATGTCCTGAGTTTTCCCTGCTGCTGAGTGCAAATATTCGCTATCTTCCTCAGGCAGCCAGTGTTCAAGCAGGGAGCTGGGCTTTGCCCATTCTGGAGTTGTTCTTCGAGCTGAGATTGCAAGCAAATATTTTTAACATGGGTAGATGCAATGTGCTGTTATGGCAGGATGTGAATCCTCCTTGCACAAGGTGAACCTGAAAAGAGGTGTTGAAATTCTAGATCCATGATGGTAGAGGATGAAACTGAATTTGAAGAGATTTTAAAAACTGACTGAGGAGATGCTCTAAGGACACACATACCCTGCAATTCCAAAGTGAAGATACTGGTGCTCCCAAAGGCTGGCTCAGGAAGAGCACCTGCCAGAGGGCTCAGGTGGAGGCAGGAGCGAGTACATAAATAGATGAAGAGGAATTTTAATTGCACAGAGGAGCTAGATGATGAGATAGGCTTATTTTGCTATTGCATTTTGCGGCCAAAGTGACTTGCATGGAGTTAGTCACTAACCTTATATAAAACTCTTCTGTGGAGCAGTGGGGAGGCATAGGCTGTGCTAAGTACAATATAAATGCATTTAAAATGTCTTCTGTGTTTCTTTCTTTTCTCCCCTTGTCTATTTTAAGGACAGACCAGGGTTTACCCTGTAAGATTGTAAGTACCCAAATTTGAGAACAACTGTGTTTTGTTTTGCAGAAACTGAAGTTTCCACATGGGAGTTTCACGCACAAGCTATGTTCCTTTGCATTTTCTTGGCTATTGTTAATGTAGTAGTGTCTGTAGCTTTTATTATCTCTAATTCAGAAGCATAAGCTACCTCAAATGCTTTCACAGCACAACAGGGAGTTTTAATAGGCCATGAGAGACCCTGTGCAAATCTTGTCAAGTGGCCACAGCTGGTTGGTAAAAATGGATGATTAAAAACTAGTGTTTTCCAAAGGCTTGTAAGTTGAGTGTGACAGGCTCGTTGATTAGCCATGTTTCTACCTCTGTCAGAAGCGGTGGGTGTAAGAACCTTTTCTTTGAAACAGAGCAGTGCACACATGAATGCTTGACTCTTGTGGAGGCTAATACTTTCTTACCTCAGATGGTATCTGCACACCATACAGGAAATGGTAGTGAAATTATTAGTACTTTTGAAATTGATGGTGTCGTGGTTTTCAGCCGCAACTAGAAAGCAACACAATATCCTAAACTTGATAAAATGTTTCAATTTGAAGCAAAGGACTTCGAGTTGCAGTCAACCTCACAATTTTACTGGGTGAAGTAATGCAGCTAAAGTGGATTGGTTTTACTGAGTGTCTGCTGAGGATTGACAGAGGCAAAGCACTGTAGTGAAATGACAGTGTGGGTTTGATACCCTCTGATGGGGAGCAAGTATTAAAAAAAAAAAGGCAGGTCTACTGGAAAGTCTAACTCTAGTGCTGTTATCTTAAGGGTCACCAGGAATGGCTTCAGAAACTGAGCTTACTTTAGAACAGCAGCTTATTGTCAGAATCAAGATCAGGAAATTAATTTCTTGCTTCTGAAGAGAATTAGTGTTAGGAGGCTTTTACGAGCTCATTTCCTTCATTTGCTCCATGCTTTTTCATGGTATAACAATATCTGTGTTTAAAACAACCTTTTTCTTAAAACATTTATCTTCAAAGATAAAAGCAAAGTATTTGTAATGATAGGATGGAATTGGCAGCTTTTAATTAGATGCTCTGAGTACAAAGTTAAGAAATGGCATGCCTACAGGAATTTTTAGATCTGCTGGGTTTCCTGTTGTCACATGGTTTTCTCCACATTAATACAACTTTTGATAATTGCTGCCTTGACCCAGTTACTCTTTTTATGCTTTCCTTTCCACATCGAGTCAGGCAAGTGTAAACATCTAATGTATGATAGAAATGAGAAGTTTTGTCTTCAGAAGTGAATCACAGTGGAAGGGGAGGAGGGAGAACAGCAAGTCTTGTGTTTTTTTTCCTGCGTTCTAAATGAAATCATGTAGGTAGATGCTGTGTTTAGGTCCTACCACACTGATGGGGTTTCCCCCCATATACTAATTGTGATAGATGAGTTTCTTAAACTGTATTAATTTTTTGAATTGAAAACTTTGTGTGCAAGTTACCTGTTAGCAGTGATTGTGTTGCCAAAGGAGGTCTGTTGATGCCACCACTCAGGCAAGTGGCATGTTTTGGACTTTACTCCTGTGAGGTGGTAATTGACTGCTGGCCCATACTATAAGGGCAGAAGAAGGTATTAAAAAGAAGAAAAGGTGTTTTTTAAAAGGAGGAGTAATTACCATCTTACTTTTCTGGGTAGGGCCATTGGTAATATGAAAGAAAGTAGTAAATTCTTTTTTTGAGGATAAAAATAGGAGCTAGGAGTGATGATAGTATACCAGACACTTTGAGGTTGCTTTTATCACAGATGATCTGTTTTCCTGAATATTCACAGGTAATCATGATCACTTGGGTCCTTCTGTCTTTGTCTAGAGGAAACAAATCTTGCTTTTAGCCTCCATCCTGGTTTTGTGTAAATCATTAATTGCTCTTCTGTTTCGTTAAGCTGCAGCCAACCATCAGATGTGGAGTCATATTATTATTAAGGAGCTCTAATGCTTTAATTACATGTATGCCACACTTCCTAGTGCTATAAAAGGGAGGTTACACACTGCCTGTGCATCCAGGCAGGCATAGTGGGAAGAGTACTTGGGATTTTTTGTGTAAATTTTTGAGTGACTGTTATTAAGACTGTCATGTGTACATAACCTTTCAGCATACAGAGCATAAATTGCTGCTCCAATTAAACTTAGAATGTGTAAGCAGTAGAGCTTTGCTCTGATGAATTAATTTTCATGCTCTCAGATAGCAAAATTGGTTGAAATTTGGTGGCTTAATTTCACATCAGTGACCCCTTTGTACAAACATATACTTGTTATCTCAGTGCAGCAGTGTGGGATTTCTGAGGACGAGCACTGCAAGCTGCCAACTGAGCTGAAAGGTCTCACGTGTCCCTTCTCCAGCATGGAGGGACTTAACACCTCCTCTCAAGGCCTGTGACACAATTGTGTTTTTGTCTGCAATTAGTTGCTTGACTAATTTCCATTGTTGGTGGTTACAGAGATAGCAATGCCGTTGCTCTATACTAGGTATTATATAAAGAACAGAAATTAATAGGTATATTTTGTTGCATAAAATGTGGATTTCCTTGAGGTAACTTTTCATATTGGAAGGGAAAACATGAACTTTGGTTTTGTCCGTCTCAGCAGACTGCTACTTCTCGGAGTAAGTGAAACAGAAGCTGTAGGAAAAGCTGTTCTTTTCTTGGGTGACTAAACATATTTTTATTCTCCATATAGAATCATAGAATGGCATGGGTTGGAAGGGACCTTGAAGCTCATCTTGTTCCAACTCCCCTGCCATGGGCAGGGACACCTCTCACTAGAGCAGGTTGCTCAAAGCCCTATCAAACCTGGCCTTGAGCACTGCCAGGGATGGGGCATTCACAGGTTCAACCTGTTCCAGTGCCTCATCACCCTCACAGTAGAGAATTTCTTCCTAATATCTACTCTAAACCTACTCTCTTTTGATTTGAAGCCATTTCCTGCTTTCCTGTCACTATATTCTCTTTCTCCATCTTTCTTGTAGACTCTGTGAAAGAGAACTTCATGTTTTTTTAAACCTCTACTCTGACCAATGAAGTATTGTGTTTTCATTCTTTGCATGCTTCTTGATTTGGTTCTAATAGAATATGAATATGTGTAAAACTTATTTATTTTTCGAAATGGTAACAGCCCTGGTGTGTTTGAACCAGTTCGTGTTTACAGAAGAAACAGTCAGTCTGCTAAGTTTTAGAACAGATATTAAAGGAAAGAATAGTTAAAGCCATGTGTGGAAAATGGGACAAAATGCAGCATAAGTTAATCTGTTGGTAGACTATGTCAGAGTAAATGACCCTTTATTTTCTTTTTCCTACCTGAAAATGTGAGTTAGGATAAGTATTTTTATTTCATCTGGTCTTTAATAAAACGTTTGTTGTAGCAGTCATTAGAGTTACAAAGCAGTTAAGGGTTGTACTAAAGGGGAAACAATAAAGGAGTGAAGGAGATAGGAGTGAGATATTGCCACAAAAAATTGTCAACCAGAAGTTAGGAATGCTCAAAATGTGCATTATTCTTGCTGGTATTAAATACGATGTTGCAGATACGCAGATGTATCTAACCATTATACAGAAGAAGTAGAGCCATTATACAGTAATACTGTAGAGGTCTTGCCTGGGAAGAAATGAATCATTTTGATGATGAGAAGTGAGAAATTTAATTTGAAATCCAACTTGGTATAATAAGGCTCCTTGTTCTGAACACAAGCATTGGCTTTACCCCACGTAGTACCCAGCATTTTGGAGGGACGTGCTTTGGGATTTCTTGTCCCTTGCTTTATCTGGCCTTTCCCTGCCTTCTTTCCAGCTCTGTCTCAGTTTGCCTGTTTTTGATCTCACCTTTTCTTTCTGAAGTTGTACAGTACTCTTCTTTGTGCTCATAGCTCTGGAAAAGCTAATTGAAACAAGATTTTGCTAATTGTCTTTGGAAGTGGCACAAAGGATGACTGGACTGGCTTGCTCAGCCTGGGGAAAGGGAAAAGTGCTCTATAATTCCTGGGCTTTGAACTGCTTGTGGCTATATGGTTTCCCAAACTGCGGTCGCAGTTTCCTCTTGGGCTGCTAGGAGGTGAATTCCAAAAGCTTCAGCAGAGTTCTGGTTTTTCTTGCTGCAAAAGCTTTGGCAAGGACTTCACTGCATACATAATTATAATAGTGTGTTAAATACAGAAGCTTGCATAATACGTTTCTATTTATTAAATACTATCGTTATCTGAATTTATAAAGTTCATAGCCATGTTGTGTGTGACCTGAAACCCCCCAGGTCTGGCGCTTAGTTTGTATGTTAGAGTTGCCTGTGTTAAAAATACGAAAGGATATCTCCTCTCCATGATCTATTTGAATGTCTTTAAATGTCTTACCCCTTACTGTGGGTAAGGGATTTGTATCTTTGAACATAGTGCTGGAGAAGGATGAGCAGACCTAGGAGCAATGCTAGGAGTTGCCTGCTCTCAGCTGTCCCCAATTCATGGTATGTAAGTTAGGGGCTGCCATCTCCAACCCGTGAAGACAGGGAGTGATGATCCAAGTAGGGTCTCTTCTTGTTCCTTGCAGACCTGCATGGCAAATCAAGGTGCCTCTGTAAGGTCAACAGAGAAGATGATAGAGCAAGAGTGAGGGTTGGCCTCTCTATATACCCTACTGTATTTAAAATCTTTATGGCAGCAATTCAAGTTTTTATGTAGAGAGTCAGTGGTGAACCTTTTATACAGGTGGTACAATCAATCCCATGTTAGACTCAAAGAACAGTGTAGAAAATATGCTTTTCCTCTCTAAAAGAAAGCATTTGCCACCCTTATTACTGATAGGTGGTATGTTAATTCTAAGTAACCCATTGGAATTGGCACGAGTAAGATGAGACAGACTGTGAGGAGAAGTGTTAACTTTGGGTCGCTCATGGTCAGGAATTAAACATGGCATTGTGCATTTTTAATTCTGTAAAAGATGTTGTTTCTGAAATTCTTAAACCTTTGGACCTGAATAGCTTGGGATGCTGCTATTAAGTTGTGGCAGGGATTTTGATGTTCTGGGAAAGCGTTTTTACCTGCCAGGAAAATATCTGTTCATTTCGCTTTGCAATATGTGGTTCCTTTGGCTTTGCTTTTGCATTTTAGGCAGTACTTTAACGTCTTCAGTACTTTGATTTTGGCCTGCTTGTGCTAGTAGAATAGATATGCTGAAGTACTGCCCTCTGATATAAGTGGAGCCTGAATCATGGTTGAAAGCCATGTCACTTTGTTCGTAGGAAATTTCACCTTCTCTCTCCCCAGGTTGGACATTGGGTAGTTTGCACACTGAAGAGTGCAGAGACAGCTTCGCTCTTACTTGAAGTATCTGGCTCTGAACACTTTGGCTTTAGGCTGACAGTGTCCAAGCACTGGCCAAGCTTGGAGCGTGTTTTTTATGTTCTTTCCTGGCAGACAGTGAGACCTTTGTAGTTTCAGGATTGTTTTTCAGATATATGCTTTTAGTCCTAGCAGTTCAGCTGGTACTTTAAAAAAATTGTTATATAAACCAAAACTACTTATCTGATGAGGGGGAACTGGAGTTTGAATCAGATTGGTGAAATTTTGAGATCAAGATATTCTTTAATTAAAAACATTCTCTTAATTTTTGCTATAAAGCATAATTTTTGCTATAGAGCGGCTGCAAAAGACAAGGTAAAATTGCCCTAAGCTAAAGATTTATTGACTTTGCTTTTTTTCTTTCCTCCCCTTCTAAAACAATCTGCAGTATATTGTGAAGTAGGGTAGCTGTGTTTGGACTCAAAAGTGTTTAGCAATGCCTAACTGACTGCAGTGGGTTTGATACAGAGCAGCGTTCAAAAAATGCATGGCTTTGTGTTGAAGGCAGGAGCACAGCAACAGACAATTACTAATGGGTTTTGTACATGATGCAGTGGGAGCAGGGTCAGGGAAGCTGTGGCACAGAGCAGAGGAGCTGTAAGCACATGTACTGTTTGATATTTCAGTCTGCTGTGGTGGGTTGGACCATAAACATCTCTCCCTGTTTCCCTTTTCGTGTTTTGCTCCCCGCCAAGGCAGATGTAAACTTGCAGTGTTATTTGAGGTTTCTCTGTACAGACCTACCTTTTAGCTGCAATTATGGCAGAACACCTTCCTCCCCGATGGGTAACCTGTAGTAGCATTGCTCATGTCCCTGTGTGACCAGAGAGAAAGATTAACAAACACTTTCCTGATGTAAAACTTTCCCCCAGGTTGAAATGGATAGGAAAGTTCAGTGTGGCTGGTTAGTTCTAATTTTCCCCCCTGCCCCAAGCAAATAATTAAAGGTTGCTGTTAAATTCACCTCGTTCTCTATTAAGTCGCCCTGGTCATATTAAACTGCCTAACTCAAGTAGTGTTTTTAGTGTTGGTAGAGGAAAGCATTATATTTAGAAAAACACTTTATTATGGAACAATTTTAAAATTATATGGAAACATAGTATTTAACGACCAATAGGATGATTTGTGTTGCAAGACATGAGAACAAAGGAGTTATGAATGTTGTGTATCTGCCATGAAGGTGCCTGCCTTCAGTTCCTGCATAACCACTTTGTGCTTAATCATGAAAGGATCTGTCTACATTGGCAGTGCTGGGGAATTTAACACATGCTCTAATGTCTAGTTTATGTAAGGATTCCTGCATATTTCAAATATTTGGTAACTGTGCTTATGTGTTTTGGGGGAAAAAGTGGAGGGAGGTATCTTGAGTAATATTTTTCAGTTGGTAGTAAAATAGTTACACATCTGTCTTTTCTTACTGAATCATAGATTTGATATGTAGGTGCCCTTAGGGCTTTCCATAGTCCCTGGGGAAGTTTCTCCACCTGGATTCTTAGCACTGGTGTTAGAAGTGCCAGCTGCAAGCTAGCCTTTCGTTATGTAAATGGTAACTAGCATGGTAGATACATCTACAGGGATTGTGTGACATCCAGGAATTGGCAGGAGGGAAACTCCTCTGGCTGGTTGTTGGTTTACTTGCAGGTCAACTCTTCTTTTATTACGGATGGTTAAGTGAAGAAAAGACTTCGAGTGAGTGCCAGGCTTTTTCTTCTTGAAAGACTAGTCAACAGATTGTTTAAGAACTTATAAACAGCAGGAATTAGCAGCCTGGCAGCCTAAGCTGTCACAGGCTTTGAATAGCATGTGCTTGGGAGCATTTTTCCTTTGCCTTGTCAGGACAGCTACATTTTACAATGGTCATTATGCTCCTGGCACGGTTTGCAAACACATCCAGTTGCGTTTGGCTCAACTCCCACTGCTGCGGTGTTTTGTTTTTCCAGAGTGCCTTTAGCAGCAGTTCCACACCTTTTATCAATCTGGCCTTACCACGGCATGGAAACAAGAAAGGCTTGCATAGAAAGTTACTGTCTAGACCCTGACTGATGTTACTTACGTGTTTCATCATCCTCTTCTCACAGCATGGGTCTTTTTTGGCCACCGAGGTAGGGAAAGCCCACCAGCTCAATGGAACATGAGAGGCAGCGCTGTAATGGGGAAGTTTTCCCTGGTGCTGAGTGGTGGTTTTAAGTTAGAATGGGGAGACTTTCTTAAAAATTTAAGTTTTTGTGTGTTCTTGAGTAAAAAGAGGACTGCTTTTCTGAAGTTACCTAATGCCCTGAAATACGTGCATTTAGAAGTTCGGCCGAAGTTGTGATACATCAGCACCTTTCAGTGAAAACCACAAAGTGTTCATGGCTAAGGATACCTTTCATGAACTTCCTGTTCAGCTCTTTAAAACCATTAATGTTCCAACTCCTTTCTCATTATAAAAGTTCTCTTGTTTTAAAATTTTCTTTTGTGCCTTGAAAGCTGCACTCTTAATTTTAAATGGACTTAAGAATTCATTTAAGACAAGTTGAAAGAAAAGGCAAAAAAATTCATTTAGGTTTTAATTTTTTCTATTCCATTTCTTTTCAGACTCCCTGCGCTTCTTAAGATTTAAGGCAGAGAGGCAGAGAAGCTGGGGGACGTTGTAAAGTGAAGGTTTGGGGATTAGATGTGAGTACAGCCATCCCATCTGCAGGGATACAAGAAAGGTGCTGCTGTTAGCTCTTCCAAAAGCTAGTTGTTGAATCCAGAAGAAATCTCTTGAAAACCTTCAAAGACCCATTCAGACTAAATGTAGTGTGTGATTTTAGATCCATGCTCTTTTTCAAAATCTTCAAGCCCACATCACCGAGCACAGACAAAAAGAATATGTGGAGAAGTCAAAGGAAGAATAACAGACATCTCACTGCAGCCAGCTGTGCTCTGACTTGGTGCTATCTCTTACTATTATGAAAAACAGTGTGTGGCATCCTTGGTTGTAAAAGCTGGTTGTGGAGGAGGGCTGCATCCTGCTTGGTGTTTCTAGCTGAGGACGTGCATGTTGAATGATTAAAAGAACAATTTGGGAAAGATGTTGCTTATGTGACTTCAGTGTTGTGCAGTGTTGGGGTGGTAGCAGTTTATGTGTCTCTGATGTGAGGGTGGTAATGGCCTTCTTAACTCAAGTAGAAGTTGTACAACTTGGTACTTCAGAGCTTCTTTTTGGCAGTTGAGATAAAAGATACACGCTGTGGTTAATGAAGGAATAGTGATGATAGGAAAAAAAGTACTATCAGACACTGTTCTAACAGCTGTGGTTTCTATGATAAAGACATATCCCTTCACATAAAACAAACTGCAGTTTAGGAATTAAGCCTGTTTTGAATATAAATTGATATTTAAATTCTGAGAGGAAGTTTTCTTCTGTCTCCCTGAAGCTCTGTGAAATCCTTTGAGGGAGAAGGGAGGGAGGGCTTAGAAAGCCATTTCTGATGTTAAATGGCTTCTGAAAAGGTAGGCTCATCAGACCCTGAATTTGGGTTTTGGGAGTTAGTGTTCACAGGGTGGGAAAAACTTTATTGAAGAGCAGCTGATTCCAGAGTGCCAGAGGTCAGCTGACCTGGAGTACCCTTTGTGCCCTGACATCAGTCCCTGGCCCCATTCCCCTGCCGAAGGAGGGGCTGGTGGGATCCTGCCTCCCCAGCTGGGGGCTGACTGCTCTCTACGGCCACTGGCACTGCTGCAGCCCCTCTGTGGAGTTCCCTGGCCAGTGTACTGTGAAGCTGAACAAATTCCAGTGCTAGCCAAGCCTGTAATCAGTTAGGTAAAAGGTGAAAAGAACAAGGAGGAGAACCAAAAAGTGATAGCTGGGTGTGAAATATCACCAGGCCTTTATTAAGGGATATATGATTGACAGCTACTCAGCATCTTCATATGTGTGTGTGCAAGGTGGGCCAAGGCTTCCATCACAAGTGCTGCAAAGGCTAACTTGGTTGTATCCCTACCTCTAAATATTCTTGGCACATTTGAGGGTGTCCTCTGCTTCTAAAGTAATTGTTTCTGTATCTCTGCTCTATCTGGTGCAGATGTTTACCTCCCCCTTACCCCCAAGAGCCTCTAGTGTAAACATTTAGTCTAAACCTGATTTATTTAGGTCCTTTAACTTTGTGCTTCTGTGATATGAACAATTTTATACAGTGTTCTGAGAAGTTGTGAACTCCTGTCACAGTTTGTACTCAGCACACTTTTTTTGAAGAAGAAGATAAATGTGAAGAGCATGAATTAGAGTTCAGAAACTCTCCTCCTGCTGTGCTCAGTGTTAGAGGGGAAACGAAAATCTGGAGGGAAAAGTTGTTGTTATGGCAGCAGAAATAATTTTTAATTTAGACTTGCTATTCAGATGTCGCTTTCATGTTTCCTATTTCAATCTTGAAAGAAATCTGTGTATTATATAACGAAATAAATGACTTTTTAATAGGCATATAACTAGTATCTCCCAAAACTCTGTAATTTAGGCACTTATGTGAATAATAGTACATGATACATAATAGTATGTTGCCTTCAGTTTTCCAAACTCTTATTAGAAAGAGTAATGATGCACAAATGTATAACTTCATTAGGTTTTTATATTTAGTACTTTGCAGCCCACTTTATGCAGATATCTTTATTTGTATTGCAGTGCAATTGAACCACTGGAATAACTTTCTGAGCAGTTAGGCTGCCCAGTTATGATTGCAGTGAGTCTGCAGAGATTAATGAATACAGCAACTTCTCTAGGTTTTAGTTTGCTTTCCACTGAGCAAAGTGTGCTGGAAGGAACAGTTGGGGAAAAATAATCTAGTTTTAACTTACTGGGTTAGTATATGGCTTGCGTCTGAATGGAAGCATTGGCTCTTAGCATCTGCAGAAGACAGCTGCCTCATGGCTGGGGCCCTCCTCTGAGAGGTTGGGCTCTGATATCTTCCTGCAAGAGTGTTAGTGGTTCCAGTTCCCTCCTGTGGACCCACGAACACTCTTGCATGAAGATGTCAGAGCCCTGTGGAGTTGCTGTGTAAGGGGGACTTTCACTCCAGTGTAGTGGAAAGAGCAAGCTTCTGCACTGTTTCTGGAGAGGACTAACAAGGCTCCTCAGGAATGTGTTTGGCCTGGGGTCCATGAGCACCTTGAGTCCTTGCAGTGGGTGAGATTTCAGGAAAGTCAAAATGTTCTCATTTTAAGTGCTTTTTTCCCCCATTTTTCCCCACCTTTTTTACTTTTTGCTTTCCCTCCTTCTAGTGTGCTGCCCACAGTGAAATGTTGTATGCAGTGATGTATGATGTGCCACAGAAGTCACATATGTTTTCCCATCGGTGTCCTGCTTGTGTTTGCATCACTTTGCTTTCTGCAGAAACAGCCTTTCATGATAGCTGAAGCACGGATTTTGTGCTCGGAATTTACATCAGACTTCCTTGTCTTTCTTTTGCAAGTGTTTGTTCTTTGTTTCAGACTGTAAAAGTCCAGACACCGAAATGACATCCTGAAAATACCAAAAGGCCTCTGGCTATTCCGGAAGAATTGAAATTGAATTCCCATTTTCATCAGAAAACCACTAATCATAGGCTTATGTGATGAGCAACTCCATTGTATGTTTGAGTACAGATAGCTGTTGGGAACTGGTCTCTTGATACATGCACTGCTCCCTTCAAGTCTTTATTTTGCTTTGATCTTAAGTGGTCACCTTCAATATACCTGTGAAGCTCATAGATCTGGACAGTCCATCTTTTTCTGCAAGCTGTTACCTGAAGTGAAGTGATTGGTCTCCCAGAGAGTAAAATCTACTGAAGCCCAAAGGAGAATGTAGAGCAGAGCAGCAAGCAGTGAAATGTGCTTTTTATGACTGGAGTTGATGAGTTTGGAGGGGGAACAGTGGAGGATTTTCAGTTGCATCTCCTTCGGTGATGACAGTCTTATCTTCCGACCAGGCAGACTTGTTAAGTGTTGGTATTTCCTCGTCTGTGGGGACAGGTAGGAAAAAAGGAAGGAAATTACAGGCTGCATGTCTGTTAGTATTTTACAGTGATTTTGTGTGTGTGCAGCTCCATCGTTGGCATGGCACTCCTGTAGCTCCATTACTGAATATTCCATCCCTCACTGGGATGTATCAAAACACAGTTTGCTGGATAGTTGGGTGGTAACTGTTGAGCTTTTGCCCAAGTATGGAGAGGCTTTCCTCATGTTTAAGGACTTAATCTCGTGATACTGGTATCAGGAGAGTGAGAGAATCTGGCCCTCATCTTCTGTTTTGGTAGAGATGGTGTCTGGGCCTTCAGTAGGTGGAGAAAGTGAGTGGTCTTGCGCAGATTAGAATGGGTTACTTTTCCTGGGATCATCTCTTGGGCCAAAGGGACTTTTAAAATGAGACTCTGAGGAGAAGACAGGATTTGGATGAGCTAGAAGATGTTACCCACTGGAGGAGCTAACATCCTGGAAAAGCAATGACTTGGACAACACTACAGGTTGCTTTCCTAGAATAGAAAGGAAGATGATGTAACAAATTCCGATGGTCTCCAAGGACCACTTAATTAACTCTGAACACCAGAAAAATGTAATCACAGTTTTTTGGCTTACAGAATGGCAGAAAAGGCATAAAACATATCTTTTTCAGCTGGAAAGAAATTCTTCTGGACTTGTTTTGAGGGCAGCAAGATACTTTAATCTTAGGGACATTGATTTATCTAAGCTTCAAGCTAGGACATTTTTTCCCCAAGAAAATAGATCTTTGCTCTTGCTAAATATATGCTTCCTGAGGTGAATGGGTTGAAAAGTCTTTAGCAGCACAGGCAGTACTGAGAAAATCATTAGGAAATGTGTATGTTCCCAGATGCTGAGCATGCAATTTCTGAAACAATTTAAACTTTGCACAATTTATGGAGGGGGTTCTGTTGTTTGTATTATATGTGGATTGACGAGGAAGAGGGAAGCTCTGTAGCTGGGATAGATGTCTGACGAATCTCCAGATGGAAAATGCACCAAAGTGTCATTTTAGTCAATACTCTAGAACTATGGGAGAGGTAGGCCTGAGTTCAGGAAACATTCAAAGGAGAGCTATTTTTCCTTCTTGAGAGGTAGCCAGCTCTGCAGAAGTTAAGCATTTCTCTGAGTGGCCCTTGTGTATTGTTCGTGTGGAGCTGTCCTTCCTGCTTGCTTGAGGATCAGTGTCCAGGGCCTTACGGTTTTCTGTAGAGTTGTCTTTGTGTACCTCGTATCCTTTTGTCTCTTGGCACTGTTTGGTTGGTGCTCTCTTGTTTTCCCAACCAGGTGTGCTTTGTATGGGTGGTAGCCAGGAAAGGCAGAGAGGAGATTATAGGGCAGGTAGAATCATGGAGTCATTGGATGTTTTGGATTGGATTGGAAGGGATCTTTAAAGACCATCTGGTCCAAGAACCCCACTGCTGTGGGCCGGGACATCTTACTGTTTGCTAGACCAGGTTGCTCAGAGCCCCATCCAGCCAGACCTTGGACATTTATTTACAGGGATGGGGTATCCACAATTCTCTGGGCAATCTGTTCCAGTGCCTCACCACTCTCATAATAAAAATCTTTTGCTTATGTCCAGTCTAAATCTACCCTTTCTCAGTTCAAAATCTGTTCCAGTTTCAGCAGGTACTACTGCTCCTCTCTAGGGCTCCTTCTGTCTGGTACCAGAGCCAGACCCACTGTGGAATGAGCTCTATCTGTGCCAGACAGAGTGGTGCTGTTTGGGACTGGGCGAGATTGTCAGGGTGGATCAGACCCTGTGTCCGTCTACTTTCAATACCTTGAAAGTCTATGAGGTGTCACTGCTGTATATTTCCAGAGGAAAAAGTAGAAGCATCTCCGGGTTTTATGGGGTAATCTCTCCCACTGTTGTTTTACCATGGTCTGTAATGGTTGGAGGTAGACCTGTGCCTTTAAGGTTGTTGATAAATGAATCTTAGTAATAAACCTGGCATAGATGGAACAATTGTCCTGATCCTGATCCTCACATAAAATGTTCCTTACTCGACTTCCGTGACCTCCTGCCGGAATTAGTTTTTGTATTTATATACTCACACACTCTTTTGTATACGCAAGCAGAAACTGCCAGGCTTCCTTTTCCAAATGGTTTTCTGTCTTATCATAGTTGGGTGTATTTCAGCAGATTTGGATTGTTCAGGAAGACAGTGTATTTTGAGTGTTTTTCCATTCCCAGAGCCAGAGTTGTTACCTCTTTCTGAAAGAGGTAACCTTGTCTGGTTTAGCAGCACCTTTTGGAGTGACTAGCACACCATGTTATAATAAAGGAATCTGCACTAGTGTCCTCTAGAAGACATTAATTAGGCTAACATTACTCTTCATCTCAGTTCTGTTTATGCAAAGCTATGGAATTTGAGGTTCTGCTTTTTAAACCATGGCTGTATCTTGAACCTTTTGCTGAGCTGTTTGAAGTCCCTTTCTAGATGTTATAATTAATGGTTTAGTTAAAAATACTGTGAGGTTTTATAGCTAGCTTAAAAGCTTGCAATTAGGGCACATTTTTTAATACTCAAATCCACTGGTGTTTTATTTCTTGTCCTTTCATGTCACTTATTTCTCTCTGCAGACTCCTCATGGTCCTGTCAGATACTGGTTTACATCAGAAACTGTCATCTTCTGAGGTTCCTACGTTTTATCTCTCCCTGCTGCAGCCTTCCTTTCAGTTCTTTGCATTGTGAGATACTTCAAAAGACAAGGATGTGGGAGATAGGTTGCCACTCATCTTTGCTCTTGTGCACACTGAGCCCTTAGACTCACCCCTGCAGTTGGTCTCCCAACCAGGGTTTGATATGTGTGCATCTCACCACTTGCCCATCATCTGGTTACCTTGGCAAACCCATGCTGCCTGGGGAGCTGCATGTGGCAGTCCTTGCTTCCTCCTTGGTCGGGTGGGCAGTGCAAAGCACACTTCATTTAAAATGTGTCAGGAACCACTGACTGAGAAACCTGCTCTCAGACGCCAGCGTGCCTGTTGTGGTTGGCCGTGTTACTTCGGAGAAGTTCAGGTTTGTGTGGCAGTTACTAGTGGTAGCCACAGAGCAGTCCAGTGCGGGTTCTTTTTGCATTGGATTAGTTTTGTAAAACACATCCACATTGATACTGCTGTGTATAGTGCACTAGTTCAAAGAATGAAAGGCCGTTCAGGTGGATAAGGTAGTCTTGCCTTGGTAACTACAGCTATTTAAGAATTAGGAAGAAAAAAAATTATTTTGCTTGAAATTATTTGAAGTGTTTTCTTCTTTGGCCTGTAAATGTCAGTTGCTTTAGAGGCATTAAAAACTTGGATATCGTCCAGCTGTTCTTGTTCTTTCCCCCCTCCCTATTTAGCTTTATGCCAAGAAACATAACCTCTCTAATGACTCAAGCATGAGAGCTCTATTTTCTTTTATTTTTTTAGTCCACATTTTATATACACATGTATATCCTGTTAACTTTTAAATAGCAGCTGTTTGGAATTAAAGCTAAGTAGTAATGATGAAACTCTGTGCTTGATTCCATGGTGTAAAAACTTACAGTAGTTCAAACTTGTGGAGAGGGAGTCCCACACGCAGTGAGATGGATTGGCAACTGGCAGATGCTCTCAGTTGCTCTGAACTGTGTGAGGAGGGGGCTCAGCCCAGGTTTCCAGCTGACTTCCAGTACCTCCCATCCAAAATTGATTGTTGTGACTTAACTATCTCTAAGTACATGACTAGAAAAGTGTAAGATTTGAAATACAGCTTTCCAAGTATTTCTGTGTAGTAGCCAAAACTTTTCAGGAACATTAAAGGGATAGTTCAGTATCAATTTTTAATGGCCCACAATGTGTTATTTTAACTCAAAATGCGTAGTCCCTATATTGACAAACTGAGGCTGTATCACTGTATTAAATAAAAAATCACGCCAAATTCCGTGTATGTGGTGCGCTTGATGGTGATTAGAGTTCAGTTTGATAACAACTCCCATTCATATGTTGCTTTGATTTTTGTTGCACATGAACCTTAATTTTCAGAGATTCATATCTGTTCTCTATTCAAATGTTAAAAGAGGTGTTGAGGTAGCTTCCAGCAATAAAACTAAACTGACCAGCTTTCCTGTGAAACTTCCAGAACTTCCTGCTTCTGTTCTGGCTTAAAGTTTATGATGTGAAAAAAACACCCTTTCTTCTGTCATTTCCACAGCTGATTTTAGCCAGAATGTGAAAGCAAGGAAGCATTGTAACAGTAATAAAAAAAACCACTTAATCAACATGATAACTTTGATTTCTAATGAAAATGATCAGAGCTTCAGGTTTCTGTCCTTGATTTTATAAAAAAAAGGTGCCTTTATGCCTGCTTGTAATTCACATATTAAGATCTAGGTGCATACATGTATAGATATATATAGATAGAGAGGAACACATGAGTGTAGGAAAAACCAAGCAGCTGAATAAAGACAAGTTTTCTGTAAAAATTACATAACGTGAGGAACAACTGGAAGATTGAACCAGATAACAGAGTATATGTTAGTTTGAGGTGGTGTGTGAGTGCTGCCTTGGTGTTCCTCATGCAAGCATAACTGCTGAGATCAAATTGTGTTTGAGCGTTAGTCAATAATTCTATATGCATAGGTCAAATATTTTCCAGCTCTTAATTGGTTTCTGCATATAGTGTGCTGATGGTATCCATTATCAGAGAATCATTTAGGTTGGAAGAGGACCTCCAAGATCATTCAGTCCATCTGTTAACTTAGCACTGTCAAGTCCACCACGAAACCCTATTTCTAAGAACCATATCTACATGTCTTTTAAATGCCTTCAGGGACAGTGGTTCCATTACTTCCCTGGGCAGCCTGTTCTAATGCTTGACAACCCTTCAGTGAATAAGTTTTTCCTAATATCCAGTATAAATCTGCCTGGCACAACTTGAGGCCGTTCCATCTTGTCAAATGACTTGTTACCTGGGAGAAGAGCCTGGTCCCCACCTGGCTGTAACCTCTTTTCAACCTCAGCTCTCTTGTGAAAAAGCTCCCCTGAGCTGCCTTTTCTCCAGATTAAACAGCTGCATCTCCCTCAGCTGCTCCACGTAAGACATGGGCTCCAGACTCTTCACCAGCTTTTCTGCTCTTGTCTGGACATGCTCCAGCACCTCAAAGTTTCTCCTGTAATGATGGGCCCAAAACTGAATCAAGTACTGATTGCGGCCTCGCCAGTGCTGAGGACAGGACAATCACTGCCCTGTTCCTGATGTTCCTGGTGTGTTTCTACCCACGCTGTTTCTGATACAAGGTAGGATGCCGTTGGCCTTCTTGGCCACCTGGGCACAGCTGGCTCATTTTCAGCTGGCTGTGGACCAGCACCGCCAGGGCCTTTTCCACTGGGCCATGTTCCAGCCACTCTGCCCCCAGCCTGTGGTGCTGCAGGGGGTTGTTGTGACCCAGGTGTTGGACCCAGCATTTGGCCTTGTTGAACCTTGTCCATCTGGCCTTGGCCCATTGATCCAGCCTGTCCAGATCCCTCTATGAAAGCCTTTGTGTCCTCCAGCAGATCAACACTCCCACCCAACTTGTGTCATCTGCAGGCTGTCTGCAAATGCCCTTCATCTGCTTGTCCAGGTCATCAACAAAGATATTGAACAGAGCTGGTCCTGAGCTCTGGGTCCCTCCACTCATGACTGGCTGCCAGCTGGATGTAACTCATCACCACTCCCTGGGGCCAGCCATCCAGCCGGTTTTCTACCTGAAGAACAGTGCACCCACCCAAGCAATGATCAGTGAGTTTCTCCAGGAGAATGCTGTGGAAAATGGTATCAGAGGCTTTACTAAAGTCCAGGCAGACAACATCCACTTCCAGCATCTCTCCAAACACACAGTGTACAATCTTATGGTTGTTTCTACTAAATTGTAGCCAACATGCAGCAAAAGCATGGGAAGGGAAGAAAATCAAACTTGTTAAAACAAGTTTTAACATCAGTGAAGGAATAAGAAAAGGGTTAAAACAATAAAGTGGTTGTTAGTATTTGATATGTAAATGAGTATAATTCCTGAAGTAGGTTTTATTTGTTGAGTTTAAAGCTTGGAAGCAAGCTGACTTTGGATGGTGGTGTTTATGGCAAGATACAGATGCAATAATGCAGGGAAATATGCTGTCTTGTTCAGCCAAGCGTTGTTGGAATTTTTCTTGTAGTGAATAGTATCTTGTCCCCCCCACCTTCTGCACTTGGTTGTTGTAGAAGGATTATCTGCATTGCACATAAATGTGCTGTGACTGTGGAAGAGATCTGAGCTGGTTTCATGCCATCTGACTCAGGACCAGAAGCACTGCGCCTGAGCTTGGGCTGGTGCCATCTCAGGGATGGATGGATCTCTGTGCTTAGGGTCAGCATTGCTGTTGTTTCTAGTGTACTCCTGTACACTTCTATTACTCTTGGTTTTACATCTACAAGACTGTATTTAAAAGAAAAGGCTTTATAGGTTAAAGAAAAATAGTCATCGCTTGCAACACCAGTCACCCATCCAGGCATTCAGTCCTTTGCATCTTTACTTTGTAATGTGAATAAAATTTTATCTAAACAACAGAACTTGGACTCTTACTGTAATGTTTTTATATAGCTCTCTATCTGAAGGTCTTTAAGCCTTACTGTTTCATAAATTGGCTTTGGGTTTCTGTGAGGAGAATAATGCTGATATATTCATCAAATTTAAGGGATTAAGATGAGGAGGAAGTTAAATGCTGTGAATAATGTGTTTGAATTGCAGGAACACAAACAGGGTTGTATGAAAGATGTTAGGGAACAATCTGTTCTCTGTTACAGTTTTAGAGATCTTCAGTGAAAAAGAGGACCTTTGTGTTTTTGCACACCCTGAGGAATGCACTCTCTGGTAGGTGGGGTACCTCTGAATGCTTTTAACAGCCTAATTGGCACATAAACAAAATCACCCCATAGGCTGCTTTCTTAGGGGAAACAAGGACTGTGCTTGTGTGGTATGCATTTCTGGCTAGATTCAAGTAGGGGTTTTTGGAGTCCTTTCACATTTTTTGTGGTAACCCTCTGAACAAAATATTTGGAGAACACACCCCTGTGGTGTTCCTAGGTCTTCTTGTTTGTCAATGATCTGTTTGAAATCTGTGTTTAGAAGAAAAGTACTTGACTGTCTTTCAAAGTGCACCTTTGACATATTTCTATGCTCTGCATATTTAATATGAAGAAAATACTACTGCGATATGCTCTTGAGGTGCTGTTTGACAGTGTAAACTGGTAGTTTTGGCGATGATGCCTTGTAGTGAAACTTCAAGTGTTAGACTGCAGTGTTAGTGGCACGGGTTGCTGTGAAATCGGACTTTTATATTAGAAGCAACTGGATGTGTTTGTGATTTCTGCAGTGAGCAGACTGTTCTCTGGGGTGAATTTTCTTGATTAACTGTCAGACTCTTAACTTTCCAAAAGCCAGCTCTTATCTGATAATAGAAAATAATGCCTGACTATTCACGTTTGTGCTGAGAAAAAAGGAAGGAAGGCTCCCTGTTCCCCTATGTGCCTTGGGGAGGCTAGGCCCCTCGGGCTTGTGCAGTGTGCTGAGCATCTCCTCAGCTCTGTGTGCTTCCCTGCCATTGCTGCATTTCCCAACTAGCCCTTTCCTAGCAATGGGTATGTATTTCTTTCTAGCTAGCTTACAGTGCTGCAGGTATATTGACAGAATTATTTCAAAGAAGTGGAACAGTTATGCTTTAAAAATACCTCAGACTATGGAAGAATCTGAATTTCTGTAATGTTAGTATTTAAGTCTAGTAGCTTTATAGTGCCTACCATGGGCTTTTCATTTTTTAGTTGCTTTTTTCTTAAAAGTCAGCACAAATAGAGAGGAACTATTGCTGCCATCAGATTCCCCTTTCCTTGGGAAACTGTGAATGGTTATGTATGACCTTAAAATCCAAACCCTTACTGGAGGACAATGTAGCAAAATGTTCTTGCATCATTCCTTATGAATATCTGTGTTCACATTGGGTTTTGGTTTTTGGTGTGGGCATGTTTGGGGGTGGTGAGGGGGTGTTTTAGTCCTAGCCTAAATTTTCTGTTGTTATTTTAATTTCACTTTCTTCTGTTTTTCCACTTTGCTTATTTACTTACAGAGGCCGAACATTTGATATCTGGGTCAGCCAAACTGTGTAGATGTGCTCCCCTTTCATTTTAGCTGCATACTAGAGATATTTTTCCAGGAAAGTTTTGTGCCCTTTATTACGTAGAGCCACAGGAGCTGCACAGGGATTTTTGGTGTGTTTCTGCATCGTAACCAACTGGTTATCAGTGACATATGAACTCCATGTTAAAAGGAGTATTGAGTGGTTCACATATCAAGTTGTTGGATTGCTTGGTGGAACAGAAGTAACATGAACTTGATCAAAACAGATTAAAAAGCTGGATAAAACCATCCAAAGTCCTGCCTCCTTATTCCCTTGCTCTTCTGAGCATTTTGCTGTGCACTGGCTGCATTTCCTTCAGTAGCAGCCACTGTGGGTTACAGCGCTACCTGCCAGCATGGCAGAACCTCAGGCTGACCAGGACAACAGCTGGGCCACTCAGTCCATTTTTTCTGGTTTTGTTTCTTTTTCTAATGCATAGTGTTTTCTCTTACGATGCTTATGTGCTTTGTTTATGTGCTTCCTTTCTGTGGAGAAAAAGTATCATAGATTTGTGGGGTTTTTTCCTTCATCACCTCTTGTGTTCAAAAGCAAGTGCCCTTGTGCAGTATCGTGAGTAGCAGGAGGCTGGCTATTGAGTGAACTGAAAGGGAGTGGGTTTTTCCCCCTCTGTTTGGAACATGTGTGTATGATGGTGATCTGCTAAAGACACTTTACTGACATGCATGTCTTTCAGTTAGTGAAGGAAACTGTGTTGGTGAAGTCTGGAGCAAGGGCTGAAAGCAGGGAGGTTCCATCCGCACTGCCGTGTTGCTGCGATGGTGACCTTTCTCCTTCTGTGATGGTGGGGGGCCCAGCAGCCATCCACAGCTGGGTGAAGCTTGCTCTGCTTGGACAGAGCAAGACAGTGTTAACGTGGTTGGACCTGCGCAGTGTACCATAGCCCAGCAGTGTGCTATTTTGGGCAGGGTCAGGAAGTGGGTGATTCGCTTATCTCTTAGTGGGAAGGATGCTAATGCTCTGGAGGATTCCTGTCGTTCTTGTGATGGAAATTGGTCTGGGCTTTCACAAAACAAAGCATTGATGCTTATAACGAAAAAACAAAGTCCAAACTACTCTTGATTCTTGTCCTTGGGACTGTTCTTGCTGAAGTAGGGTATCAGCTTCTAGAAGCAACTGTTTCCTTCACTGTGTAGTGGCTGCTGGCCTGTGTGTTTTGGGTCAAAGTATCGTTAGGCATATGGGTATATATCTTCCTTTTTAAAAAAAAAAAAAAAAAGCTTCTGGGTGCCTCTTTCAGTTCTTGATCTCCCTGCTACTCCTGCTTTTTCTGAGCTCCAGCAGGGACAGTCTGGGTCTAGTCATCAAACATGGGATGACTAGAGGTGGTCCTATCATGGTGTGTTTCGTGAGGATGCAGTAGCAAAGGTCAGCGAGCCAGGCTGGGAATCACTTGGTAGGTAGAAAAAGGAATTAGCTGGATACAGTGACTATTGCTCCCTAGACCTCAGTCAGTGTGCAGCATGGTGAGTACACAGGAGGTGCATTTTTAAGATAGTGTAACCAAGCAGAGGAGTAGTTGAATGCAGGGGGATGCTTCAGAGTGACTTCTCTGGAGAGAATGTGCTAAAGTGTGCCACCGAAATGGTGAGTTGTGGTTCTTTAAAACATGACATTGAGTCAGCAGTGTGCCCTGGCAGCCAGGAGGGCCAACTGTGTCCTGAGGTGCATCAGGCACAGCATCACCAGCTAGCCAAGGGAGGGGATTGTCCCGCTCTGCTCTGCACTGGGGCAGCCTCACCTTGAGCGCTGTGTTGGTTGTCACAGTGTAAGAAGGATATAAAGCTATTAGAGAGAGTCCAAAGAAGGGCCATGAAGATGGTGAAGTGTCTAAAGAAGCCATGTGAGGACCAGCTGAGGTCACTTGGTTTGTTCTTGGAGGAGACTGAGGTCTGCAGCTTCCTCATGTGGGGGAGCAGAGGAGCAGGTGCTGAACCCCTTTCTCTGGTGACCAGCAATAGGACCTGAAGGAACAGCATCAAGCTGCACCAGGGGATGTTTAGATAGGATATTAGGAGAAGGTTCTTCACCTAGAGGGTGGTTGAGCATTGGAACAGGCTTCCCAGAGAAGTGGTCACAGCGCCAAGTCTGCTGGAGTTCAAGAAATGTTTGGATAGTGTTCTCAGGTACGTGATGTGATTGTTGAGGTTGTCCTGTGCAGGACCAGGAGTTGGATTTTGATGATCCTTGTGGGTCTCTTCCAACTCAGGATATTCTACAATTATATGACTTAACATGTGCAAGCACAGAGTGAGGAAATATTTGAGACCTTTGCAGTGTGCTTTGCAGAACGTAGTAGGAGATGCTTCAGCATAGCTCACGCTAAGAAATTTCTAAGGAAAGATTTACTGTGAAGAGTGTTTTTTAGGAGGCTTGGTGTGGAGGTGCAGAGATGAATATGCTGCAGTTTTTGTTGGCGAGGAGCAGGCCTCTGGCTGACACATCACTTGGTAGGCACTTGTGACTTCTTCCTGTTTAAACTGGTTAGTTGTATTAGATGGGACCATGAGGAAGTCAAAGTACTCTGTTTTCCTTCAGTGATGTTGAAACTAATTGGATTTATTAGATCAAGGGAGGGATATAAGCCACAGGTAGAAAATTTATTCCAGTTCTACTGTATCTAACAAGCTCTTATTTTTCAAATTTATTACCCTGTGTAATGTTATGCTTTACTAGTCTGAAGTAATTTTAGCGAAACTGAGTGCTCATTCACTGGCTTCTGCATCCCCAGAGAAATTCTGTGCTTTGAAAGTGCTTTCTGTTCCACAGAACTTCTGTTCTCTTTAATTTTTTTTACTATGGCCTACTGTTGCTGTTCCATGCTCTTGCCATAAAGTGGTGTGTTAAAACAGGATGCCTTTGTCTGTGCTCAGGCACCACCGTTTTGGAGGGCAGGAGAAGCTGGTGAGAGGGATCAAGTGGCTGGTGTTTACAGGCCCCTGGGGGAACCAGGCAAAATGGTGCCCATTCATGGGGCTCCAGTAGTAAAGTGTACCTTCCCTGGTGTTTCCCTGCTGTTTTATTTTGGCTCTGCGAGTTGCCCAAGCTGCAAAGAGTGCCTGGCTCTCAGTGCTTTAGGATATTTTGGGTAGCTGGAATGGCTCTGCCATCTCCTCTGTGCTTTCCAGGCAGCAATGAGGGCATGGAGGGCATTCTCTGTGCTGTGGGGCTGCTGATGACGTCCCACTTGTCCCATCACAAGCATTGCTGAATGCAGACTGACCCTGTGCTGATCAAGCACTGGTGGTAGGTGTCTTTTGTCTTGTGCTAAATAGTTTTGGCAAAAGGTGGCTTTTGAGTCAGAGCGGTCCTCATTGGTGACTCTAGGTAGGCACAGTGTGATTGCCTTGGGTGTTATCTGCTGCTGCCTGGTCATCTGTCTGGCTTCTGGGCAGTGGGAAGGGAACGTGGCAGTGGAGGGCTCTTGCTATGCTGCCTTCAGCGACTGCTTTCCTCTAGGTAGTTTTGGGCTGTCTCATGAATGAACCCTCAGTAGTCTTGCCAGAGTGCTGTAGTTCTCAAAGTCCTGTGCAGTTTCACTGGGGAATTGTGGATGTATGATGAAACTCACAGGAGATAGGGACAGGATTTCCTCTTTCCTTGATAAAAATAGTCTTTGGCTAGGGAGGAATTGCAATTCCCAAAAACTTAACTCAATGCACTGGGCAAAAATGGGCTTGCTGGGGGGAGCTTGCTCCAGGCTTGTTCATGAGCTTCCAGAAGGTAGGAGTGCGGTACCATCTCTGACAACCAAAATGTTGAGAAGAGAGTGGCCAGAAGTGGGAGAGGAATATTCCATAAAAATAATTTGTCATTGCCAGTGGAATAATTTCTCTGAGGGTTTTGGAAATATTTGGAGCTAAAGGCTAACTGACTAGCGTCTGGGGCTGGCATCCTCTTCAGAAATCAAGACTAGCAAGTGGAGGGAAGTGAGTACCTGAGAATACATACAATTCTGATGTTAAAATGGACATATCTTGTATTTTGGGAGAGAGGTAGATTTTTGTCCTGCTTTGCAGTTCTTCCTTAAAGGAAATAAATAACACTCTCTTTGAGTTCTGATTATTTGCAAAACAGAACAATTATGTTCTTCTTTCTGATGTTTATTATCCCAAAATGTAAGAAGGAGGACTTGATGGGAAACCCATAAACAGGCAGTGTGGGTGAGGGAGCTGGTGTTTGCTACTCGTGTTGGCCCTGTAGTGTTTACAGAAAGCACAGTTTGCCATTGGACCAGCTATAGTCTGTTCTGGAGGTGTAGGGTGACTGTGTGCTGCAGTACATTGTCTGACCTGCTTTTTGAATTAAATTGGTGTGGTTTAATAATGAACATGCTTCTTCCTATGGTAACAGGACCATACCCCTGCAGAAGGTACTGGTTCTCACAATGTATGTGGTCCCCAATTCCTTTTGTGACAAAGAGAGAACAAACTTGCCCCTGTGTTCTCTTCACTGGTTGCATTTTGACAGATAAAATGATGTAACAGCGGAAATCCAATTTTGACAAATTTTGGCTGGTGGGTAATGCATACCAGACTAGTTTTGTTACTAAGTTACTTTAAAAAGGATAGCTTAAATGAATGATTTGTTTGTTGCTGCGTTAGAGAAGAACTCCATCTCAAGTTAATTATTAAAGACTCAGCCTTATTTGAGTCCGTAAGATGTTTGCTTATTGCTTTTTCCTTCTTGAAAAAAGGTTGAAGTAGTTCTGCTGGTTTGGACTATGGGGAATGAAAAAATTCAAAATATGAACTGCAGTCCTCTTACTTACTGGTTACCAAAGAAATCTAAATAAAGAATGCTCTGCAAATAGTATAAATACAGCACTTTGACAGCTCTCACTTTCTTAAAAACACATGCCATTGTTCAGATTTCTGTAGTGACTGATCAGTAAGGGCCACTGCACACATACTGAATAAGATTGCTGTATAAGTGCTGTATTTATACTATTTGCAAAGTGTTCTCAGTATCAGAAAACTTTTCTGTTACTGATTTTTGATATCAGTTTGTTGTTGAGACTGGCTGTGGTAAATGAGACTAGAAAAGGCCGCTCTGCATTCATAGTGAGAGCTGCAAAATGCTTAAGATTTTATGAATTATGAATGAGTCACCTACAGAACTGTTCCTATTATTCCAGAGAGAAATGTGACCCAGTGACATGCAGAGCAGCCACCTTAAAGCTACAGATAGAAACTCAGGAAGCAACAAGATGTCTCATTCTCTCTCCTGGTCTGGCTTGCTCACTCAACTTGTTGCATAGCCCAAAGGTGGGCAGTGGAGGTGAGATGGCTTTTTGGATGTCTTTGGCCTCTGCAACTGGCATGGTCTGACTCACAGCAAGTCAACTTGTGGCCTTATATCTTTTTAGGAGCTCAGATTTGTTGCAGAGTAAAACTACTTTGGGTTTCCTCCACTGTCCTTAGGAACACATATTATGCATTTCTTATCTGGTGGAATCTGATGGTATTTTCAGGACTTTTCATTGTTTTCAAAGTCAATAATAAGACAGTATTTTTGAAGCAGTCACTGTGGTTTGTCAGTTTTCCTCTGCGTTCACTCATGTTATATAATGTAAATCACTTTCATATTCCTTTGATTTTTTTTTAAATTTACTTTTTTTTTCCTGGGGCTGCTTAGCTGGTAGTAGTAGCCTCCTTGCAGAAAGAGAGCTAAGGATGTAAGAATTTTAAATGAGTTTCCATCTGGTGTTGGTTTTGGCTTGGAACAGGAATAAAAATGCTGTGCATTTTTACGAAGTAGAGGATTTTTTTTTTTTTTTCTTCTGATAAGTAAAAACAGACTTGAAAAAGCAAAATGGAAATTTACAGATTTCCAGAGCCAGGTCACTGAGTTATGGCCTTCTATCAGCACACAGCTGAGTGAACCCAAAATCTGCGCTGTGTGATGATGCTCCGTGAGAGCAGTGTTTGGAGGCCTGCTCTTCTTTCTCAGTGACTGTCATTATTCGGTGTGGTTGGTGCTGCTCTGTTGCTGTCCTTCAGCTCTGTGCTTTGCGTGCTGCAGCAATGACCATGGAAGGTGCTTCACCTTTGCCCCTCTAATCTGAGCAACGTGCCTAGCTGGAGGTGCCTCTGTACGGAAATCACGTCGCTTCCCGTGGAGGACTGGTGCCTGAATGTACCGCTGAAAGCGAGGAGGAATACAGGCATCATTCACCATGGCTGATACCATTTCGAGGTCAAAAGTGTCTGGGGGACATATTTATTATTTAATGGGCGTTTTTTGATCTTTCAAGTCCTTTTTCTTGATGTCCTGCCAAAAAAGAAATAGTTATTTCAGTAGCAATTTTACAAAACCTTTGTGATAAGAAACTGATCTGAACTCAAAGTGATTTTTTGATGGATCTGCAATTTTGCTGGGTTTTCTGTGTGTGTGTGTGTGTGTGTCCCACTTTCTAAAAACCCTGTTCAGCAATTCTAGTGACTGTTGTCTGATGTTTTTTAGATGCTTGCAAAAACAGAAGATGGTGGAATTTTAGCTAAGCAATTATTTCCTTAGATTTGTGCTAATATGGTGTTGCATTTCTTTTCCTGTACTAACTCCTCAAAATTGAAGAGAGTTCTCACTAAGGCACAATATGATAAGGAAAAGTTAAATTTACATACAACGCTAGAGTTGTGTTGTACCTAAGTTACCCAAGTAATTATAATTTAGGGCACAAATATAATATGTAGATTGAAATACACTTAATTGCATTTGAAACAAATTCAGCTGCAAACTAATAGATGCTTTTTTTTGGATTTCTGGTTTATATATGGTGTTTGACAACTTGTAGCTATTATCTCTGCTATGTTCCCCTTTTCAAAGGAACAGAGATTCACAGAAGAGCACAGAATTGCTAGACTGAAGGTTGGGAAATAAGATGAAAATATTAAAAGTCCCCAGCTTCTGGCTTCAGTGAGTGCAGGGAAGGTCAGTATGATACTCGGCAGTAGTCACGGGCCATGTCCAAGTACACAGGACTGCGTTAGTGTGGTGTTGAATGGGGAGGTGGAGTTATGCTGCTTTCAGAGAAACAATACTGCTTTTTTCTGTATTTGTTTATTTTTTAATTGCCACAACTTGGAGTGTAAAGTGAAATTACCCAGCTTTGCAGCCTTGCAGCTGTATGCAATCCATTCAGTTTGGAGCACTGCTGAGAAAGAACTTCAGCTGTTTGGGTACACTGGGAGAAGAGTTCTCATAAACCAAAGAGCATCCTTTTAGCCTAATGAATTTGAGTAAAATGAAAATTAGTATTACAGCTAAGCCAGTGAGTTACTGCTGGAAGAGGCTATCCTTATTCTTTTAGTTTGTTTTGTGGGATTTCTTTTCCCCCACATGTTGTGTCATGTGGCCCTGCCCTCTTGTTTCAGCCAGTGCTGTGGCTTGATTTTATATATCACTAAGTGTGAGTTAAATACACTGCCTGGATTCACCCTACTCCCTGTGGAGGCTCCTTGAAAGGGTGCCAGAACAGGCACAGGAAGATCAGGAGGTGTGAGAGAAAGCTCCCCTGCGCTTCCCGTGGTCTGGGAGGCTCTGGATGTGCTGAGTCCTCCAAGTAAGTGGGAAGCCTGCTGAACAGAAGCAGTCTGGAAATCTAAACTAAAGCATTTCTAATGAAAGGAGAAAAGGACCTGTTTGTTGCAGAGGAGCAAAACTTGTGTAGTTCTGTTGTTTCACAGGGTGCAGTGATGCTGGATTTTTGGGTGCCCAGGGTTTTGTTTTTTTTCAGAAACATCAGGAATTTCTTGCAATAGGGAAGAGATCTATCTTGCTAACTGGAATTACCCAAATTGAAGACAGGCATGAAATTCAGTAGTGGGTATTAATCTCCATTCAGCACTTCATAGAAGGTAAAAATGCAGCTTTCTACTCTTGAATGCTTCATATCTTGCTGTGTGTTGTCATTGCTGTTGTTTCTGATCTGTGCCTCAGTCTGATATTGCATGTTTTATGCCTGTGTTGTGGGTGTGAGTTCCCAGAGGTGTTAGTCCTTTGGGTTTCCTCAGGTGTGGTGAGGAAGCAGCTGACCTCTGCTGCATGCTCTGAAGAGACAGTGCTGTGAGAAGTTGCCTCTTGCCTCTACAGAACCTCCAGCAGCAAAGTGGTTACTGAGCCTATTTTACTCCCCCTGTTTGTGTTCCTCTAACAAAGTAAATAGACACTAATTATCCTGTTGTAATTACATGGTGCAATTGCCTTGTTCATTATGTGCCACTGCCAGCCTAAGGACCTTTGACATTAGTTTGGCCTTGAGTTTTGCAGACGTCAGATGTTTGTCAGAAAAGAAAATGCTGCAGAGCATGAGTGGACTTTGCGAATAAAAGTTTCTAATACTTCCCCAGCATAGGCGTTGGCAACATAAGGCTTCTGTGCTGTGGAGCACTGCTGCAGCTGGTCTGGGGGTTAAATCAGTCATCACACTGACAGCTCGTCTGATAGCTGGGCCTGGAAGTGGGATACTGCAGCAGCAGCATCTCCAGAGAGAACAAGATGTGTGTGAGCTCAGGTATTTTGCTTTCTCCATGAAAGGTTTATCCTTTCACAGAACTTTGTATCAGTGTTAGATGCTTTTGAAAAGCCTGTACGAGTAGATAGTTGTTTAACTATCAACAAGCCTGTTGATAGTTATTTAGTAATTGTAGGTGCTGTCGTGTAAGGATTTGGTTATTCCTGTAAGACACCCAGCACCTTCTCCTGCAGCTGCTAAGGGGAAAGTGTGATTCATGAGACCTTAACAATTGTTCAGTCTTGCACTGTTTTCACTCTTTCTTCATCTACACCAAGAAGTTGACTTTGTTTGCTGCGTGTTTGTTCACAACTCAACCAGTGTAGTAAAATGAGTGAGGATTAAACGTGGCCTGTTTTGAGACATCTTGCTGAGGGAAATTGCTCCTGTGGATCGCTGTGTTGAGCACTAGTGAGCTGTTGCAGTAGTTATTTAAAGATTACCTCTGTTAGGAAAGGTGTAGCTCCTTACACGGTCCAGTCACTGATTCAGATATATACATTATCTTGTATTTTGTGAATTGTTCAGCCTCTGGTTGTTCACAGCTGTGTTCCACCAAACACAGCAACTAAAAGGATTGCTTTAGAAGAAATGTATTGAGGTTGGGACCATTTATAGAGCCTTGGGTTTTCTGTGAGTTAAGAGTTATCCTAATATTAGCTTTGGGCTTCACTCAAATGGGGTATTTATTACTTGTTTATTCTTATCCCTTGGAATGTTGAAGTTTTACAATAGATTTGTCCTCTTATTAGCTAGCCTAAATTGCTGCTTTGTTGATCACTTAAAACAAGCAATCTATATATAGCTGCTTTTTGTTTGTTTTGTTGTAAAGGGTCTTACCTTTGCCTAAAATGAAGGAAACCATAAGAGCACAAAATAACAGGGTAGCTTAGGTTTACCAGTAATAGCATGTACTTGCATATTATCTTTTGTCAGTGGCTCTGGATATGTTTTGCAGACTTTCAGCAAGCCTCCGCTATCTTGGAAATTAGGAGTTAAGAATATCAGAAGATGCTAAATTGCAGCAGTAGGTGACAGTAGGTCCTTCACTTAATTTGCCTGCCTAGTGTGGCCAGGTTTGGCTGAATTCCTGAAGATCTGTCTTATCTTGCAGGGGCTGTGGCATAAGAATGGTTAGTCTTGAGTTTCCAATGACTGTTGAGATAGTTTTATTTGTGAGTAATGGGTCACTTTGGTTTTCTTTGTGTCTTTTCATGTCTCCTTTACTGGTATGTCCCTTTTTTGGATCTTGCTGTGGTTCTCTGGTTTGGAAATCATGGAGAGAACTCCTCCAGCTCTGTGTTTTGTGCACAGGTTATACCTCTGTGGAGGGTCTCCAAGCATCAAAACAAGTTATTAACGCACTTGTAGAGGCTGTTACAGGTTCTCTCCTCCAGGTTGTTGTAAGACACCTGTCAAGAAGTCACACATACTACATGTGGTGATTGTGATTTTAAGTAGGTTTGTAAACCACCCTACTATGAGCTTAAGCAATTTGTATAAGGCCCCTCTCACTGTAACTAGTAAAATAAAATCCTAGATCTCTGTGCTGTTACTCTGTGTTTAGCCTCAGCTATGATTTTTCACTAGCTTAATACTTAAATCTTGTAAATGACACTGGTTCAACTGATGGGTAAAAAAATAAGTACAAATGCTCGTATTACATAAGTTGTATCGTAATTAATACAGCTGTATGGTTGCAAGTGTTTACCTTTTACTGTACTTGAGTGTGGGTGATTCAGCCTAAGGAAGTCTGAGGTTTATTGTCATTTCTGATGTTCTCCCTTATTGTGCAAATAAAGGCAACATAATCCTTGCTAAAAGCACATCTCTGAACAAGAGATAAAGGGCTGAGAAGTAGGTTGTAAGTGCAAAAGAAGAATCTGATCTTTCAGCACTATCAGGTGAAATGAAATCACTTGTTTAAAACCTCTGAAGTATCTGTCTTTTTCCAACTGTAATCACTGTTCTTATGTTTCATTTCCTCCAGTAATCAGCATCACTTTATTCTTTTTACATAGAACTTGATTGCCACCTTCACTGTGGACAGGGCCCTACTGTATCTGTACTGGTGAACAAGCTACTCTGTGTGTCGTGGGGAGTGTCTGCAGTGAAACGATGTGCGAGAGATTTCTTTAGATACAGTTTCTACATGTTACTTTACTCAGTAACATTTAGAATAAGCTTTGCTGGGCTAGTAGACAAGAAAAAAATTTTAAACAGTTATTTTTTTAAGGAAGTGCATTTGTTCTAAACATGCAAAGGCAGTACAGCGTTTTAAACATATGTTATTTTGTGTCTTTGTCAGGCAAAGACAGCCTTTGACTAAGTTGGCTTGAATTATACCATTGGTCGTGTTTTGTGCATCAGAAAATTGATATCAATTGCAAAGCAGCAGTTGTGCTTTTAGAATGAAAAATGGTAAACAGAATTTTTATTCACTATTTAAAATCAACCCTGTCCTCAGCTGGAGAAAACACAGCATATCTTTGGAAAGGGCAGACTGCTATGCTGTGCGTTTGTATTTACAGGCAGATGCCCTTTATTTAAGAATAAAGTTTTAAAATAGTTGGCTAGAGTATTTGCAGTGTAAGTACAGTTTGGCTTCCCACTTGTTGGATGGCACTGGAGTTCAGAAAGGGCAGGAGAAGGCAAATGTGGTTACTGAGCTGCTGGGGAGGCCTGGCAGCACCTTGGGCCTCTGTGTGCCTGTGTTGGGGTTACGTGGCGAGCTTTTAGTAGTGGAGGGCTACAGGGGTGGCTTCTGTGGAAGCTGCCAGGAGCTTCCACTGTGTCTGACAAAGCCAACGCCAGCCAGCTCCAAGAGGGACCCACCACAGGCCAAGGCTGAGTCCACCAGTGATGGTGGTAGTACCTCTGGGATAGCAGATACAAGAGTATAAAGAACTCTGTGCAACACCAGTAGCAAGTAGAAGACAGGAGTGAGAATACCTGTAACAGCTCTGCAGACACCAAGGTCAGTGCAGAAAGAGGGGGAGGAGGTGTTCTGGGTGCTGGAGCAGAGACTCCTCTGCAGCCCTTGGTGAGGCAGCTGTGCCCTTGCAGCCCATGGAGGTCCACAATGGAGCAGAGATCCACCTGCAGCCCATGGAAGGCCCCATGCTGGAGCGTGCAGGCACCTGAAGGAGGCTGTGACCCCATGGGAAGCCCCTGTTGGAGCAGGCTCCTGGCAGGACCTGTGGTCCTGTGGAGAGAGAAGCCCACTCTGGAGCAGGTTGGCTGGTAGGACTGTGACCTCATGGAGGACCCATGCTGGAGCAGCCTGTGCCCGAAGGACTGTGCCCTGTGGACAGGGACCCATGCAGTTCAGGAAGAAGAGCAGCTCTTGGGAAGGACTCAGGTTGGAGAAGTTTGTGCGGTGCTGTCTCCTGTGGGTGAGACCCTGTGCTGAGGCAAGGAGAAGGGTGTGAGGAGACCTTCTCTGAGAAAGGAGCAGCAGAGACAACATGTGATGAACTGACTGCAGCCCACATTCCCAGTCCCCTGGTGCCACTGTGGGGAGGAGGCAGAGAAAATGGGAGTAAAGTTAAGCCCAGGAAGAAGGGAAGGATTGGGGGAAGGTGTTTGATGATTTGATTTTATTTCTTAGTTACCCTACTCTGATTTGATTTGCAGTAAATTAAATTAATTTCCCCAAGTGGAGATTGTTTTGCCCATGGTGGTTAATTGGTGAGGGATCTCTCTCCCTGTCCATATCTCAATCCAGGAGCTTTCTTTCCCCTGTCCAGTTGAGGAGATCAGTGATAGAATAGCTTTGGTGTGCACCTGGTGTCCAGCCAATGTCAGCCCCCCCACAGAGACCTGGCTTTGGAACAAAATATGCTAATTTGAGGGAAAAGAGGATTGTCATTTTCTTTAAACGTTATCCGTTCAGAAGTCTTTTTGTTCATTTTATTGTCAGCATTGGTTTGCCTCAAAATTAGTGAAGAGAGGAGATGGTTTGGGGTAATGTTTTATTACCTGATAGCCTCTCCATTTTTGAGAAGCATAAATAAGACATCAGAACATATGCTGAAACAAGGCCAGTGGCAGAATTCAAATTATTTAGAAGTATTTTTTACCAAGGGGGGAAGTGGTCATGACCCTGGCAAGGAAATGCTGTCCCCGGTCTGGGAGGGCTACTGTCCTTGCACCTGAGACAGAGCAAACATGCGAGATGACTTGGGTAACATTTATTTCCTCTCTTGGGCTCTGTTTTATTTAAGCCATCACAATAGAAATCTTTACTTAGCTTATACAAAGCTCAGTCTCTTTCTTTCCTGGTTGTCAGGATTCACAGAACTGGCTCAGTACTACAGCGCTGTAGTCAGATACCCTGGTCTGCCATAACTTAGCTGCTCCATTCTCTTCGGTTTGGAGGTTGTGTTTTTGCTGACTATACCAGCCACATCAGAACTGTGTTAAATTTAAGCATAATTCTTCGTGTGCCTGTGAGATGACCAACAAAGAGGGTTGTAGTAATCTAATGGTCTGCTGCCAGTCAACGACCTCCGCAGTGTGAGTTTTGCATACTGGTATCCCTAATTAGGACTTTATCTTCTGGAGTAGTATTTCATTTAGTATGGCGAGCTTTTAAAAGTATTTTCTGCTGCTTTGATAGGGTGATCTTGCAAAAAGACGAGCAGCAAAACCTGTGTTACAGGAATACTTGCTGAATAGCAATAACTGTTTTCTAAAAAATCCTCCTTGTTAAGGTTTAAACATACAGCAGCATGCCTGTGCTATAGTAATTATGGATTTTTTTTTTTTTGTAAGTAGAAATAGGTTTGATTTTTTATTTCTTTTAGCAGACTATTTTTAAGACAGTTCACAAGCTGCTTGTTGAAAGTACAGACAGAAACAAGATAAATTGGAAAGATGATTGGTAATAAATATGCCAGGAGATCAGATGGCAGGTGGCAACTGGCATGAACACACTGAGAATTTTAAGGCATCCTCTCAAATCAGGTTTTAAAACACACATCTGTCTTGGCATATTATATGGAAAATGATTTTAAAAAATTATTTATTTGTACATTGATCTCTCTAAAGATTTTATAAACACCTGGCCGAATGGATGTGTAGTTGAAAAGAAATGCAAAAAGCCCCCTGGTCTTAATTATGAATACAGGGTGCAGAATCCTAGCTCCACTGATTTAATTTGGAACAGTTTTTGTCTGCTAATTACTGCTATGAACAAGGTTTTCCCCTCAGTTACCTTTGTTTCTACTCTAATACTATTGCAACTGTTGCATAAACTGTTCAATTTGCAAGAGCACTGTCACCTCTGTCAGGTAAAGGTTTCTCTGAGCAGAAAACATATCTGTGTATGGTATTCAGTGTATGGGGACTTGCATGATGTTTCTCCAAGTGAAACCTGGTGGCTGCTTGTTGTACTCTGTCTCCTGCATCTGCCGAAGTTCCCAGGACTTCTGGGTACTGCCCAGCCTGGCTGATGTTTCTGACAAAAGGTATTTCTTTTAAAATGCTTGCTACTGTGGGCAGCAAATGCCAGAAACTTCTAGATCCTTGGAGGGGGCTTTTGTATGACTGATGCTGGGATTGCCCTTCCCTTTCCTTCCCAGGCTGCAAGGAGCAGGTGTGTCCCTGTATCAGCTATTCATCCTCCTGCAGAGAATGAGGATGATCTATTTGGCTGTGCTGAAATTCGATCAGGATGTGTGGATTTCTGTAAGCTTCCGATATGATCCCAATTAAATTTCTTTATTTCTTTTTCACCCTTCTATATTTAAACAATACTGAAAAAACAGAGGGGGCAGAGAAGAGCACGCTGGCTACGTGTGTCATCCAAACCATTAGTGCTGGCAGTGCTCCTGGCCTGTCACATGTGCTAGATGTGACATCTTTCAATGAAATTCAAAGGCATGGTGAAAGACTATGGGCACAGTTTCATATCACTTTCGACTGCTCCAAAATTAATGTTTTAAAAACTATTAGCAGCAACTGTTAAAGGGTGTCGGTCCATCTTCTTCAAACTATTACAACACACCATCTCCTCATCCCTGGCATTCTTCTGGCCCCCTGTCCAAGCTGATTAATTGGAGGACTAAGCTGAAAACTAATCCCTCAAAGAAGATGCGTCTTTGTGGCCATGTCTGTGTGATGAGGTGGCAGAGCTAGTCTAAAGGCCAAGTGCTGCTGCAAGGGACAGTCGGCTTAAATCAGCCTAGATGTAAAACTACAGTTACCATCACTCTGCTGGCTGGGGAACAGCAGCTCTGACTTTTACTTTCTGCAGCTGAATGTACATTAAATGATTCCTTGTGAGCACTGCCTGTTCATACGTGGATTTTAACCTGTTTAGTCCAGGACTCTGTTCTTGTTTAAGTTCTGCCTTCATGAAATTAAAGACTTCCAGCTCTTGTTTTTGCATATTTCAAATTTATACTGAGCTTAATTATAATACTAAATTTCACTGTTGCCTTTAACTATGGGAATAAGTTAATTTTAAATTGAGTTAGCTGGTCTTGCAGGCATCTAAAATGTGTGCTTGTGTCCATTCATGTGCATACTTACACATATGTATATACACATACACACTCTTATCTCTGACAGGAAATCTTGAAGCTGCTAGTTCTCCCTCAGTAGCTCTGAGAATAACCAGCTTCCTAGGTGGGTAAACTGGAAACAATGGGAGTTATTGTTCTTGCCATTTGTGACTTCATCAGAGATTGTAGATGCTTACTCTGCATACTGCTTTCTAGCCACTTCTGGCACCATTTAGGTTTTGAAGGGTCTGATAGAGAATTTTAATGTTTTTTGACTTTTAGGTGGTCCCATTTCAGCTGTCTGTGTTCAAACATGGTGTGACTGGTCAGTAATTTTGTTTCCTAGAGCTGTAATTCTGCCCTTGAACACTAACAAGTTCCATGACCTCTTGGAGGTGACCTGTGAGGAAAAGTACTTTTACGCTACAAAGAGTTTTGAATTTTATTTTTCAGTTGTGGTACAGACCTCGATCTAGGTTCGGTGAAATCAGTGGCTAAATTTCTTTTGATTTACTGGAGGCCTTCTCAAGACCTTTATCAGCATTTCAGTTCGATTTGTTCTATCATATGCTTTGCTTCCTGTTGTAGAGCACCTTCTTTTCGATTTCATACTTTACATCTTTTGTCACAGTTTAACCAGAGCGGATCACAACATAGACAGCCCCAGAACTCTCCTGTCAAAGCCAGCTTCTAGTCTTTATCAGTACACATTTTGGAAGCTATCCAGTCCTGCTGTGTCCCTTCAAGAGGTTACATTTTTTTGCTGTACTGATTAACTTAACTGTTTTGAGTAAATTTGACCACCTGTGGCTACTGTTGACCCTAGATTCCTGCAGTACCTCCAAGCAAAATGCTAAACATAGCTGGCATTCTTGAAATCAGAGTGCTAGGACAAAGCACTGCAGTGCACAACCAGGGCAGTCTTTTTAGGGGAAAACCCCTGCTTCTTATTCTGTCTTAAAATCGATTTGGGCACACAGTGTTGAGAGATGAGATTCCTCTCACTGTGGTATATGTGGTATATATCACATATACATGATGCCCCTTGGTTTCTTACTGACATGGATGGTTCTACATGAATTGGAAAAAATTCAGTGTAATTCTCTGGAATCGAGGCCTTAGATAAAACAAAGGGATGACAGGAGGTTTTAATCCATAGCCAGAAATTATAGGGATCTAAGTGAGCTAGAGCAAGGCAGTATCATTAGTTAGGAATTATTAGGGAATTTTATTGCTTCCTTTTGGAGCATCTGGTAAGAGCTGCTTAGATCAGGTCTGTTCTGAGGTGGCATTCCTGTCTTTTAATGAAAGTGGTTTAGCAATGTGCAGGCGATTTTACTGCAATATTGCAGTGAAATCTTAGTTTCTGTGGTTTGACTTTTTAGTATTGACATGATGTGTAAATACAACCATTTGGCTGCTTAATTAACTGTGTGAGGTCCTGTAGGAAATTTTCCTTTTGATTCAAGAGGAAATTAGTTTAAAACCTTTTTGATTTAATATACAGACATAGCTACTTCTCATGTGTATGTATATGAGCTTATTTTAAAAAATAAACACACAGGCAACACTTGCTAATAAAAATTTAGGTCTTAAAAACTTAAGAGTGGAGTCCTTGGAAAGAACATAAATAGATATATTTTGGGCAAAGCAATATAACTAATGATTGTTCTGCAGTCTTACTCTTGCTCTTCCGTTCAATAAACCACTTTTAAAGTGGTTGTCTTTTGGAAAAGCTTCCTAATCAATATCGGATTTTTTTTATTTTATTTTATGAGTAATTGCCACATCAGACTTGTGAGCATGCATTGTAGTTCTTGGATGTGTAATCATACATGAGCAGAAGTTGTTACTGAAAAAGTAGAATTGCTGATTGTGGTCTTAGGACATGTGGTTGTTTGGATCTGATAATTTGTCTACAATTGTTGGAAAAGATTTTTCAAATTAATTAAGAGTATGCTTGCATGTTGCAGGGTAGAATATGGCTAAGCTTAGAGGAATAAACTCTTGAAGCCAATAGGATGGTAAAGGAAAGCTTTGTATAACTTTGGGTAAAGGCGTAGTTCATGCTGTTCTGCAGTCTGAGTCATACTGAGAACAACGGGAAGTCATTGGTCCATGCAGGAAGCAAATGTACGATACAGAACTTACTTCTCTGGTATGTAAGTACCAAATTTCTTGTCATGTGAGAGCCATTCTTTGAGTTTTTTTCTTTAGGTAGTGGTTCTCTTGACCTTTCTGTAGCTGATGAGTTTGTATCTTCTATCTTCCTAATTTCTCTTCCCTGGAAAAAGTATTTTTTCCTGTTGTTTCTAGAATAGTTATTATCATTTTCTCAGGAGAAACTGTGGGATCTCTTCTATCAGAGGCCTCAAGTTGGTTAAAAAAAAGGACAGTAAAAACAGTAAATGTATTCGATAAGAGATTTTAGCCTCATAGCAGATTTTAAGACAGTAAGAAAAATGTGAACATGTTTTTCTAAGATGATTGGAAAATTAATCTCATTCTTTTCATCAGGTGATTGCACCATTAATAGATCTCCCTCTCAGAGGTAGTGAATTGAGAAAATACTGCATAGCACTAGAACTGTAGTGTTAAGTAAAAAAAAAAATTAATAAAATATTTTTACTCCCTTAAGAGATCAACCCTAAATAGTGAGTCAGCTCACCAGCAATGATGATTAATAAAGGAATAAGATAACTGAGGATATTTCTGTTAACCACCAGTTCTTCTGACCAAGAAATAATTCCAAGTACTAGCTGACTCTGTTTTGTTAAAAAAACAAACCAGACAAAAGGACAACCCAAAATCCCCCAAACCCCAACAGCTGTTGTATTCCAGGTGATGGAGATAGCATAGATTTGACAGCTACTTCTAATAGTGGTTCTGCCTTAATTCTACTAAGCAAGTATGTAATGGTCTGTTCCAAACCTTTCATAGGCTTGCATAAGATCTTCTAGTGTGGGGCAAAAATGTGCTGTAACTTTTTTTTAACTTTGTCCCACCACAAACCAGAATGACAGAGAGGCTTGTAAGGTAGACGAGATGATCTCTTTTTACAACTAAGCACATATAGGCAAAAAAGAGTTTTGAATATGTTGGCCTGGTGTGCAAAATCAGTATGATTTCAGTTAGTACATGTTGTGGAAGTTAGAAATTCTTTATTGTCTTTTAGCTGGCTTTGTAGCTGAAGTTATGAGGTCTTGTAACAGCATTATTAAAATTAATTATGACTAAAACTGGAGAGAAACATGAGCCTTTACTCTGTCTTTTGTTGTTTGTTTTTTTTTTT